>BQNB010000146.1:0-195537 GCA_026074375.1 Tanacetum coccineum | reverse complement strand
ATGAAATCCAAGAATCTTGCATTAGAATAGATTAGAAATGATATTAGAGATATTAAATTGGCTAGTTGATGGTATTTTGAGGTTGTCAGAAGCCAAAAATATGATTTTGATGAGTTATGTAACGTATAAATTCGTGCAGAAACTTTGGCATGGAAAATGAGGTTCAAAAATCATAAAAACTAATTTTTGATTTAGAAATATGATAGAGCTTATTTTTACGAGCGTTTCGGTAATTCGAACGCCCCGTAACTCCTCATAACGAAGAAGTTACGGCGAAAACAAGATTTGAAAACTTATAAAATTTCCAAACAGCTATTAGAGTTTTACTAGTTGCTGTCAGAATTTTAAACGCCCGTTTTGAGCACTTTCGAGTCCCCTTCCGGCGAAACACGAAAGTTGCTCGGAATGACGTTTTACTTTTCCGCGAGGCTTGCTAGTGTTAAAATCGAGTAATAACGGGTCAAAATCAAAGGTCAAATTCTGCGTTTTTATTAAAAATAACACAAGTTCCTGCAGAAACTTGCAAGGGCATTTTGGTCATTTTCTGTCGAGTTTCGGGTCTCGGCTAAAATTAAAAAGTTGTCCGGAATGTCGTTTTACATAAAATCTCTTTTGAGTCCGAGTCATGAAAATGTGATATAATGAGTCATTTGGAGCGGGTCAGATTCAATAATATATATGTATAAAAAGTCAAAGTCAAACAAAGTTTAACGTTGAGTTTTGAAAGTCAACGGATTAATACTAAACTTGTCGGATATTATAAAAATAAATAAACATTATTATTATTACAAGTATGATATTTTAAACTTAACAATCATTATGAGCGAAGAAGATACTGAAAATAGTAACTTTGGAAATATTCGGATATAACACCGATACGAGTAAACGATAATCAAATTGAATGTCGAAAGTTTGACGGGATAACTAAATATTATTATAAACGAGGCTTGACGACACACGTGCGTTGCACCGGGCTGAGTCTGTGGGAAAAATTAGATTGTTACACTGTTTTTATATTTCTTACGGTTTCAACTTCATATAAATTGTACTAAAGCTATGTAAGAGTTGTACAATTTAATTGTTATGTCTTAGGAGCTCATGTGTAATTTGAATTGCAATTATAAGTTGATAACTCGGTTGTTGTGTTAGGTGGACGATTTGTATGTCATTATATAATGTGTAAGTAGTTTGAGTGTTTGCTTATTCGGTTTATTGAGACAGATCGTGCGTTGCACCGGGGCTTGTTTTTTTGAAGAAAAACTGAACTTTTACTCATGTCGCGCATTGTATAATTCCATGCCTTACTGATTCACTGCATAATGCCTAATTGTTGATTGCGTAATGGTTCTGTAAAATGTTATGTCTAAGTTTGATGTTGCATATTTTTGATAAACCTTATTTTGAAAGAGCCGTATGCGTTTAATCTTCCTTTAACTCAACTTATTTTATAACTATTTAGTTAAACATTAAGCGGCATACTTACACTTCAACAATTTACACCGACATTACGAAGTGAACACTTAGGTACAAAATGTTAAACTTATAACTCAAATGGTGATAAAATGGTGTTTAGACTAAAAGTTTAACTTATAACTTAAATTATTTTATAACTATGTAGCTAAATATTACGCGGCCCGTTTCAAAAAATGGCATTACAAAATTGTTCTTTATAACATCTCCATTTAACCCTCCAAGATAATCAGAGAGGACATCAACAACTAAGCATACTGCTAAAGGAAGTACACGTCTTGCGTCTTTCAAAGTGCTAGCTGAGTAACAACGTGTCTGGCTGATTTTTCTATGAAATTGTCCCATTCTTCTTCTGAGAACTTCTTCCTGTTTGGAGTCTTGTGAAATGTTGGGTAAAAGTCATGTCGGTTTCCAGTTGACACCGAATCACGCTTGCCTTAAAATAACAAAGAAAACAAATCAATAACGATGTGTGAGAAGTAAATATTTACATGGTTAGTAAGTTTTAATCAGGTTACCTGATATTGAGTCTCCAAACGACATTTCTTCTTTGAGGAGCTTGATGAATTCTCCGATTTTCATCTCAAAAACTTGGTCAACTACATCAGGCCAATATGTTGTTACACCTGATGGTATTCCGGTTCAGACTCATGTTAAGAATTACAAAGTATCTTTCAATTTCTTGTCTACCATAATCCTACATCTTTATCTGGTTATCTGATGTCGTCGTGCAAGTGAGTCAAACAACTCTCCAACAAACTCTTACGCTTCTTTGTTCATTCCTATGAATCAGAAACATATAAAAAGCATCATTTCCTTAAGACCATTCTTATAAGGCTCGGGTGTTTTTCGCCTAATGATTCTACCTTTTAAAATTTGTTCTACACTTTAATCCCATAAACATCATATATATATATATATATATATATATGCGATGACCCACTCCAAAAGTGATAAAGATTGAGCATACCTGCAATTGATTGCCAATGCGCAATTGCATATAATTCACGGACACAGTATCTATGACCCCATCAAGTGTGCCCATAGCAACCTTTTCACATTACTGGAGCAAGCAGATTTTCAATTTGATCCATTTAATAACACCCATAATTGCAAGTGTGAACACTTTCTTCACGCTTAAATTGATTGATACACCTTATTTTGAAGCTAAAAAATAGTTTAACACCCTAGCCGATTGAAGAAATCAAAGTGTATTCCAAAGCGAAATTGGTCCCATCATCACATCTGGAACTCAACTTACAACCTGTTTATAGAAATCAAAACAAAAATGTTGCTAAAATCCAGAGTGTAAGCTAAAAACTAACTTTTAAGTAACCAAAACTTTGTGTATGATATCAGACCTTATTATTTATAAATGGGTTGGTTATAATTTCAGAGACATCCATAAGAGCTGGAATTACACGATCCATGTCAGCACATCTGCATTAACAGAATGACAGATAATTATGTTGAGACCTTTAGGAATAAAAAACAAAAATAAAAGGGGTGCAACCTAATGAAGAGATTGATGTCTTTGGACTAAAGAGTATCCTTTTATACGTAGTTTTTAAAAAGATAAACTACTGTTAAAAGGCAAGCACTTAACATCCTTCTCCAATTATTTTAATATTTTCTTTTTAATTTTTTGGTGGCAGTATATAAATCTGGTAACTCTGCCATACAATCACGTTACCATGGTTCTGGTGGCTTTCCGTTGATGCAGGGTTATCTAACACTGTAACTGAGGAGCATGCTAGGGACTTACCCCTTATGAATGGCATCGAAGAAGACATCATAAAAATCATCATTCTTGATACTGAGCTCTTCATGCTCATACACTTTTTATAGCCTATCAGCTTGCATTAAATCACTACTGGTTTATTTCTGCATTTACAGAACAACAGAAGGTTATGTTGAGCATATAGTGTTGATCCCAGTTCAATGGATCTTGAATTCCTTAACTTGTGTAAGGTTTAGTTATGCAAGATAAATCCTACACAACTTATGATAGAAACTTTGTTTGATATTACTAAAGATTATGCAGAATCTAATCTTTAATATAAGAAAAATTATTCAATGAAACAGTAACACAAGAACACAATTTAATTCAACAATAAAAGCTCTAATATTATTATTACAAATAATACGAATACTCTCCTAGTATTAGCGTTACAAAACCTTGAAGCTATAAACAACTCTATGACTCATTTTTGGTACATAGAACTCTATACCCTAGGGACTCTGTCTTATACACAAGGAGTCCTAATGGGATTACATGTTGTCCTAAGTATCATTGATCTTCTAACACAAATAATCTCAGTTTTACGTTATATTTTACAATATTCTCAAAATACCACTCTTAAGTAATGTTTTTTCTCTGTAGCCAGTCTTTATCTTTTCTGAGTCTGTAATCTTGCTGCATTAAACTTTTATACCGAGCAAACATTAAACTTTCTACACCAACAGTAGTTAACTCTGGAGTGTACCAGCAGCATTAACTGTGTACAAGCAGTATTAACTACTTAGAAAGTTTTCTTCAATCTTCACTAACTAGTTCTAAGTTACACTTATTAGTACTAAACGTTAGCTTAGTAGTACTAACATTAACTAGCAGTAGTATATACTATTAGCAGTAGTATCTACTTGCAAGTGTCTGTATAGTTAACTAGCAGTACTAACTACTTAGCATATTTTTCATTAAGATTACTAACAACACTAATTTATGCTTAGCAACAGTAACTAATACCTTAGCAACAATAACTTCAAAAAGGCTTTTAATCCTAACAATCATCCCTTAAACTTGATATTTATCTTCAAAATCATTAAGTTTCTTCATTAAAAGCTTTATCAATCACCAGGAGGATGCTTCCAAACACTTCATTGAGGTACATAGCTTTCCTTAAGCTATTTCTTGACCAATCTAAGAAGCTCAAATGCCATTTTACACTCATAATCAACTTAGAGCTTCACATCATTGAACATCTGATGTAATGTGTACTTTGTAAGTGGATACATCTTCTCAACCAATGGATAATTAAATAAAAAAAGTTTTTCTGTCTGCATTGTCACACAATGAACTCCACAATAATCATAAAGCTTCCAGTTTAGCACTTTAACTAATCCTTGTTGATTCTTCCATACATTATCTTCAAGATGATGTTCAAACATGGTCTTCAAATTAAGATGTAAGAAAGTATCCATGTAATTCACTGGCTCTGTCTTCTTAAATCTTACTTTGACTATACTCCAAAGAACTTCCAAATCTTCTCTGTCAAAGTTTTTAAGCATCTTTCCTAAAGTTAAATACATCTAAGAATTATCATCTGCTCTAATAATTTAGAAATAGCTTTTCTTTCCTTCTTTGTAGATCTTGTAGTCAACAATGGTTAGAGATTTAGTAGATAAAGGTGTAGCTTCAATAGTTACATCATCTCTATCATCTGAAATGATTTCCATACATTGCTTAAGCTCTTCAGTTTCTTTATCATCATCCACCTTTTGCTTCTTAGATCTTTCTTGTTCCAGAGCTTCTCTTGCTCTTTTTGAGCTGCTTTCTTGTGCTATCTCTGCTTCAGCTTTCTTGAAACTCTCTTTCACCAATTCCGTATCCATATCTACAAATGTGTTTACCCTTTTCATAGCTTTGTTAAATAAGTCTTGAATATTTGCAAAGGACTTATTCTTTAAGTCTTTGGGCTTCCATCCTTCTATGTTTTTCAGGTAAGTACACATGAAACTCCTTTGCTGAGCCTTTGTTGGTGGTCTGTTCCTTTTCTCTTCTGCTCTTTTTGCTGTAAAGTGTTTTCTTCTTTTCTCTAAGAGTTGTACAAATAATGTAGCCTTTTCGGCATCAGACAACTCTTCTTGATCTAGAGCTTGCAGTCTTTGAGCCAACTTATAATCAACTTCAACTTTATCTTGAATATCATCCCAATCTATGTTTGCTTCTTTAACTTTTTGAGCTTTTTCCCTGGCAAGCCTTTCTTCTTCATCTTCTTTAGCTTGTAGCTTGAAAGCAAGTTCTTCATCAAGCTTTAGTAGCTCTTTCTTAGATATTTTCTTCACAGGTTCTTCTTCAACCCTTTTGCCTTTACCCTTGTCCTTGACCTGTGTTGTTTGTTGTAAGGAAACTATTAGTGTAGGAGCTTGATCTTGTTCTTGCTCTTCTTCATGAAAAACAATCCATTTTGCTCTGGGTCTTGAGCTAACAACTGTAATTGTTGTAGCAACAGTTGTTGGTATAACAATACTAACCTTTGTTGAAGCAGTACTTACTGGTACACTTGACTCTTTAGTAACATCCCTTTTTTCCTGAACTTTTGCACTTTTTAAAGCTGTAAGTGCTTGAGCCAGTGTCACTTCATCAACACTTAAATTCACATCTTTATCCGCAACTTCACTTTCAACAACTACCTCATCACCATCTAATTCATTTACATTAAACATTTTAGCATCATGAACATTCTCCAGGGTGATGTCTTCATCAGCATCAATATCATGAATTTTCCTCCCTGTTTGGATGCATCCTCCTGATCACCCAAACTAGCTTCTTCAGAGGACACTACTCTTGCAGATCTACCAACCCTGTATAATCTTTTGAGCTTATGAATTCTTGACCCTCTTTTCTTCTCTAACTTCTTAACTCTCTTCTTTAAATGTGTAATCTCATGAGCTTGATCAATCTTTGTGTTCTCTAGGTCAATCACTCTTTGTTGCAATTTGGTACAAAAATCCATCAATTCCTTAAGTTGCATATTAGGCTCCTCATTGACAGCCTCATCTGCTATATTTGTAGGATCACCAGGAACACTAGACTGAGGAATCTCAGTGTCCTTCTCCTTAGGCCTTCTTGATTTTTGTTTCCTTTAGGGTTGAGATGATGATGGTTGAGTAATGATGGGTGTGTGATGGGGATCAGTTGGCATTGCTGAACCTTCACCCATTTCTTCTTGAGCTTGTACCACCATTGTTGGAAATAATGGTGTTACTCTACCAGATAAATCTTTTCCTTGCCTTCTCATGTTAGCAAAAATCTTCTTTGTGTGAGAGGGTGCAATATAAATCCTGTTGTGAGTTGCCATCCCTTCTAGTTGATTATCCAAAAAAACTTGTATAAACCTTGGATACATTAAGAATTTACCAGTATTATCCAAGTTCTTCACCATGATTTCAAAAATATACTTACAAAAGTTAAACTTTTGGTTTGTGGCTAAACAAATAATTGCAGAGGCCATAGTGCTACTAAATTCATTCCATGCAGTAGTCTTAGAACTTAGGCATTGCAAAATGGTATGAATAAGAAATTTCCATTGGGGATAGAAGAATGCCTTATAGAAAGTAAGCTTCTGTGAAAATTTTTCATACCCCATGAGTGTAAGCTGTTCAAAAATTATAGCATTTGGCAGATAATCCATACCATCAGCATCTTCTAGTTGAAGATCTTTTCTTACAGTTGCTTCAGTTATGATGATCTTCTTTCCATCCACTAGGGCTTGTAACTGTTGTTCCTCATTGACTGTTTTCACATTGATAGTGGCTCAAAATTTTTCAATACATGAAGTATATATAGAAGGATTAACGGTTAAAGCATATCTTATAGAACTTGCATTCAGAAAATCCACTATCTGCTCAAATCCTTCACTTTCAACAGATTTAGTTAAAAACGCGACTAAATTATGAGTATTAGCAAATTATAGGGTCGTCATTGTGTTGGGTTTTGATGATAAATGATGAAATTGAGTTAAGGTTTATGATTAGAGAGTATATGAAAAATTGAAATTGATTAAATGATTGAATGAAACCCTTAATCGAAGTATTTATGAAACTACCCTCAACAACATTAACGTTCACCAGCAGTTGTAAGTTATGCCTAGAAGTATTAGCTTTCAACTAGCAGTAGTAATTAACCCAGCAGGAGTAACTCAGCAGTAAGTTAAGCCTAGCAGCATTAACTTACAACCAACAGTAGTAAGTTATGCCTAGCAGCATTAACTTTCTCTAGTAGCAGTAAGTTTATGCCTAGCAGCATTAACTTTGAATTACCAATATTAACTCTAATTCCTTTCTAATCAACCTTTTCCATCATCAAATTAATATTTTTGCTTTCTCTCAATTCTTTTAGCTCACAATTCTCTCTGGTTGTTTTTGATTTCTCTTAATTCTTTTAGCTCACCAAATCACTCTATCTGTTTTAATTTTACATAACTCTCTTTCTGTTTTTCAACTCACAAATTCTCTTAATTCTTTTACTCACTAAATCACTCTATCTGTTTTTATCACACATCTCTCTTTCTATTTTTCAACTCATAAATATTTTACTCACTGAATCACTCTGTCTGATTTTATCACACATCTCTCTTTCTGTTTTTTAACTCATAAATTCTCTCAATTCTTTTACATCCTAAATCACTCTGTCTGTTTTTATTACACATCTCTCTTTCTATTTTTCAACTCACAAATTCTCTCAATTCTTTTACTTTACCATTTTCATAATCAAGACTTTAAAGATTGAGCATTCTAATACTGGCAATCAGATATTGAAATCTACTTACATTAAATGCTTTTGTAAGCAAATCTGCAATATTCTTGTCAGTATGAATCTTGATTATTTGAATTAGCTTCTTTTCATTAGAATCTCTGATAAAGTGATGTCTAATCTCAATGTGCTTTGTTTTTAATGAAAAACAGGGTTCTTAACTATGCATATAGTACTCTCATTATCAATATAGATCTTTGTATGCATAAAGTTATACCCATAATCAAGCAATTGATTTTGAATCCAAAGCACTTGGCCACAACAACTTGAAGCAGCTACATATTCAGCCTTTGTTGTGGAATTAGCAACCACAATCTACTTCTTGCATTGCCATGAAATCAATCTACACCTAAGAAATTGACAACCTCCTATTGTGGACTTTCTATCCAAGTTTGCTCCAGCATAATCACTATCAGTGTATGCTACCAAATCAAAAGGTGAATCTTTTGGATACCAAAGGCCTAATTTAGGTTGGCCTTTTAAGTATCTAAAAATTCTTTCCACAGCATGAAGATGTGACACTTTTGGGTTGACTTAGTATCTTTCACAGGCACACATTGCAAACATAATATCAGGTCTTGAAGAAGTAAGATACATCAACGAACCAATCATTGATCTATATAAATAAACATCCACTTCTTCACCATCTTCATCTTTGAGCAAAGCCTTTTGTGTTTCCATAGGTGTGCTTGCTGTCTTGACATCAGTAAAACCAAATTTCTTCAAAATCTTAGCCATATACTTGTCTTGACTGATAAAAAATCCCATCCTCCTTCTGCTTTACTTGTAGTCCTAAGAAGAATGTGAGTTCTCCCATAGAACTCATTTGAAACTCTTATGCATCATCTTCTCAAACTCTATGCACAATGACTTCTTTGTAGAGCCAAAAATGATATCATCTACATACACTTGAACTAATAGAATATCACCTTTGTCCCTTCTGATAAACAAAGTCTTGTCTATCTTTTCTCTCTGAAACCTATTGTCCAGCAAATAAGTTGACAATGTTTCATACCAAGCTCTAAGAGCTTGATGCAGTTCATAAAGTGCCTTTTCTACTTTGTATACTCTGTCAGGAAAGTCTGGATCTTCAAATCCTGGTGGTTGACAAACATAGACTTCCTCTTTAATCTTACCATAAAGAAAAGCACTCTTGACATCCATCTGGTATACCACAAAGTCTTTAAATGAGGCATAGGCTAAAAACAGCCTAATTGCTTCAATTCTTTCCAAATTCTTTGTCATTCTTCTTGTTTGAGGTGCTGAATTCAAGTCTCTAATAATTTGTTCAACTGGATGATCTTTGTGTACTCTTGTAGTTGGAATAGAACTGTTAGCCATAAATGCATCCAAATTGTTCATGTCAGCCTCTGCACTAACATATTCTTCATCATCTGTATAGACAATATCTTCCAAAGCAGGCATATTTGGATCATCTGGAAGTTAAATGCTTGTTTTTCCGCCAACAATATTATCTTCATTTGTGCTAGCAGCATTAACATTGTTAGTGCTGTTAACATTATCATCCTTTTCTTGATTAATACTTTCACTATCTTTTCTTGGATCTTCATCAACTTTCTTCTCATCATCACTTGAAGGTTTAGATCCATCACCTTGAGAACTCTTTGAACTTTGAGAGAATGGTGGATCAGCAGTCCACAATGGTAGCAGAATGTAGTCTTTGCCAGGTAGTGTCTCCATTCTAGCTTTACATGCATCATCACATGCTTTTGTACCCGCATTACTATTAAATTGATTTTCTGCAACAACTGGCTTATAATTCATTGACTTTGTTAGTGCATCAATATCAAAAATCCAATTTAGTCTACTTCCTGAAATATTAGGTGTATTCTCACTAAACTGGACATGTAGGTTCTCTTCAACTATCCTAGTTCTACTGTTGAATACTCTAAGTGCTTGTACTATTGATGAGTACCCAACAAAGAATCCTCATCAGCCCTTACCATCAAACTTGCCTAAGTGATCTATGGTATTGAGAATTGTAATAGGACACCTAAATGGTCTCATAAATCCTAAAGCTGGTTTTCTACCAAGAAAAAGTTCATAAGGGGTCTTGTTATGAGGCTTAGTTACTAATACCCTATTTTGCACATAGCAAGCAGTATTAACTGCTTCAGCCCAAAAAGTAGTAGGTAGCTTAGAATGAGCTAGCATTGTCTTAGAAGCCTCAATTAGTGTTCTATTTTTCTCTCTGCTACTCTATTTTGTTGAGGAGTTCTAGCTACACTAAATTCTCTCTTAATACCTTTTCTCTCACAAAACTGATTCATCTGGGATTCTTCAGCAGCCTTACCAATCAAATCTTCCTAAGTGAACTATGGTATACAGAATTGTAACAGAACAACCAAATGTCTCATAAAGCCTAAGCTGGTGATTTTCTACCTAGCAAAAGTTCATCGGGGTCTTGTTTGATGCTAATGTATAAAACCCTATTTATGCACCTAGCAGCCGTATTATTTGCTTCAGCCCAAAAAAGTAGTAGGTAGCTTAGAATCAGCTAGCATTGTCCTAGCAGCCTCAATTAGTGTTGTTTTTTTCCACTTAGCTACTCTATTTTGTTGAGGAGTTCTAGCTACACTAAATTCTCTCTTAATACCTGTCTCTGTACAAAACTGATTCCAGCTCCTTATTCTGGAACTCAGTTCCATTGTCACAAACCCTAATTAACTTAACCTTGATCTTTTAGATTTTCTCTCCATTTATAAAGGATCTTAAGAATGCACTAGCCTCATCCTTAGTAGCTAGAAAGAAAACCCAAATAAACCTACTATAATCATCTGAGACAATTAGGTAATACACCTTTTTCATTAAGCTTTTTTACAAATGTTGGACAAACAAATCCATGTAGCAACATAGTAAAGGTTTGGCTGATTAAACTATACTGTTTTGAACAACAAGAAGCTCTATGTTTCTTCCTTTTTGACAAGCAACACATGTTTACAATCATTTTTATAAAAGTTTTGAAGGTAAACCGCTTACAAGATTTCCTTAACCAGTTTATTCATAGTTTTTTAAATTTATGTGTCCCAGCCTTCTAATGCCAAAGTTTGATTCATCAGGATGTGGCTTTTGCAAGAGACAAGTTAGACCTCCGTAGGAAACAATATTCTTTAAATTAACCTATACATTAGTTTCTTTCTAGGAACGTTAAGTAAAACATGACTTTCATAACAGTTTAATTTAAAGTTTTGGAGAAAAACAATACATATTCCCGTGTCATTAAAGAGAACACATTCTTTTTATCAACACATTTGCGAGACACAAAGAGGTTAAACTATAACCTCTTACAAATACACATTCTTAAAATCTAAAATTAACCAGTTTTGAAATTGTACCGCTGTTTGTGAATTTCCCTCCTTTGGGGTTTACCACCAAAGGCAAAATACTCCCCATCAATTTCTTCAAAGTTAGTAAGATAGGACATGTTCCATGTCATGTGCCTTTAACATCCACTGTCAATCACTCATTGATCCTGTAAATCCATTTGTGGATTGCCTTGCACATGTGGTAAGAAAATCAGTCTCTTTTGGGAGCCATCACTGACTTGGATCTGCCTTGTGCATCAATATAATCAAATCTTTTAAATTTTATTGATGCACTGTTGTGTTTAGAAATATGGTCTATAATTTTAGTCTTTGGTTTCCAAACTCAACAAGCTGAGGCCTTAACATCATTAACCTGGTTTCCTTTAACAGGCATTAAGTACTGCATTTGGCTTAGCAGTATTAAAACTACTACTTTTTGGCCTAGCAGTATTAACATTCTTACCACTAATAGTATTAACCCTCTGATTAAAATTACTATTTTTAGTAGTTGTTTTGTTGTTAATGGGTCTTCTAACAGTTGAATGTGCTTTATTAAAAATATTTGTCATTGGTCTTGCACTATTCAACTGTTATGATTATGGGTTGAGCATATTAACTGGTCTCAGTCGTAATGATACTAACCCAGACCTCATTAATACTAGCTTTTTGGAACCATTTCCTTTTAGGACAGGGGCGAGTCATTCTAACAAAATTTCTGGAGATTGTACCATTTTAAGTATAGTATCCACACTGGTTTTACCATCTTTTTATTATTAAACTGTCTCTGATGGTTATTACTGTAACACCCCCAAATCTGGGTCGCAGCGGAATATTGAATATCCGAGGGCGTTACTTCATAGATCAATAGCACAAGATATGAGAACTGTAACAATTCGTGTTTTCAGGTCATTTTATGACGTCATTTATTTCGTCATTATTTCACTATTTTTTTTACATTAAACGTGAACGGACACCAAACGAATTAAAGTTTTCGCCAAACAAGCAATATATTATTTTTACGAAAGTAATAATCAACTTTTTATATTTCATTTTTATTGGTTACGTAAAATTATTACGTTTTGCGATAAAGTAAGTTTAGGCATACCCGAAACCACAAAAATAATTCTACGCTTCAACAAATACCCATATTTATACCCAATACATAAAAGTTATAAAAATATATCATATATAGCATATATATGCCGAAATTAGTGCAATGAATACAAGGTTATATAAGAAAAATGAAAGAAACCTTACCACTTGGTCAATGTACATCACATATGCATTAAGCACACCCATACCTTGTTCCCTTTGACCAAGAGTCTTCCCTAAGACCCTCTCTTTGTCTCTTGACCAACTATTGCAAACTTTTTGACCCTTTGAACCCATATATGTGCAAGTAACACTTAGTTTCCATTCATACACATAAACACTTAACCAAAAATCAAACAAACTCTCCTTTTTGCTCCTATAAGGCCACGGCTAGAAACACCCCTCTATAATAATCCATACTAAATTTTCTACAACCTATACAAGCCATTACACATCATTCCTAAGTTACACTAAAATGGTTTGAAGCCTTGGTTAACCATTTACAAGTATTAAAGAAAAGAAAGTGAGATTAGGGTTCATAACCTAATCTAGGGTTTCTTGTTTGCAAGCTTTGAATTTTTATCTAAATAAGGGTTTAGATTACTGATCATCATCATCATACACCATAAGGTCATCTAGAACCCTTTATGTTCTTTCAATATTCATTTTATGCATATGTTAGTTCTATTGTAGCTTGAAGCACCATGTAGGATTTTTTAACATGTAAATGGAGTTTTTACTTGTAATGATCATTTTGCACACTATTAAATATGTATGAATATATGCTAAATCATCTTAAAAGGGATGAAAAGTAAGTGTACAGATTACAGTTGGTGTAAAAAATGATTACTACAAAAGTAGTAAGGTAAAAAAGCAGGTTTAAAAATGGATTCAACAAGTCACTCAAAGGATTTGGTCCAAAGTCGATATAAACACATTATTTTATATTTTTATAAAGTAGAATGATTCACGACGATTCCGAAAAGGTAAAAAACTTGTCAAACGGATTTATAACGAAAAAGTTAGAGCGAAAACGAGGTATATATTCGAGGCATAAAAATCCAACATTTGTTAAGTTAGTGGTTTCTGTCGCGGATTTTAAATTGGCTATTTTTTTGCTGACAGGCACTTTCGAGTCCGTTTCGGCCTTCGGCCGAAACATGAAAGTCGTTCGGAAGGTCGTTTTACTTCCCCGCGAGGTTCTTTAAGTCTAAAAGCGAGTGATAACGGGTCGTAAGGCGGGGGCAAAATCTGGTTTTTTTTGGTAATTAATACACTGCATCAGATCTGATGCGAGTTGCTTTTTCGCCCATTTCGGTCGAGTTTCGTGGTCTCACACGAAACTGGAAAGTTTTTCAAAATATCGTTTCGCATAAAATCCTTTAGAACCCGAGTCATGAAAAAGTGATTTTAGTGGTCATTACAGTCGGGTCAGACTTTGAAAATAAACCTATAACACTAGCAAGGAGTACTAAATATACACCAGTAGTATAACACCAGCTAGGAGCAACATAATATGACTACCACTAGTAATAACTATAACTACCAGGCGTAACTAATATACACCAGTAGTAATAACACTACCAATATTAATTACTCATAATC
Source organism: Tanacetum coccineum (assembly GCA_026074375.1). Taxonomy (NCBI): domain Eukaryota; kingdom Viridiplantae; phylum Streptophyta; class Magnoliopsida; order Asterales; family Asteraceae; genus Tanacetum; species Tanacetum coccineum. The sequence goes on along the minus strand of BQNB010000146.1, from coordinate 181,509 downwards.
CTAACTAACCGTATGAAAAACTATAAACTACCAGGATAACTAATCTACTACCAGTAGTAATAACAATAACTACCACCAGGAGTAAAACTACAACACTAAGCTACCAGGAGTAAACTAATACCCTACCAGAAATAACTATATTACATATTCAGATATTATAATGTTTTTACAATAATAAATATGTTTTTCACTCAACACAAATAGATGGTGATTTGCTAAATAGACTTACATGGTAAGAAATTACTCATGTGATTAGTACTTAAAACGACCTTAAATTAATAGGTTTGCATTCGAATTCGACGATTTTTCCGTGACAAGCATTTTTATTGTATATACGTCGTTGATTTATCATTTATTTTCAAGGGGAGATTCATAGTCCTCCTCGCATTTTCAAATCTTTTTAATGTTATTTATAAACCCCGCGAGGGGAATACATGCTCTTTTACAAACTCATAATTGTTACTACAGTACAATTTTTTTAAACCCCGTATTTTTTTAAATACTATTGTATTCAAGTCTCGCATTTCAATCTTTTTTAATGTTTATAAACACGCGAGGGGAATACATGCCTCTTTTACAAACTCTATATTTTAACTACAGTAACAATAAACCTTTCAATACTTTTGTGAGTTCATAGATCCCCCCCCCCCCCCCCCCCTCCCCCCCGCATTTTCAATCTTTCCAATATTTTATAAACCCGCGAGGGGAATACATGCTCGTTTACAAACTTGTATATTTTACTACAGTACAATTACCTTTCAATACTTTGTGAGTTCATAGCCCCACCTTTTCTCTTTTAATGGTTTTCATAAACTGTTTTCGGGGTGAGAATACATGCTCGTTTTATTATTGATTTCTACTACATAAGCGTTATGTGACTATTTTTACCAAAGCTTGATTTGTTTACTACATGATTTGAGATCGTTGAATACCTATATTTGAAACCGTGAATTTTGAACAACATGATTGTTTTACCTTGGACACAAGTGTTTTCTAAAATTGTATGCTATCCAGATTACTGCCTGAATATTATTGCCTAAGTAGTCACTATATTGCCACTATCTAAGTCCCTACTATCATGAACCGTTAAATTACCTCGTAGGGGTAAGCGCTAGTGTTGTGGATAGATCTATCGGGACTAACAATCCCCACCTGGAATTTCTGGTCACAAGTTGATCATGGTGCATTTAACATTTAGAGGAACTTGTAGGCTGTTTTGGCAGACACCCTACCTACTTGGGGCAGACATACAGTTAAGGCTTCGGGGTCATGAGCTTAGTGCAATAATACAAAGTGTTGGACATGATGAATGTGTTTCTCTTGTCTACCTTACTTGTTTTGGACTTCGGAATACGTACTTAGTCCACCATTACTTAAATCTTGTGGCCCACTAAACTGTTTGATTACATCAGCATTTCTTGACTTATTGAATCACTACCTGGATTTCGGAACCGATACTTTCAAATGTTGTAACGCTACTTTTTCTACTGAAATATTACTTAAATTATTTCAACACTGCTTTTACTTAAACCTATGAATTCACCAACATTATTGTTGACGTTTTAGCATGTATTTTCTCAGGTTATTATTTGCTAGTGGAGCATTGGGAGCATTCGAGTCGCGCGGATATATATATTTTTTTGAAGGCTTAATAACTTGAGTACCATTTGACAAACGTTTTAAACAAAATGTTTTCTATTGCGTTATAAATGGGATCCTTTGTAAACTCTGATTTTAATATATCGAATGTGAAATCTATTTAAACATCTCTTTTGAGGTCGTTTTCTGTGACTTGTGCATATGGACTATCAAAAATTTGGGGGTGTTACAAGCCGTGTAGCCAAATAAGCCATAAGTCGCGAGCTTAATGGGCTCGTTTTGGACTATCCGGCCCAATGACCACAACTAGCTATTTCAACCTCTTAAGCCGACACTTTTCGACTAAAATAGGTATTATGAATACTTTGAAAGTAAGCCGAACGAAAAGTCCTAAAAATAAGCCGAAGCCTATTGGGCCTTAGTTGGGCCGTAGCACACATAAGCCCAAACAACTCTTCCAAAAATATATTAAGCCCGAAATGAAATCGTTAGGTTATAAAATAAGTAGATAAGTACCTTTAGTATTTAAAATCAGCTAGAACGTAAGCCACAAAATGTGTTGTGACCTCAAAAGGTAGCAAATAAGTCGTGGCTTATTTGCTCCTTGTTGGGCCGAGCATAATATAAGCCCAAAATAAGCCATACGAGCTTAAAAATAAGTCGCTAAGCTAAAAAATGCATTTAGTTCTCAAAATCAGCCATGAAAATAAGCTATAAACATAGGACGGAAGTTTAAATGACCAAAACTACTTCCTTTTTGTTTCCTTTTGTTGTCGACGCCAAATAAGCCTAAAATGAGTTTACCAATGCTTATTAATAAGCCAAATAAACTATAAGCTTTTATGACCCAAAACATTATTTCACAAACACAACCAAAATGTCAAAATGATAATTTCCTTGTTTCCCTATTCTTTTCTTTTCGAACTAAACGCACCCTTATAGATTATTTTGTAAATTTGTAGCTTTTGATTTTAGAAAACTAAGCGTACAACTAGTGTTTATGCATCGTTAGACTACCAAAAGTATAAAGATTAGTAAAATTTAGAGACTTACAAAGTAGGGTTTTTAAGAGGAGATTAGAGCTTTTCCAAACAACCCAAACATTGTTTTTATATACCCAACGACCAATAGAATCAACCCGAATGTGTTTAAGCCTTCATATTCTTGAACAAAATGGAAAAATATATGGTTTATGGGGGTGTGTGTGTTCCAAATGAAAAACAAAACTAAAAATGTTATCCAACGAATAAAGAGAAGGAAAAAAAGAAAATAAGCAATCTGAAAAGCTAGAATAAGCTGTCTGAATAAGCTATGTAAACCACAAAATAATCACTAAACCCAACCTTGGCTCTTTGATACCACTCTGTTAGAGGGTATATTCATTTCATCACCATGAACATAAAAATAAGAAAAAGATTTTAGAGAGAGAAAAAGAACTAGAGAGAGAGACAAAAGAGAAAATGGTTACTTGTAAGAAGAGAAATGAGAAGCAACACCCTCTCCACACTTGGAAAGGGCTTTAAATAGTACATAGAGTGGACAAGCCGTGTGGGCTTTTCTTTGGGCCGAACCTATTATACAAGGGCTTTAAGCCTGACACTAAGGCCCAATTAGCTTAGAGTAATTCCTATAAAACTACATTTTCCTATACAAGGCTCAGGAATAATAATGACCATATCTTTTACTAAAAACATGGCTAACAAACCCATACACTTCTGGTTAAGGAGAAGCTTCTGAATTAGCTTCCCCCTAATTCATGCCACATATTCTTCATTTTGAAGCTTTAATAGCTTCCTCCCAAACAAGCAATAATCTCTTGAGCAGTTTCAAAACTTTCTTTCAAGCTTAGAATAATTAAGTACACAACGGAATTAGTAGCAAACCACATCAAATATTTCTCATTTGATAATAAGCTTAGTGATTAACTGTTTGGGGAACCATTAACTGGATCAACAACGTATCTTCTTACGCACTTGAATTATTTCGTCTACTACTCTTCCCCATGGGAAGCTTCAAGTAATGGCATACCAAAAGTAGCGACGATATCTCTTCCCCTAATGTTGATGAAGGAGGTATGCAACCGATCTTATTGTATGAAGCCCTAAAAAATCAAAGAACACACTCTATCCCAATCATGTAGAGAAAATCGTTAAGCATCAATGTTTCAATTAAGTCGCGGACGTGCGCATTCACTTCTTTAGGATATGATGATATTTCTTGTACAAACAAGGTTAAGCTAAGTCCCGGATGTAGACCATTAAACCCTCAAGAAGTCAAAAATGTTAACACCAATGTCAAACTAAGTCACGATGAAAAACATTTCTTCATGAAGGTTACTAACTATCAACGAGGGAATCATCATACATTGTGTAACCTCTTTTATATCGAAATGTTTCTTACATCACCTTCCCCCATGTAGTTGGAATAATTCACCAAAAGCCAGAGGTTAAATACGGATTTTCTCTGCGGTTAGGACATATGTCTTCCCAGAATGACACTAAAATAAGAAAAAGGTATTATGTTCTCACGTGTACTTGTTGTGGTTCAGATGTATGTCTCTTCCCCCTTTGATGTTTTGATATCTCTGGAATCAGAAAAACATTGTACGCGCATTTACTTGTTATATTGTGTGAGAGAATTAAATTTAGCTCACATCTATCCCGTGTGAATCAACTGACCTTATCAAAATCTCTACTCATTAATCCTATGTCTATCTTTACGAACCCCTTGTAGGCTATTTGATAGTAAACAATTATGGAGTGTTAACCGATATACAAACTAGAAATGAAAGTAGAATTTCTCGTTCTTGTGATCTTAAGCTAGATAATGTGGAAGTTGCGTGTAGAGAATTTGTGCACCAAGGGCAATTCTTAAATATAAATGCCCCTCCCAAATTATGAGACTTTCATCACCTCTTGTGGATTATATACACGTTCTTCAGGTGTTGACACTGAGTTTAAAAGTAAAACTCCTTTAAGTGAAATTTATTCCAGGTCTTCACTATCCACCCCGACTAACTAGGTAACTAGATTCACACAAAGGTTTCATCAAATTCTTAAGCCCTACGAGCAAGTATCATTGAAGTCATGCATTGACCAACCCTGACTTTAAGAATAAAATACGTAAATGCCCTCGTGACATCCAATTTAATTTCAAATAAGTGTTACCCAAAATTAACTCCGTAGTCACTTTGAAATTACATATAAAACTTGCCTTTATACTTTTATGTTCGCATGATTTCTTTTGAAAATGATATCGGTCTCGCTCTTAAAAAAATTATCACTTTTTTATCTTATAATCAACACGTATAACAATATTACCACATATATTAATCTGAATCTTTTCAAATTTACCTTCATGAAAAATTTTAATACACAATTTTGCAAATCATGTAGCAATGGCCGGCCCACCCTCGTAATTTATAACTGACCCATATGAGATTTAGAAAATATGTTAGCCCATCATATGCGTAGTGCAAGTATGGCACTAAAATAAAATTCAGATGTAGTAGCGTTGCCATATAAACCCGGCCACCATTCAAAAATTAAAATCTCTTGCCCATTTGATATATAAGACTAGGCCAATATTTGTTAACATCAATATCTGTATAACCAATGGCCAAGTCCAATCTTACACCTAATACTTAGGATATAAATCTAGTTGTTATAACCTAATCCCTATTTGTTATCTCATCCACGCCTCATACATATCATCTCTATCATAATCTGAAATATTTAAATCACTTCACCAAACTCAGATCAATATTACATTTCCATGACAATGCAAAGTCAAAACACATCAACCATTAAACAAACGTATAACCCCACGATCGATTAAGATCTTTTCTCCCTTGTGAATCTTTACAACACAAACGCAGACAACATAATCATATCCGACCTTATATCTCCATAATCAACATTACCGCACCCCATGAATTACAAACTAGCGAATCATAACAAGGACAAGAAGATTACGGCTTCAAGATCCTTACTTGGGTCTCGGGTAGGTTTAATTTGTTTTTGGTTGTGTGTCTCGAATTGAATCAAAGAGAGATGTGTTCAATCTTATTCATAATATTTCTTTATTTTTTGAAAATTAAAGAAGGTTCATACCCTTCAACAGATCTATGATGAGTCTGTATTCGTGTTAATGACTTATAAAGGTCTTGATTCTACTTGAACAACAACAAAAAAATCTGAGATCTTTAAGTTTGTTTTCTTTTTGATTCGAGTTATGAGATGTGGAAGATGATGTATGTGTAACAGATGGGATATTAGGTTAGATTGAGTTGGATTTGTTGGAATAACTTTGTGATGAAGGGAATTAATAGGTTTGTTGGATTTGTAATTGTTGGTGATTATTGTAATGTGTCGATGGGTATGATGTAGGGTTATTGATGATTGTTGGTTGGTTTGATGTTGTTGTTATTATGGTTATGATTCAAAGTCTGTTTTGTCTTCTTCTTCCATTTCTTTTACTGTTTGACTTTGGACTAGGTCGAACTAAGTTGGAGTTGGACAGGTCAACTCGGTAAAGTTACCAGGTCTGACTCGGTTTGGGTTAAGGGAAGGCAAAACTTGTTGGCAGATACAAACTGGCTACCCAAAACGCTACCACAAAAACGTTACCACCAAACCGCTTACTACAAACAGCCACCTTCAAAACCGCCACCAACAACAAATCGCTATGGAGTTTTGATTTGGCAGGTTTCCCTTTAGATTTAAACTTGAATAATTAAGTCTTATTGAAACACCAAACCGCCTTAGGTCAAACCGACACGATCAATCCGCCTGCTAAATGACAAACACCGTCGTCAGTGGTACTTTTGTCCTTTTTTCGTCCTTTTTTGCCAAGCAAACAAAACATTTTTGTACCAAGATCTTTTCAAAACCGCTGGTAAGTACAAGACTATAAAAAATAAGGCATATACTAGAATGCTTTCTTCTTGTAGAAAAAGGTTTGAATGATAGAACACCACAAACTCATCAAAAACAAGTAAAAAAAATGGTATAACACCAATATGTAAATGTTTTACACAGATTCACATAGCAAACGCACCCCCACGAAACAAACCCAAACCAAACGTGGCTTTTTTTATAGCCATAATAAAGCTTGAAAAAATAAGCAGAAATAAACTTATTAATAAGCTGAATATACGAACTCAACAAACACGAAAAAAAATGACATATTTAAGACACCAACCGGCTTCACATCCATTTGATAGATGACCATGTTCATGTGAGCAGCAAATGCTAGAAAAATTTGTATAGCCTCTAATCTTGCAACCAAAGCGAATGACTCTTCAAAATCTGTTAGGATCACATAAATGGACCCGAACAAAGAAGCTTCGGTCACTCGAAGATACAAGAAAAAATTCTAGCTCGAAAGACAATGTAAATTAATGTAATTGGGCATTTATTGTAAATGCCCGAAATGGCCCATTCAAAGCCTCTTTAGGTCTTATTGTGAGGCTATATAAAGCCATCTTTTCTTCATTTTTTAGGTAAGCTACTTCATTTTATTTTCATCTTTAGGGATTGTAGCCACTATTATTTCTTTCAATCAAAAGTTCTTTAATGTTTAATCTTTTGTGCTATTGATCTTGTGATTAATTAATGGAATGATCTAGGGATCCTACAATTGGTATCAAGAGCCAAAAGTGATTGTTTAGATGTGTTTTTTGAACCGAATTTTTAAAAAAAAAAATGGGGTTCGGATTTTTTTTTGTGGTTTGATCGAAAGAATTCACAAAAAATAAAGGGGCGTACGTTTAATTGTGGTTCGAATTGAATTGGCAAACTATTTGTGGATTTACAAAATTTTCGTGACATATAGAAGATTTTTTCTTGATTGCGTTTTGAGCATCTTCATATTGCGTTTTGAGGATCTTCATGTTGCGTTTTGAGCATATTCATGTTGCGTTTTGAGCATATTCATGTTGCGTTTTGAGCATATTCATGTTGCGTTTTGAGCATATTCATGTTGCGTTTTGAGCATACAGGTTGCGTTTTGAAGATTTCTATTGCGTTTTGACTAAAACGCTACGCTGCCAAAAATTTTCAAGCATTGCGTTTTGAGAAAAATTTCATTGCGTTTTGAGAAAAATTTCATTGCGTTTTGAGGAAGATTTCGTTGCGTTTTGACAAGAAAAGTCCATTGCGTTTTTGACAACACAAAGTTTGTTGCGTTTTGTCATACATGAGTTTTTTTTTGACAACGCATTGCGTTTTGATCAAGCTAAGTTGCGTTTTGCTTGATTTGCCGCAAAAATAATTTTTGTGTCGGATTGTTCCAAAATTTTTATACAAGCTCGGAAACAGCCCAACGGTCAAGACTTTGAGCGAGAGCCCTGTTATTTTTTGGCCATTCGGAGTCATTTAGGCCCTCAAAACAGCATTTTACTGTTTCAAATTTACCCAAAAATCATAAACCTCACACCAAATCACCAATCAACAATCACTTAAGATCTGATCATTCATAAACAACGTTATTACACTGGAAACAAATGAGAATCACATGATCAACCTCTCGGCACATGACTACAACAAAATATCTTCGAAGTCAAACCTATGTGAGGATGCCATATGATTCCGACGGTGGATGAAGGCCCAATGCTGCTTCCTGTTTTCTTGGCCAACTTGTCATCAACCAGGCCACCAACAGTTAAGTCAATGTGTAACTCAATGACAATAAATTCTTTGATTAATGGTGGATTATCAGTTGGTCAGGAGATGCACTCAAGAAGAACATTTTGACTCAATGCTGAGACTGAGGATTCGTTGATATATATTCCGATCCCGTATCATCTGTATTTCTTTGACACGATAGACCAAAAGTTCCAAATGAGTATCTGCTGACACATTGGATAAAGTATCTATGATTGCCATCTTCTACTGACTTGCAAACCAACTAGTCTGGACATGTGGCTAAGGTTAAAACAAGAAAAATTGTTTGGAAATCGAGGACTTAATATACTGAGCTTCTTCATTGCAAGTAGTATTGGCTGTCAGATTAACCCACCAAGGTCTCCAAACTTGATCTTGAATACAAAGTTAGACAGGAAACTTGCCCTAGTGATCAGGTAATAAGCGTAACGCTGATGTGAACTTGTGCAAGAAAAGATTTGCTTAAATCCACTCTTTCAGGAAAAGAAAAATCATTGAATATTTACAATTCTGACAAGGAAAAAACTTTATCTGAGAAAAAGGATCTAGAAGATAGTTTATCTATGATAAATAGTTTGTTTTAAAGAATGCTAACAAAGTTGCAAGAGATTTGTTGGCAAAGATTTAACATGCCAACACAAAAATTTTCCTATGCTTTCTAAGAAACCTAATCCGCAACGCTGACATTGCACAAGGACCTCCTTGGTAACCCGTTAACCCAGGGTCTAGGTTATTTGGCTGCCGTGCTCACATGTCTTGTACGATGATGATAACCTTTGCATCCCGCTCACCCTTCACGTTCGCATTTGGGATAGTGAAGAGGTCTGGTACACAAGTGGTTAGCATGAAAATGATGAGTGAAAACTAGGATGTTAGACCCGCAAACGGTTTCTATGACAAGCTTAATGCCATGATGTTTGTTCCTCAGAAGGAACTGTCCCAAGAACAGGTGTATGGGCTTTCCGCCAATGAAATTGCTAGTAATGCTAGTAACCCTGCCACACCTGTTACTCCCTTTGTTCATAATCGTCCACTCTACAGTCATGTTCTGTTTCATTTTCAACATAGTTAATGTTGTTTTTTCATAATTTGAAGGTATATAAATGACAAGTACGAACCAACACAAAAACCACTCTTGTTTCCGAAATGGTGTTTTGATTATGCCAAACAGTTTTTTTTGACAAAACTGGTACCATTTTATGACCATTTCAAAAAACACATAGAATCTGCTAATGAAACAATTTTCAAAGAAGTAAAAGAATATGAACAGATTTTTGATGACTTGGATGCGGAGTATGAACGATGTGTTCTTGATAACAAGAACCTGACCATAGAGAAGAAAAATCTTTTAATCAAAAATGACTGCTTAATTGCTGAATGTTTAGAAAAAGATATCTGCTCTATTGTGCTTACTTCCGATATTGTTGTGCCCCCTAGTTCGAATTGCCTTTGCGAAGATCTTAGATCTGCATGCGATAGGGAACACACTAAAGTTCTTGAACTTGAAGCTGAAGTTTTAAAACAACAAAAGATGGTCATTGAATCTGAGAAACGTAATTCTTATTTACAACAGAACCATATTGATTTGCAACTTAAATTTCAAAACTATAAACAGTGCATAGACACTTCTAGTGCATCAAATGCTATTTTTGAAATAAATAAGTTAAGAGTAAGAGATCCGCTTCATGGAAAAGACACCATTCAGGAATTTAGTATGCTCAGAATCTACCTCATGATGGTGTTGAATGTAGGTTCCACTGGAACGTAGATTGTCGACCAACAGGCTTAGACACTGATAGGAATTCAGTTGTAAGATACGATTTACCTCCCTTAGGATTCAGTTAGGATGGCCTTAAAAGGTAGAGTAAAAATTAAAAAAAACGTGAGTCTGCAAAGACGGTATGATGAACTGTCAAAGGCGAACACTCACTCACGTACTGCGTACACTGAAAAGCTTCGTGCTTTAACTTCTGAAAATACCAAGCTGAAAGCCCTAGTGCATGGTAAAACAAGTAGTGGACCTTCAACCTCTGAGAAACCCAAAGTACTTGCTTCAGGGATGTATACCAACAGTTCAAAGTACGTTCCACTTCCAAAAAGAGCCAACTGGGTAAAACCAACCCCGTTGCCAAAGAAAAAGCATGTTACTTTTCAAGAACCCCCCAGGACTTCAAATAGACCCACACAGAAACCACCAGTGCAACAAAACAAGAAGCCTAATGTTCTTGTGAATCTGTCTACAAGAACCAAACCTGCCACTGAATCTCGCAAACCTATGCCAAAGAGCCACACTAGGAACCATCGTTTCTTGCCCAGTAAAAGTGTGAACGCGAGGAGTGCAGCAGATCACAATAGGAAGTTGAATTTTGTTGATCATAATCAGTTTGTGATTCGTTCTTTGAAGTCAGTGAATTACCAAAACCCTCAGGCCAAAACATTGATGTGAATCATACTAAGAGGTTTGGAAAGCAACCAGATATCATAACAGGGTGAACCACTAAAAGGCAGCTATGGAGTACATCTGTAAAGGTTATTGGTAGTGTTAAGCTCAGTTGGAAACCCACTGGACGACATTTCGCGTTGTATGATAATTGTCATTTATAACTAGGATATGGAACCCATTGCTGAGACTTTAGACTTACCCCTGGATCGTTTGTTCTAGTTCCAAAGTTACTATGATCTCTAGGTTCCCTGATTGCAAACTTAGTGATCGAAAGGCTGGTTCCAAGGGGATATCTGGTATTTTTGAATAGTGTAGTATGGCTTGCAGTTATTTCAGACTGTAACCCGGTCTTATCCCAGAGATTTAGTATACGTTTCAGTGCATTATTTCTATACAGACAAGAAGTTGTCTAAGCCCCGAACCTTTATTTTTCTCATAAACAACTTGTTTTATCAAACATGTTCGGGTTAACCAAATCAAACATTGATGGTATGTGCTTAATTACACATACCATTTTCCATTTAAAACGGACTTAAATGACTAAAAACATACCAAAAATACATTGTATTTGTATGTTTGCATTTGTATTGTGCAGGAAACGGATATTCAAGAAAAGGAGCAAAAAGAAAGCCAAAGACAAGCAAATCCAAGCACGGAGTGGAAAGGGCAAAGTAAAAAGTCATCAAAATGAAGAAAATACAACTTGAGGGGCTAAAACTGCCAAGTCTAAAGTTGTATTACAAAGTTATAAGAAAGGAGGGACCATAACTGCCAACCGGGCAGAGATTACATTTAAGTTATAAGACTTTGGGGGACCAATACTGCCTACTTCCCCAAAAGCCTCATTTCCCGCCCAACAAACCCAGGTACAACTTGGATGTCGTCCCATACCTTCTCCCCTGCAAAACCACTTCTCTCCCTAGCAAAAATCATTTCATCCACCCTACTAACCCATCCCAGTTGTATAAAAGCCATGTTGGCAATCCCTCACCTTTCCCAAGTATCTTCAATGGCTGAGATTGCTCTCCAAAGAAGCACAAATAAAATTAAAGGCTGGGATTTGCTTTAGGACTTACCTCACACAACAAGCACACTTCGTTTTTGCTCTCCAAAGAAGCACAAGCTGTAAGTCCAAGACTTCGGCTATAAATAGAGCTTTTTGTAAGCCTTTGAGGCATCTAGTTTTTAGTTTTTAATCTAAAAAATAATTTAGCTTATTTTCAGTTTGTTTCAAGTCATTTAAGCACTTTTACTTTCATCTTTGTAACACTTTCAAGGATTAATGCAGTTTGAAGTTTTTAAGTCAATTTCTTAAAGTGTTAAGTTTCTTAAGCATATTGTTTTGTGTTTAAAAAGCTCTCACCACAGCTTATTCATAAGCTGTTTTCATTAAGTAAAACTAAAAAGTTAAGTAGTTAAGAGAAAATCATAAGTATCACTCTCAAATACACCACAGCTTATGTTTTTGGTATGATAAGCAAGTTCTAGTTCTGGAGGGGCTTATGGACTCTCACTAGCTTGTTTTATACAAGCTAGAGCTTTTAGATTCTCTGTTTGACCCTGTTTTAAGCAAGGGTGTTGTAAGTTTCTCTTTTTCTTGTTTTTTCTTATTGATTGTAGAACTGCTTATTGGTGTTTTATCTGTTTGTTTTAGTGGCGTTTTTGCTTTACTACTGTTAGTTCATTGTTAACACTAGTTAGTTTTGAGTTAACACTTGCTAGGCCATTTTCAAGCTTATTTAGTGCTTAATCTAATCATAATTGCTTATAAGTGTCTTATTTTGTTAATAGATAATCTGTTTTTAATTAGTTTGAAAGAAAAAATGATTTTTAAGGGGGATTTTCAACTAGCAGTACCAACTTCAAGTTAGTACTGCTAGTTCATTTTCTTGGATTTCAAAGGTAGCAGTACTAACTCAGCACTAGCAGTACTAACTACAGTTAATACTGTTAGTTAGAACTGTTAGTACTGGTAGTTCATTCTACCTTATCAGCTTATTATTTCTGCTTATTTAAAGATTGTTTCAGCTTTTTAGAGTAGATATTAAACTCATTTTTATATTTACTGTTTGCATTATTTAAGTATTTTCCTTTTTAAAGTATTCTCAACAGTTTATCAGTTTTAGTTTTCTAGCTTATTTATCATTTTAGTTTATTCTAGTTGCTTATTCCAATTACTAAGTGCTTATTAAGGTTAGGAGAACTTCTGTTTTAGCTTGTTTGCTTATTTATTAATTCTTTGAGTCTTATAAGCTTAGCAGTACTAACCTTAAGCTTACTGTTACTAACTTATAGCCTGAGCAGTTACTAACTCCAAGTTAGTACTGGTAGTTATAAAATGTTTTGTTCTGTCGTTAGATATGTTGTGTTTATCTTTTTATTTAGCTAAAGTGACTTTTTGTATTTGCTTATTTAGAGTTAGGTTACTCATTGATTTTTCTTAGTTTGTTTGAGCTTGATTTGTGCATGTAGGTAAAGTTCTTAATCAGTTGTTTTGTCATTCCTAGTTATTATTCTTGTTCCAGCTTATTCTCTTTGCTATTTTTATGTGCTTTTGCTTATTTTCTTCAGTTTTAAGTGCCAAATCATTCCTTGTGACATTCAAACACCTATCATCAATCGTTTCTCGAATTTCCATTTCAGCCTCGTTGGGACATAACGACCCGGGGACACTCTATACTGCTTCCGGTTTTATTGCTCTCGCGTGGTTTCGTTCACTTACATTGGTGTTTTTATGTGCCTTACGTGATTTTACATATATGTAATATGTATATGTACTATATAATTAAATACTAAGTATAACTAATATTACTATAATTATATTGCATTTCTTTTCGCGGTACTACATTTGATGGTCTATTCATTCATTTCGTTCATTTATTTGCCTATTTGTTCATTCTTTCCCGCATCATGCATGGTTGGTATAAAGGATATTTATATAAAATCTTGCTTGCGTAGGTCATGGCTATTTCTGTTATCTCAGTTTCTTCGGATTCATCAAAGGATAGCGTGGGGACACCTGCTGGACGAGTTATCTTGTTCGGTACTATCCCTACCACTATTCTTGACACTACACCTTTTGTGATTCCACCTACTACCCATATTGACACCACACCGATACCTACTATTTCACCTACTATACCATCATCACCAGATTATACACCCGCATCACATGATTACTCACCCGCATTTGATATGGAGTTTGATCCATCTGAGGATCCGTCATCAGATCATATACCACCACTACCAGCTACTTCACCATTTCTTTCATCGACCGATGATTCTTCAGACAGTGATATACCTGATACACCACCATCACCTACCCATGGTATACCATTCACTTCTACCCTTTCTACTTAGAGGTCGCCTACAGCATCTGGTGCACTTCGACATCGAGTATTGGTTCTTGCACCGGGATAACCTATCCCTCATGGTCGACCGTACCGCTACCATCTTAACGGGCCGGTACACATGATGACTGCGAGGAAGAGGGTTGGACCAATGCATACTCATCTTCTTGCCGTGAGACATTCAGTTGACTATTCTTCTTCGGATCATTTTTCTTACGATGTAATCTTCGAGGATTCTGATTCATCGAGTTCATCATCAGAAGACTTCTCGGATTATTCCCTGCATGCTTTATCTGATTCTGCATCTAGTCGTTCTTCATCTGATCATTCATTACCCACACCATCATCGGGTATGAGACCTAGTCATCATTTATGTTCATTTGGTACGGAGTATTCATCGTTTATTTGCTGCTATTTTTTAATAGACCATCTCATGAATCTTCTTCTGCGAGCCTTTCTCGCAAGAGGAGTAGATCCCCTGCTGCATCTGTACCGTTATCTTCACCTACCCTTGGAGCATTGTCTTATGCACGTGCTGATCTTCTACCATCACCTAAGAGGATTAGGAGTCCTAAGACAGCTACGGATTTAGAGGGTTGTTCAGAGGATAGTTGAAAGTTGTAAAATACACATATCCGTTTGTACCTAAAATAACTCGATTAAACCCAAAACAGACCAAAAATAGCAAAAATATGCTTGTATTTGTGTTTTGTGTGTGTAGGTACGGATAAGTCAAAAATCACAAGAAAGCCATCAAAAACAAGCAAACACGGACACGAGAACGGAAGAGTGCACAAAAGCCGGGAGCAAAGCCAAGAAAAGTCAAACCCTCAGTCAAACAGTCAAAGAAAAGTCAATCTTGGACAACAAAGACCCAAAATGTTTCAAAATAATCCTTCAACTTTCAGAAAAGTCCAAAAATAGTCCCTAAGCCTAAATGGGCCTCACCCGGATCCATAAGCCCATTACACTATCCATTTACCTCCTATAACACCATAAGGACCTAATTGCCAATTGCTATACTCCTTTTTACACACTTACCATTTATAAACATACATAAGCGGCCACATTGAAATATTCCCCAAGTT
Organism: Tanacetum coccineum; assembly: GCA_026074375.1. Lineage (NCBI taxonomy): Eukaryota > Viridiplantae > Streptophyta > Magnoliopsida > Asterales > Asteraceae > Tanacetum > Tanacetum coccineum. The sequence goes on along the minus strand of BQNB010000146.1, from coordinate 166,364 downwards.
ACAACGAATTAACCCTTTCAGTTAAAATGTAGGGCGTGAAGAACAAGTTCACTATTCAACCATAATCTCGTCTAGTTACCCGGGAAGTCAAGGCAATTAAATCAAAGGGTACAAAGGACTATTCAAGGGCTCTCTTACACAATAGCAAGGTCAAAACAGTCTTATCATTGGCTCATTGGCTCAAGCAAGGATCGTGAACAAGAGAGAAAGCACAAGTGAAGCTCAATTTTTACACTTAATGCTCTCACACAACTAGCACAAGCTGTCACATCAAAGAATGACAGCTTGGCAATCAGTGTGAGGTGTGCATTGATCCAATGGCTAAAACTAGATCCAATGACTGAAGAATTGAAGGTGTTAATTTTAAAGGAATGTTGCAAGACTCAAAGGCCTATAGCTCACTATCTGCTATAAATAGCACCCCCATCACACACACACGATGTCTTTTCTTTTCTAGTTTTAGCCTAGTGTAGTTTTTTTTCAAAGCTTAATGTAATTTTGATTTAATAACAGTGTAAACTTCTTTTTAAGTAATATAATTCAGTTTTTTTAATGAAATTTGGTTTAAATTTGTTATAAGCTCTCTTTTCTTTTAACTCATAAGCTCTCTCAATAAGCCTATATGTCTCAATAAGCTCATATTAAGCTCTTTCAGTCTATAAGCTGAAATGGAGCTTATTTAATTTAGTATTAATCATATCTAAACCTTTAATCATCTTAACATACACTTGTAGATTGTTGAAGCTTTTTGGGAAGTTTGACCAATTATGGAAGGGTCAAAGAAGGACTTAACTCCTAGCTTATTTATAAGCTAGGAGAGCTTATAGCTGCTTTTTATTAAGTCCTCTTGTTTAGCTAGAGGAGAAAGTAAGTTTCATTTTTAAATTCCTTGTTCACTTTCCATTATAGCTTAATATTTACTTATATGTTTGCTTATTGATTAATTGCTTATTCAGTTTGCTTATTAGTGCTTAATAATCCTTAATCTAGCTTATTAAGTATGTTTGTTCATTTTTTAACTTAATCATTTTAGATCATAGTTTTCTATAAAATTTGTCATTAAACCTTAAAAAAAACCAAAAATAAGAAGTTATAGATTAGATTTAATTCTAGCTATAAAGTAGTTGTAAATTTGTAATTAGGTTTGAATTAAGAAGTTAATGTCTGTAATCAAGTTTTTCCCTAATTATATTTTTCAATTAAGAGTTTTTCAATTTTGTCTGCTACTAATGGGAGTGTTTGTTAAGTGGTTTTGACCATCAAAAGTCAAAAGGCTTGTTAATTTGGTAGGATAGTTTTTTGGTTAACAGTTAAGGATATAGATTAATCAATTTCCCTAGTTCAGTTTCAAAATTTTTTAAAGATTAGCCTTATTTTAAGTGTGCCAGCACCAGGGCATTTTTAGTCTTTTCTTGTTACTTATGAAACTTTGATCTAAGCCTTTCAAGGTTGGGATCTTGCTTGGTATGTGTTTTAACACTCTATTTGAGTGATTGTAGTGCAGTAGAATCCACAAGGATACCTGCACTTTTGGTTTTACCTTTGGCCAAGTGCATCAGCATACACTGATAAATATACTCAGCATAAGCTGAGTATGTAGTCTGTCTTTAAGCCCTATTTTAAGCAAGAATTTGTAGGGTTTAGAAGCCTATTCTTTAGTATCTTATAGGATTAGGATAACCTTAATATATATAGGTTTAACTTTCATTTTCTAGCTTAAATTCCTAGGAAAATTTTAGCTTATAAGTCATTAAAAAGTCAAAAAGCCCAAAAACAGTTCTTAGTTTAAGTAGCTTTCTAAGTTTTAATTTCTAGCTTATAACTTAAGTTTTTATGATTTGTTTACTTAGCATATATATAGGTTAAGTAGTTTTCAAAAGCTGAGTGAGGTAGTATAGCTTATTGAGCAATTGAGCATGTAGAATTTTTAAGCTTATTATCTCGTTTCCTGAGTATGCTACTTTAATCATCATTTTCAGCTATCTTCTAGTGTTTTAAGTTCTCATCTCTTTACTTATTTAGATTAAGTACATCATAAGATTTCTATAACTTCTTTTAGTTTTAAGTTTAAGCTTATTTTTAGCTTTTTATAGCTGTTTAAGTGAAACCAAGGGCAAAAGCTCTCTTTCTGAAACAACTTATTCATAAGCTGTTTTAAGAGCTTATTTGTCACTTTCAGATAAAAAACTTAGTTTTAAAGTTGTTTAAAATCATGTTTTTAATAAGTTTAGATATTTAGATTTGTTAAAAGTAAGAAAAATAAAAACTTGAAAAAAGTTGGGGTTTGCCTGCCTCGAACCCACGACCTCCCTCTTATATGTCATACGTGTTAACAAGTGTGCTACAATAGCTCATCCATCAGTGTTTCCTTTCATTAAATACTTATACAAGTTTTAATTTACCTTTTCATTTATAAGCCGTAGCCTAATAAGCAATTTTCACAGCTTATATGTTAAGCTGAGTTGAATCCTTATAATTTTCTATAACTTTCTACATTTTGATTTTTCCTAATTTTCATCAATTATTTTAATTTTTAATAGTTTTTCAGTAAGTAAAAATCTTAAAAATACATAAAAATTAAAAAAGTTTCAGAAAATACAAAAAAATAGTTTTTTAGTTTTATAAAAATTCGCTTTAAGGTTTACTTTCAGTAAAAATCATTTTTTACACTACCTTTAGATCTTAATTTTCATTTTGAGCTTTATTTTTTAATTTTAAAAATAATTTTAAATTTTAAAATAAGTTATAAAATAGTTTTCTGATTTTTATGTATTTTAGACTTTTCCTAAGTTAAAAATCATTTTACAAATTTTAGTACTTAATCTGATATTTTTAGGATTAATTAGATTTAAATAGATTTAAATCATAATAAATTCCAAAATAATCAAAAAAATTTTTATTTTTCTAAAATTTCTTTTGTCCTATCTTAGGTTTAGAAATTTAGTTTATATTTTAGGAATTAATTTAGTTTACTTGCCTTAATTGTCGCGTTTTAATTTGTTTCCGTTATTCGTTAAATGCTTTAATTATTTGTTTTTTTTTTTTTTTAATTGCTTGTTTTTTTTTTTTTTTTTTTTTTTTTTTTTTTTTTTTTTTTTTTTTTTTTTTTTTTTTTTTTTTTTTTTATTTTTTTATTTTTTTTTTTTTTTTTTTTTTTTTTTTTTTTTTTTTTTTTTGTTTTTTTTTTTTTTTTTTTTTTTTTTTTTTTTTTTTTTTTTTTTTTTTTTTTTTTTTTTTTTTTTTTTATTTTTTTTTTTTTTTTTTTTTTTTTTTTTTTTTTTTTTTTTTTTTTTTCCGGGACAGCCTATCCCCCATGGTCGACCGTACCGCTACCATCTCATTGGGCTGGTATACATGATGACTGCGAGGAAGAGGGTTGGACTAATGCCTACTCATTTTCATGCCGTGCGACATTCAATTGACTATTCTTCTTTGGATCATTTTTCTTCTGATGATTCATCATCGAGTTCATCGTCGAGTTCATCATCAGAGACTTCATCGGGTTCTTCTACAGATGCTTTATCTGATTCCGCATCTATTCGTTCATTTTCTGATCATTCATTACCAGCATCACCATTGGGTACGAGATCTAGTCATCGATTATGTTCATTGGTACCAAGTGTTCATCGTTTATCTGGTATTTCTGAGAGACCATCTCATGATTCTTCTTCTGCGAGCCTTTCTCGCAAGAGGAGTAGATCACATGTTGCATCTATACTGTTATCTTCACATACCCTTGGAGCATTGTCTTATGCACATGCTAATTTTTTACCATCACCTAAGAGGATTAGGAGTCCTGAGACAGCTACGGATTTAAAGGATTGTTTGGAGGATAGTTTTGAGCCATATGTACCTAGATAGGTTGGATTAGGAGATGACTTTGAGGATGAGAGTAATGAGCCATCTAGGTCTAGAGGGACTGATTTAGAGATGGATGTTGATGTTAAGAGGAGCGATGGGATTAAGATTGACCCCGATATTCAAGCAGATATTGACGAGTGTTTCGCTTATACGGATGCTCTTGGAGATAGAGGGATTGATGCTAGAGTTGTAGTTGAGGCTATGGATTGAGAGGAGATTGAGATGGGTATGAGAGGCCTAATTGAGGTTAGAGTGGATAGAGTTACTCACCTAGTGGTAGCTGGTGATATCCCTGAGCCTGCTCGGGAGGGAGCTGTAGAGGTTACATATGAGACATTGGGAGATCTGGTTCAGAGGTTTCATGATCACACTGAGGAGATTCTAGTTCATCGTATGTAGACTATTAAGAGTGTCCAGAGGGATCAGGGACACCAGATAGTAACGATGGGACATCAGAGTGCTGATATGTTAGATAGGATTCAAGATCTGGAGCGGGATAATAGGAGACTTAGAGACATTGTGGATGTTGAGAGTTAGAGAGTTACTCGATTTTAGCATAGTGAGTTGCGTGTGCAGAGGGAGTCGAGACAGATTTGATGTTTTAGATTCTATGATCGTATGAGGATTGCTAGGCTTGAGGCTTGTGCCGGGAGGCATTTGGGTTACTATTCTTAGATTGTTTCATGATTATCCTAGTATTGACTCGTAACGCCTAATATTAGCTCATTGTTAGGGATTTGTAAATCCTATATTTTGGAACAATATTGTAACATTTTGTATTGATTATATGAAATCAAATGTTACCATTCTATGTTTGATATTCTTAACGTAATGATATGTTCTATTACTTATTGCATATTGCACTATTACTAAAACATGGCATTATCATGAAGTTATTATGATTTTGTTATGTGTTAAAATAAGAGAAATCTTATTTTATTGGTAAAAAGTTGTCTTTTAAAATGAATCAATTTCTTTAGGAATCTTACAAAAAGATTTTATAGCTAATTCAACCACTCAAACAATGTCTACATCTCTTTAAATAGAAAACAGGTCATTTTTTGAGGGGGATAAAGTGCCATCAAATAATCTTTTAAAACGGTCTTTCAAAATAATTCACGAAATAAACGGATAAAGTTTTTTATAATGACGGATTATAATTTAAAGGGAGTTAATGTATTTTAACTACAAGGGCTTTAGATGTCATTTGTTTCAAACTTTAGGGACTTATTTGTAATAAAAGACTTAGTGAATATAGGCTTTATACTACATTTGATCAATATTGGAAACACCTCATAGTTGTAAAAGACTTAGGAATGTTTGGAAATACTTTCATAGTTTTAAAAGCGTTGAAGTTGATTCTCACGGGATAGATCTAAGCTTATTTTAGTCTTCAAACACGATCTTGAGTATGTGTGCGTACAAAGGTTTGCTGCTCCGAGGTTCAAAAACCAGCAAGGGGGAAGGAGTAGATGTATACATGATAGACCCCATGGCCTTCTTTTGAACTTGTCTTCATGGTTGGCTTGTTTTGATTTTTAGCCTTCTTTGTTTCTTTTGGGTGCACTATTTCAACCTCGTTGGGAAAGAGACATCTCGTCATTATTTAGTATGCATCATTTGAGTTACTAAGGGGAAGTGTTGGGAGAATAATTATTTAAAGTGTGATAAGAGTTCTTTCTTGCTTAACTTTTGTTGTTTTACTTCGGAAACCGGTCAATCTCTAAGATTATTCTTAAAAGAAGTAGAAATATTTGATAATAGAGGTACACATAGGTATGATAATTCCTTTAGATAGTCGGTATCTTGTAGGAAGAAATGTCTACTTTCGAGACTTAGTTGACTTTGGAGTTTTCATTTCGTCTATTTAGAGGATTTAATTTTCTACATCCAGGACTTAGTTGACTTTGGTGTTACAATTTATATCATCGTTATCCTGAAGAGAGAAATGCGCTCATCTGAGACTTAATTGACTTTGGTGTTGCGGTATCAAATTCGTGAAGGGTTAATTGTGTATTCGGATATCTGGGCTTTATTCATCAAGACTGTGACACGGCTTACAAGAAAGATCTAAATCTACTCAGGAAAGGATTGTCTCGCGTTTTGGGGGAAGCTAAGACACTTTTATGGAGATAATACGGGGACACTATGGAGCTGCTACTAAAGAACCATATGATTTATCATATGTTTGTTCTCATCTTCAGGTCAAATACCTCGATAATAATATTTTTGTGGATTTGTAAATATATATAGTGATAGACTTGCATTAGGCATATATATTGTGTTTGAGTATGAATTTGTTAGGATCACATAAATGGACCCCGAAACAAAAGCTTCGGTCACTCGGACGTTTACAGACAAAAGTCTAGCTCGAAAGACTATGTTATTTAATGTTTATTATGTATAAGGGCCAAAATGTAATAAGCCCAAAAGAAAGCCCTCAAAGGCAAATCCTAGTTAGTATAAATACACCTAGTTTAGTCAAAATTAGGTTAGCTACTTCATTTTATTTTCATCTTTAGGGATTGTAGCCACATTTATTTTCTTTCAATCAAAAGTTCTTTAATGTGTAATCTCTTGTGCTATTGATCTTGTGTTTAGTCTATGGAATGATCTAGGGATCCTACAATAGCTGAAGGGAAAGAAACCTAATCTACAATACTTCCGAGTGTTTGGATCTCTGTGTTATCCTACCAATGACTACGATGACGTTGGTAAACTCAAGGCGAAAGCAGATATAGGTATATTTGTTGGCTATGCACCCACCAAGAAGGCGTACCGAATCTACAACAAACGAACGTGCAGGATTCAGGAAACCGTTCATGTTACCTTCGATGAAACTACGAAGGTTTGACGTCTGTTCAACCGTTTCCGCCTCGACCTCACAAATGACTTCTGTGCTCTCAAACAGTACAGAACTCGAACTTACTACTTACGTCCAGGTTCGAAGCCGTTTGCACTAGTTAAAGACCTGTAACACCTGTTGTCCCTCCTACAAAGAAAACATTTAGAACGTTTTGTTTCAATGGTTTGATGATGATGTTGTTACGATAATACGGTTGTCCGTAACCCGGTCAATGTTCCTGCTGCCCCGGCACCCGAGAATGCCAATGGTTCACCTTCCACAACAGTTATCTCAGAAGGCGCTCCTGCAGTTACTGAAAGCCTCTTACCTCATCAAGTACCTCTACCAGACACTAGTGATTCTGATGTTGAAACACTGTTCGATCACGTTGACAGTAATGTGTTTGACACTTATTTGCTCTCTGAAACCGATTAGAGCATCTCCTTCCAACTCTTCAATATCGATGTTACACCAACTACAATTACCTACGTGCACAAGTGGACTCAAGCTCATCCGCTTGAGAACATAATTTGGGGATAAAGATCGACTGTATCTAACCAGGAATACAAGCTGAAACGAAAGCGATGTGGTGTTTCTTCAATGAATTCTTAACTCATGTTGAACCAAAGACTTACAAGCAAGCCTTAGAGCACTCGTGCTGGATTGAGGCTATGCAGGAAGAAATTCATGAGTTTGAACGTCTAGATGTTTGGATACTTGTACCCTGTCCAGATAATATTCTTATCATCCCGCTCAAATGGATTTTCAAAATTAAGTTGGATGAATATGGAGACGTCTTGAAGAACAAAGCTCGGTTAGTGGCGAAAGGATATCGTCAGGAAGCTGGTATTGATTTTGAGGAATCATTTGCTCCGGTTGCTAGATTAGAGGCGATCAGACTCTTCATTGCTCACGCAGCAAGTATGAACATGGTCATCTTCCAGATGGACGTGAAAACCGCCTTCCTCAACGGCGAACTGAATGAAGTTGTCTATGTAGTCAACCAGAAGGATTTGTAGATCCAGAGCATCCATCGCATGTGTACCGACTCAAGAAAGCTCTCTATGGGCTTAAACAAGCTCCACGTGCGTGGTATGACAAGCTATCAGCGTTTCTCATCAAGTCAGGATTTACAAAGGGAGTGGTCGATCCAACTCTGTTCACCAGGAAAGCAGGCAAACATATCTTACTGGTACAAATATATGTTGATGATATTATTTTTGCCTCTACCAACCCCAAAGCATGCAAATTATTTGCATTTGAGATGAACTCAACTTTCAAGATGTCGATGATGGGACAAATGTCATTCTTTTTAGGGATTACAAGTTTCTCAAAGTCACAGAGGAATTTTTAATCAAACCAATCCAAATATGCTCACCGAAATCTTGAAAAAGTTTGGTATTGACAACCATGCACACCCATTGACACTCCATGGCGGACCGTCCCGACTTGATGAAGGACAAGGGAGGCGAAACTAATTGGATCCTACACGATTTCGTTGGTATGGTTTGGCTCCCTATGTATCTTAGTGGCATCTAGGACCAGGACTTAGTATTTGCTGTTTTGTATGTGTGGCACGTCTACCAGGCTAAGCTACTGAAATGCACCTTCTGCTATAAGCAGATATTCGATACCTAAAAGGTCATTTCACATGGGTCTGGGGGTATCCGAAGGACTACGGCTTTTGAAACTAAAAATGCTTTTGCGATGCTGGACTATGCAGGATGTCATGACACACAGGGATGTATTCTGCTCAGCTCAGTTTCTTGGGACTTTGGCTTGATTACTGGTCATCCAAAAAGCAGACAAGAGTATGCCAATCTACACTAAGAAAAAAAAAAAAAAAAAGGCTGAATGCATCGCCCTATCCGGATGCTGTGTACAAATCATTGGAGGCGATCTCAACTACGAGGATATTTGATTTCGTTCAACAAATTCCGATGTATTGTGACAATCAAAGTGCTATTGCTCTTTGCTGTAATAGTGTTCAACAAATCGCGCTCCAAGCACATTGATCTCCTGGTCACCCACTTCATCAAGAGCAGGTTGAAGGAAAAGTTGTTGAGTTATATTTCGTGGAGACATAATTACCAAACTGGCTGACATTTATTACGAAGGCTTTTACCGAGAGAGCGCTTTGCAACACTACTCCCACTGCTTGGTGTTAAACAAATGTCACCAGAGACTCTCAAGGAACTACAGGATGAGTCTGTCTTAGAGTAATCAGGTGTTTCACATTGTATCATTGTGTATATTTAAAAAAAAAAAATTTAGCTAAATGGCTTGCAGTTATTTCAGACTGTAACCCGGTCTTATCCCAGAGATTTAGTGTACGTTTCAGTGCATTATTTCTTTCCAGACAAGAAGTTGTCTAAGCCCCGAACCATTTTTCTCATAAACAACTTGTTTTATCAAACATGTTCGGGTTAACCAAACCAAACATTGACACGGGTCATTGTTTGAGGGGGAGAATCAGTATATCTCACAGTTGTTGCAGGTCAAAAGGACGTACTGTTGCTGATTCTATTGCTGAAAGATTGACACGACCAACCGCTTACAAGTTCAAGACAGATTGCAGTATCATTCCTGTCTGGGTATTCTAAAGGTCTTGTTTCAATTGCTCACTTGATATTTGTGCTATTTCACCTCACCTCATACTTTGAGGGGGAGATTGATACATTTTAAGTCCATTCTAGATCAAAACCATTCACAAGTTTCATAACTTTTGATCGGGGGAGAAATGTGACTTTAAAATGTAAAATCGGATAATTAATGATTTGATTAATTCAAAATGCTAAGTCCTATCCTTGCATGTGCAAAACATCTTTCGATTATCGACGCACATGTGTAGGGGGAGCATAGTGTTATATGTATCAAAAATGTCAAGGTACCAAAAGTTTGTGTTATACACACGTATCTTGATAAATGTCAAAGAATCTTGGTGTCATGTTTCGTGAAAGTGGATCTGTATGGAATGCTGAGGGAAAGAGATGGTTGTTCACCATGGGTTTTCTTTTGAATGCTCATGCCTGGTCTTCGGACTGCGCCCACTAGTGAAGTGGATTTCCATATATGTACTTGTACATGTTTGGAGTTCCCATGGCACTCATATCTTTCGGGATATATTTCAAAACATCATCAGAAGCATTCTGATTTAAACTTTCGTTTGTGCCCCAAACAAATTTTATAAGCACATCGAATGTTTTTCAAATCATTTTTGCCACAGGCCTTCTACGGTACTTAATTGTATTAAGAAGTAAAACGCTGAAAAAGGAATTGTACGGTATAGTCAGCAGATAGTAACTGTACTGACTCACTCTTTACCATTCTATTAGTAGAAATACTATTAGTGTGTTAGTCTTCGGACATCTGGTCTAGAGAACGGCGAACATTAGGGAATCTGATACTTAGGTATTAGAGGAACTAGCTTGTCACGTGCCGGAAAACCTGTCAAGAAGGTTCTTTGAATGAATCTATCTGATCACAGGTGCAGTATTCATACTGTAATCATTGATCCTCACGGAATCAGAGGTTAATGTAACCGACCAGATTGAGTATCGTCTATACTCGGTCCCTTCAAAATATAAAACCTTTGTGTGTTCACAAAATGTTTTTCTAGAACACATTAAGTGGATTTTACATAACAAAATGTTTTTGTTGGTGACTAAATTGTTCTATCATGGCGAATGACGACTCAAAGTTTCCGATGCAAGACATGTGCTCATATCCATACCACAGTATCTGAAGTAATCAAGAAAGCTTACATTCAAAGCTTCCGCATAATCTCTGAAAATCAATGTCTTCTTCAAATGCAAAAGTTCAAATGATTGGAAGAAGATAAATCATCAAAGCTTTCAAAGATTCCAACAGATATGAGCATGTGAGACTAAAGATCAGCGTATGGCAAAGTCAAAGTGAAAGAAGATCACAAAGTAATTCAGAGAAGTAAAGCTTAAACAAGTCAAAGATCAAGATCAAGTCATCACATCAAGTTCTGAAGATCATGATCAAGGTGTTAAAGATTGAATTACCAAAGCACAACAAGTGAAGTACCCTATCAACAACGAGCTAAAGAGACAAGCACGAGTGAGCTTCAAACAACTTCTCATGACCTCATCTAGGGGGAGATTGTTAGGATCACATAAATGGACCCGAACAAAGAAGCTTCGGTCACTCGAAGATACAAGACAAAAGTCTAGCTCGAAAGACAATGTAAATTAATGTAATTGGGCATTTATTGTAAAAGCCCGAAATGGCCCATTCAAAGCCTCTTTAGGTCTTATTGTGAGGCTATATAAAGCCATCTTTTCTTCATTTTTTAGGTTAGCTACTTCATTTTATTTTCATCTTTAGGGATTGTAGCCACTATTATTTCTTTCAATCAAAAGTTCTTTAATGTTTAATCTTTTGTGCTATTGATCTTGTGATTAATTAATGGAATGATCTAGGGATCCTACAATTGGTATCAAGAGCCAAAAGTGATTGTTTGGATGTGTTTTTTTTTAACCGAATTTTTTTTCAAAAAAAGTGGGGTTCGGATTATTTTTGTGTGTCTTGATCGAAAGGAATCACAAAAAAAATAAAGGGGTGTACGTTTAATTGTGGTTCGAATTGAATTGGCAAACTATTTGTGGATTTACAAAATTTTCGTGACATATAGAAGATTTTTTCTTGATTGCGTTTTGAGCATACAGGTTGCGTTTTGAAGATTTCTATTGCGTTTTGAATAAAACGTTACGCTGGCAAAATTTTCTACACATTGCGTTTTGACCCAAGTTTCGTTGCGTTTTGAGCAAAACTTTCATTGCGTTTTGAGAAAAATTTCATTGCGTTTTGAGGAAGATATCATTGCGTTTTGACTTCAAGTGTCACTGCGTTTTGAGCAAAACTTTCATTGCGTTTTTGAGAAAACTTTCATTGCGTTTTGAGAAAAATTTCATTGCGTTTTGAGGAAGATATCATTGCGTTTTGACAACAATCCATTGCGTTTTGACAATCCATTGCGTTTTGATCAAGCTAAGTTGCGTTTTGCAAGATTTGCCGCAAATATAATTTTTGTGTCGGATTATTCCGAAATTTTTATACAAGCTCGGAAATGGCCCAACGGTCAAGACTCTTCCTCTTGAGTAAGAGCCCTGCCATTTTTTGGCCATTCGAAGTCATTTAGGCCCTCAAAACAGCATTTTACTGTTTCAAATTTACCCGAAAATCATAAACATGACATGTGAGACTAAAAGATCACGTATGGCAAAACGGTGCAAAGAGAGTCCACCCGTTCGATTGTCCTTGGTGGTTGCTCGTTCGATCCTTAAGGAAGTAAACTCGTTCGGTCCTCCTAGTTCGGTTCTCTAAGATTTTGCTTGTTCGATCCTCCTAGTTCGGTCCTCAAAGGAGTTTGGTTCGATCGGTTGTACCTTGAATGCCACTAGTTCGAGTCTTGAAGAATAAACTCGTGTCTAGATCGATTCTTTTGTTCGATCCTTTCGTTCGATCGTCTTGTTCGATGCTTGAAGACTTGAACTCGTTCGATCGTATCTCGTTGAAGCTTGTTCGATCCTAGAAGGTGGACACTGGTTCGATTATCCTTGTTTTCCCCTCGTTCGGTCCAACCTTGAATTCCACTAGTTCGATCCTCCTAAGAATACACTCGTTCGGTGCGTGACGACTTGAACTCGTTCGATCCCTCTGTTTTCCACTCGTTCGATCCTTAAACAAAAAAATCGACTCTCTTTTCTTTTTGTTTAAATAAAACGAATCAAAAAAAATCACTAGATGTTTTTAAACACAAAAGAGATGGTTTTTATGATATCAATGTAAACACAAACCATCTATGAACCAAAAATCAAAACAAACAATTAATCAAACACAAAAAAAAATTTCGAAACCCCTTTTTTTCGAAAATCAAAAGAAAAAAAACACAAAACAAATCAATACATCAATCTTGTAGGCTCTTGATACCAATTGTAGGTTCCATGATCATTCATACGAATCCTTAACAATTAAGTGTAGAATCAAGATGCATAAAATTAAGAACTTTATTGATGATTGAAAGAGAAAACAAAACCTTTTTGGTGGCTAGAAAAACCCTCACAATAATGACTAGCTAATTTTCTCTCTAAAATGTCTAACCTAATTTTTGACTAAACTAGGACTATTTATACTAACAAGGTTTTGCCCATTCTAGGCTTTTGTTGGGCTTTTTAGGCTTTTTCTTTGTTAGCCCAATTACATTAATAAACATTAAATAATTAATCAACTAACAAGCTAGACTTTTGTCTTGTATCTTCGAGTGACCGAAGCTTCTTTGTTCGGGTCCATTTATGTGATCCTAACACTATAACTGCGGTAGAAAAGGACATTATGCTAGGAATTGTCCCAAGCCAAGGGTTCGTGATTCGAAGTATTTCATGGAGCAAATGTTGTTGGCAAAACAGGATGAAGCCGGTGGAATTCTACTGATTGAGGCAGAAAGATTTTCTCTTCTGCTGATGCCTTCAAGATGGAAGAAATTGAAGATACTTAGTGCAAAACATAGTGCTAATGGCCAGAATTCACCAACTGAATCAAAATTCTGATGAAGAAGCCAAGCTATGAGTCTGCATTCGTAAGTGAGGTACAATCTTCATCCATCAATGAGAATGCTGAACAAATGTATCCAACTCATACTCAAATTATTAATAGTACCATTGATGATGATTAAATTAATAGTGATATTCAATTTGATTCTGACAAAGGAAATGTTAATAGTGGCGGTGTTGAAAAAGATACACAATGTTTTTAATACAATGTGCAATTAGAAACACTCGCTAGAATGCATATGCTGAATCATGCAAAACATCAAAGATTTGTGCTCAAAAGGTCCAACAACAAAATATGACCCTTGACTAGCCAGATTGAGTGAATAATGAAAGTAATGGGTTTCGATGGATCGTTTAAGGACATAAACCGAGCCTTGCGGATATAGACACTTACTCACGTTACTAAAAGAAATTTCTTGAAGCTGATAAAGGGCAAAACGTGTTTCAAAACAAGGCTGACTCTCAATTGTATCTATGATCGAGATATTATTCGAGAATCTCAAAAAACATCGCTATGAGTTTATCAAGAAGGTCAAACATATCAACAAAAAATGAGAAATAGCGAACAATCAATTTAATTTTAAAAAGAAAAATGAGTGAAACTAGGATAAAGTATCATGATACTATTCTTGATCTTGAGAAAAACTGAAACAAGAATGTTTGATCTGTTTTTGGAAAATTAGGAATTTCTTTACAACCAATGTATATGCTCCGTCCAAAACCATTGTCGTTTATGATCAACAATTTGAAACATGGTTGGGTATACCGAATCCTTAATACACTCAGAACAAGCAAGTTCAGAATGTCCTAAAGTTATAAGTTTGCATCTAGGACGGGTAATAAAGAAATTCCTTTGAATGTTATAGGATTCTAAGGAAACTCTAAGGATGCTTACAAAAGTCAACAGAAAAAGAAGGAAAAAATAATATCCAATTGCTGTTGCGAACAAACAAAAATTGTTGTAAATGATTACAACAATTAAATGCGCTTTATAATGACTTTGGTATAACCTCAAAACATGAAACAATTCCTCGTTGAACAAACATGTTCTTCATCTTCTTATATTCCCTTTGTTAAGATTCTGGAAACAAAATCAATGCCAAGTGAGTTACCTTTGATCAATGGATTATTCAATATAAAAGTTGGTTTTGAAAAGTTTGTTTCTGGTATATAACATAACATTAGAAGGGCCAACATGTTTTATACATCAACTAAGATAAAGCCTTAATATTTTTGTCGAGATCAAGTTAAACACTTCTTAATGAATTAACTGGGATGTACTTTAGATGCTTTCAGAATCTATTTCAAAGAGGATCTAAGAAGAAATGAAAGATGCGTTTGAGCAAAATGATGTCTATCTTGATGAGATTGAAAGGCAAAATGATTTGTTGAAAGATCAACTTTTGGAAGCATCACTCAAACATGATATTGAGCTATGTGTGTTGTTAAACCATGAATGTGTTGATAAGACCTTACATGATGAACTTGAACAAGTCAAAAAGAAATCTTTAGAGATTCAAGAAAGTTTGAAAGCAAGAATAAAAATTCTTGAGAAAAATGTCCAAAGATGTGAAAAACAAAGTGTTGATTTTGAGTTAAAATTGCAACATGAAAAAGAAGAACAAAAATGGGATTCTTTAAAGAATAAAAACTCAAAACCTCTTGATTTCTCTTGGATTTCTAGAATACAGAAACTTGAGGATGAGAACGTGTCTTTGGATTTTAAAGTACAATCTTTGATAAAAGAACGAGATAATGCCAAAATGGAATATAAAAAGCTTTTCGATTCAATAAAAAAGACACGGTCTCAAACTCAAAAGGAAATAGATGAGTTAATTACTCATGTCTCTGAGAAAACTTATGCATATGGTGCTATTCGTGCTGAGAATCAGAATCTTTTAGTTACCATATCTGAGTTGAAAGCTAGAATGAAAAATGGTGAAAATGGTAAGTCTGTGAATACTAAGTTTGACAAGACACATGGTTCTCAATCTTTTCTTTATGTCACACCTTTAAATAAAAATGCTTCTCAAAAGCAGACAGTTGTTTTAAAAACAAAAGAAAACCATGTTGAGTCAAAACCAGTCACTTTACAGACTTCACATACCAAACAAACAGGGACACATCAAAACACAAATGTCATTAGCCCTGGAATGTACAGAGTTGTCACACAACAAGAATCACAAACAAACAAGACTAAGAATGTGTTATCTTCTACAGGAATGAATGCTACATCTAGTGTTACAAGACCAAAGAGTAGAGATTCACATGTCAAGACTAATTGTCCAATTTTTTCAAGATGAAGAAAGAAAGAAGCAGTTTATGTTAGGAAAAATAAGCAAACCAGATAATACATTTTCTAAAGATGTGTCAAACAAGGAGAATGTACTTTGAATGGTTGTTGTTGCAAACGCTTCTAAAGCGAAAACTTTGTTATGTGTTTCTTGTATGCAAAGTGTGCTTATTCCTTGTCATGATAAATGTGTTGCTAAGCATAAATTGAATGTGCGTTCGAATGCTCGTAGAACCTTCTCTGTTAATTCTAGGATACCAAAATCTTCTGAAACTACTTTTTGTAGCTCCTAAGACTAGGTTTTCTAAGAAGCGACACATCTAGAACTTTAGCTACTACTTCGTAGCTTATCAAAATATCTAAGATTGCTGATGCAAGTAGCATCAAAAGCTAGATATAGGGGAGGTTTCTTATTGCGTTTAAGAAAAAGGAAAGAAACATGCGTGATAAACCATTAAGCCCATTCATGCTAAACAAGATTCTGAACCGTAGAGTATGCAAAAATGGTTTTGAACCAACCAAATGTTTATGTGACACTGTTTAACACAAAGCCACATGCTATACAAATCCTTCGAATACGAAAACCACTAGTTTCCAGTTAAGAGATGCATTAGTACAAAATTGTACCCAGTTTGTCCATGGTGATGTACTTCTTGTGTTGCCGTAATCCAGATCTTCAATGGGTAGTTGACAAGGTTTTTTCAAACATATGACGGTAGATCGTATCACTATTGATAAACTTCGTGAAAAGTTCATGGGAACCGTGTCGCATTTGGAAAAAACAAACATAAGTACAATACAGGTATTTATGGATATTATTTACATGGCCAATTATCACTCATTTATCATGTATATTAATGTTGAAGGTCTTGGACACAATCTCATTAGTGATGGACAATTGTGATGGAATTTGTAAAGTGGCTTTTCGTTCTAAAAAATGTTTATGTTCGAATCTGGAAGAGAGATTGTGCTCATAAGGCGGCCGCGATTCAAATTTATATACTATCTCCAATTCAGACATGGCTGCTTCTTCACCCATTTGTCTAATGTCCAAAGCATCTGAGGGGGGGGGGAGGGGGGAGGGGGGGGCAAGTGGGGGGGAGGGTGGAAAGGGGGGGGGGGTGGAGGCATCCAGAGAACGACTGTTACATCTTAATTTGGCACGAGTCTTACCTTGACTTGTTGACGGTTTACCAAAGTTCAAATACTCGGCAAACTATCCGACATCATCGGTTCGCTCTCTTGCTTTGAAAAGAAAAAAGGAAATAGAGGGGGGGGGGTGGGAAAGCTGATGATATTGTTTTTTTTGGGGGGGGGATATGTAAGCTTCATCATCCACCTAAATTGATTCCATGTGATTACTCAAATTAGAAGGTACTTCATATGGGATTTGTGCGGTCCAATGAAGTAGCTTCGGTCATATGGAAAGAAGTATATTCTTGTGATAGTTGATGAATTGTTTCTAGATTCACGTGGGTTTTTTTTCTTCGTTCGAAAGACGAAACTTCTAGAGATCAACAAGAAATTCATTGCACAACTCAATTGAATACAAAAGCCAAAGTTTGCAAGATCAGACTGATAATGGACTGATTCATGAATGCAACTCTCAAAGCGTATTATGAAAAGTTAGGCATTTATCAACTAATTTTCAATTGTTCGCAGAAACACCTCAACAAAATGGAGTATAGTAACACGTAATCGTACTCTGGTGAGGCTGCTCACACAATGCTTTTTTTTTCGAGGTTCCTGAATTTCTTTGGGCTGAAGCATTGCTACAGCATGTTTTACTCCAAAACCGGTCAATCATAAACACACAACACAATAAAAACATCAAATGAGCTGTTACGTGGACAAAGCCAAATGTGAGTATTTTCATGTGTTTGCTCATTGTGATATCCGAGAAAAAAACAAATGACCGTAAATGATGCGTGGGCGAAAATGCGAGACCTAAAAGCAGACATTGGGTATTTAATGTTATTCCGGAAACATCAAGAGTTTTTTCGAATCTATAATCGTCGCACGCAAAAGGATTTATGTAGACTATTAATGGTCAAGTATGATGAGCCTTACAGGAATGCTTCTGAACACGATTGTTTTAGGAAACCGAACTCAACATCAATAAATCCAAATTCATCATATGACATAAAGAACCTCTTCAAGAAGAGGATTTGGATAATTTATTCGGTCCAATGTTTGAAGATTATTTTGAGCAGAAATCTTTTAATACTACCATAAATTCCGCTGCACAACCGACTCACGATCAAGAAGAATCACCTTCTACATCTTCAATCATTGTTGACACACACGAGGCTCCTCCTGTTGTCACAACATTTGACGAACAAACTTCTCCAATCTCTTTACAAGAGTCTGATGAATTCAATCAAGAAGATTCTGCTGATTTTGATGGTAATACATAGTTTGTTCCATATGATTATCTGAATCATAAGGAAATTAAGTCATCTACAACGAATCTCGAACCATCAAATGTGTAGAATTTCCATCAAGTACAACCTTCGACTCACATTTGGATAAAAGATCATCCTCTAGAACAAGTTATTGGTGACCCATTGATAATCGTATAAGTATTTAGTATTTCCCGTTAGATAAGAAAATTACTTTAGAAAAAGTAATAGTCTATCCCCCGGATGTCGTATCCCAACGAGAGATGAATTTGAAATCCACGAAAATGTTTCCAAAGTTAATGCTCGAATGTCTTTTAATTTTTTGGCTTTTAATTAAAACTAAAGATAGCGATAAACTAAATTACACTAAATAACAAGCAAGCTAATAAGATGAAAGATATATAAAGAAAAAAAAATGCTTGTCAAGTAAAGGTGAATAGATTCTTAAATGTGAAGTTTTAGATCTTAATGACGAATTAATATCCGTCTAAATAAATCGTTTCCTCAAAACGTTGGCTTAATATTGAAAACAACTTTTAAGCAAGATATTAATCACTAAATTAATGCCTACTTAATCTTACGGCTTTTGCCCGTTCGACTAAATAAAACACTAAACTAAATAACTTTTGCAAATTATTAATCACTAGTCACTTATTAAATTTCACACTTAATTCACTATTTACCAACTTACTTAACAAGCATATAACAAAACTACTCGCTAGTGATCATAACTACACTAGAATCAACAAATAAAGCAACAATAATCATAACTAATCTAAACATGCCAATAAACATCAACATACTAAAAATAAAGAGGTAAAAGGGATAGAGATAACCGAATGAAAGTAAAGATGTCAAGATGAAACCCGCTCCTTAAACTCTAAAATTCATCTCTTCAATCTTCACCATTAAAAAAAATCAATCTTCTCTTAATCTCCATTAACTTTTCACTCGGTGCTCATAAGCTCCAATACACATCTCATTTAACTTTAATGATAACCCAAATATTCAAAAAATAATTACCATTAACTACCTAGACTAATTAAATGGATTAAAAACTAGTTTTAATGAATCTGACATATGGAAAAAAAATAGTTCGACTAGTAAAGAGAAAAATAAACACAAATGAAATCAATTTCATTAAAAGCACAAATTAATAAACTCTTTAACAAAACTAGACATTAAATTTCCAAATCATTGAAATAAGACAAAACTAGTATCTAAAAAGTATGAACCGCAAGGAAGTTACATAAATGAAATTACATAAAACAAATACTCTATTCTACGCTATCGTTACTCGAAATATATATGAATTTTTTTTTCAAAATGTGATAAGGATCCGATATTTCATGTGCTCCTGGTACTTTTTATAAGTTTTTCTCTTATATTGCGTGAACAGTACGCAGGTCATAGTGTGGATTTTTTTGTTTGGGCCTTTCCTTAGTTTCTTGGACTTCCATTATTGGATGGGCCAAAGTTAGCACATCTTAAATTGGGCCGAGTATGTTAAAAGGGAAAATGAGCCCATTTGTTTGTAATAGCCTTCTAGTAATACATTAATGGGCTGACCCGGCTCATTAGATGGGTACGGGTGGGCCCATTAAGTAATTCTTCGTTTACGGCTTCGGCTTTGACTTTGACTTTGTCGGGGTTGACTTTGGACTTTGACTTTTTGACTTTTGGCATGATTTTGACTCTTGCTTCACGCTCTTTTCCATTCCGTGCTTGGTTTTGTCCGGTTTGGCTTCGATTTTGTCCTTTAGTGAATATCCGGTACCTGCACAGTACAAACACAAAAACAAGCATATTTATGACATTTTATGTGCGTTTTTGGTCGTTTAGGGTCATTTTATTAGGTAAAAGGTATGTGTAATTAAACGCATACCAAAATCCCCCATACTAAGACATTGTCGTGTCCTCACGCAATGCTATAAGTAAGCACTTAGAAAACTAAGAATCTCGATCCCCCTCGACGAATAACCTCGAAAAGTAGCAAAGTGTTCATCCAGGGGAATTAAAGAAATCAATAGCTTCGACAAGCCCCATTTTTACCATTTTTTAAATACATACTCTTATTCCTACACATATTTTTGTATTTTGCATATTAAGCAACTAACTACCTTATTTGACTTTCATTATTTTATAACTTTTAGGGATCATAGAACAAGATGCATTTCGATCCGAGAATGCCTCAAAAAGGATAAATTCATCGTCCCCGACTTTTTACTTATCCCAAACCAAGCTTAAAACAAAATCACCATTAATTATGAGTTAAGATGATAACACTACTCATATTTGTAACTTGTGAACTTTTCACTCCCGATATTTATTATATCTTAGGTGTATGTGCTATTTTGAATTTCAACCATGGATCAATGTTTTGCAAAATTCTATGTTTCACGTTTCACCCGAGAATAATAAGTTTGAAGGTGAGATCATCCCATGTAGCGACTTTCGTCTCGGCACATCCCAACCTTGCAGCTAAGTGACCAGGCTTTTGACACCTCACAGAGACTAGTATCGGGACTCACGGACCTTAGGTTTAAAAAACTCTCAGATTTTCCGTATACACGTAGCTTATAAAATAGAATAACCAAAGTTTAAAAGCATATTTGAATTTAACAAAAAGAGGTCTATTATTTATTAATTCACACTTAAATATTAAACACTCATGCAATTTGTAACCCTCGACCTTTTAGAAGGCTGCAACATCGGTTGTGAGCCGGCAAGATGCAACAAACTTTTATCAGTCTCGGATCAATATTCTTACTATGGGCTTTCTTTAGAAGGCTGTAACATCGGTTGTGAGCCGGCAAGATGCAACAAACTTTTATCAGCCCACAGTTTATATTTATTATATTTTTGCATTTTTCATCATTTTTTTATCTATATATATAGGGAAAACGTCTTTTTGAAAAATTCAAGTATAAATTTAAACAAAGGCTAAAGTTTTTGCTATATACTATATAAAAATTATTGATTTAAGTTTAATCTCCAAAAGTAGCACGTATATTAATCAGGTTAAGAGCTTATGGGAGAAAAAGTGACAAATTACACACATGAGCTCTTAAGATTTCCAAATAATCCTTTTTCAGCATCCAACTCATACTTAACACTATCATTTTTCGTTCTTCGCAAATATTCGCGAATGCTAAGCCTAAATGTTAAGGAACAAGCTAGATCTCAACACGCTCGACCGGGTCAAAATTTACTCTTATTCTACCCAGCAGGAAAGTCAAAATTGTGACAAAACAATTATTTTATTTTTGAAAATTTTTAAATTTTTAATTTTTTTTGAAATTTTGGTGGTAAAAACGGGATTACGTGAAAACAACGGCTGCAGGTACAATCAAATCGAAGATCCCCCCATATTAGAATGAAACATTGTCCTCAATGTTTTAAGAAGGGTCTTTACGTAAATCCTAAGCCGTTTATGAATTATGCTAAAGATAAACGTTAGTCGATAAGATTAGGATATTGGATTCCCAAATGAAGCTGAGGATGTGAAGCTCGAGTGATCGGAGGACAAAATCGCGAGCACGAGAGTCATCATAATCCGGGCAATCCTGGACAATAAACCACAAAACACAAAACACGAATAATGGTAGAGGCGAGCCTCATCACAACACAAAACACTTATTCATTACTACTAAATTGCCAAACTACTACTACGGATAAGCATGGGTTGCCACCCACGAAGCGACTTGTTTTTGTTAACCGAGTCACAAGCTCGACTCGACCCCGAATTCATTGGTCCATGGGGGAGCAAGTGGAAGATAAAATCTTCATCGGACTTTCATTCAAGTGGTTTTGATAAACATTAAATTTCATGAAAGTTCCACTCCGATGAGATACACCGAGCATAAAAGAATGATAAATGGAGATACCGGGGTCAAAAATGGTATCTTCATTCCCACAGGAGAGAAGATAGGAGCAACTGGATACATGAGAAAAGGAAGAAAGATCCATACAATATAAGCGAAGAGAGGTTCACTTAAAAGTATGAAATCCAGATTAAGGATGGGATGGGTGAGTAAAACATTAGGCACATGAACTCTTGGTTCTCTTGTTGGGAAAATATCTTCCACCACATCCATAGTAAGATTGCCTATCTCGGGCTCATTCTTAAAGCAGAAACAATCATACTCTGGTGGAGATATGATGTGAGGTACAAAGACAATATTAAAAAGGTACAAAGATGTCAGTTTACAAGCTTTTGCCTTGTATACTTAAAAATTCGACAAGACTAAACCCTAACTATTACATGGTATTTATACTAAATATCTAGGGTTTCTTGAGGTCTTCAGTGTGTTTGTTGTGTTTTCATTGTGAGAGACTCAAAGATTCAATCCTGGCCTTTGATTTGGAGTAGAGCCCAAGTAGTTTGATCACACCCGTTGGTGTATTGTCGTTTGTTGCAAAGCCAATGAAGTATTATGGGATTGACAAGCTGTCAAATTGAGGTGAGGTGAATGGGACAAGGTATTTTGGAGTGGAGTGAGTGGTATTATCTTCTTGTTGCAGGGTTAATATACACGAATTGTGTGAAGGGGATAAACAGTAACCCCTTGGTGGGTAAATTTGATTCAAGGTAAAACAGGGTAAAACTTTTGGTGATTGGCAATTTGAGCCCCTAAACCTATATATGTCTATTGCATGGTTCGTCCTTGTTTCCTTTATAGTAGGTCCTTGTAGTTTTGTGAGTGTTGCACCGTTAGTCCTTTTAGACTAACATTGTTAGTCCTTTAAGGACTAACGGTGTAAAGGGTTAAATGGTTAAGGGGTTAAAAGGTTAACGGATTAAAAGATATAAGGTTGGGCCAGTATTTTGTTTTTGGGCCGTGTGTTGGTTTTTTATAAAAAGGGAAATCGGGCATAGTTGTATAGTGGGCTTATAAGATTTTTATAAAAAGCTTAATGGGCTGTCCCGGCCCATTGAATGGGTCCGGGTTGGCCCATTAACTTTTTCTTCGGTTTCGGCTCAGTCTTTGACTTCTCGAGTTTGACTTTGACTTTGACTTTGACTTTGTCTTTTTCATACTGTTTTCGTTCCGTGCTTGGTTTTGTCAGGATTGGCTTCTTTTTTGTCTTTTAGTGAATATCCGGTACCCGCATAGTACAAACACAAAAACAAGCATATTTATGGCATTTTATGTGCGTTTTTGGTCGTTTAGGGTTATTTTATTAGGTAAAAGGTAGGTGTAATTACACACATACCAAAATCTCCCATACTAAGATATTGCCGTGTCCTCACACAATGCTATAAAGTAAGCACTTAGAAAACTATGAATCTCGATCCCCCTAGACATTTCCTCGAAAAGTAGCTAAGCGTTCGACAAGGGGAATTTAAAGACTCATAAGTTTTGAAAAGCCCTCGTCTTCACCATTTTTTAATATATACTCTTATTCCTACACATATTTTTGTATTTTTCATATTAAGCAACTAACTACCTTATTTGACTTTCGTTATTTTATAACTTTTAGGGATCATAGAACAAGATGCATTTCGATCCGAGAATGCCCCAAAAAGGATAAATTCATCGTCCCCGACTTTTCACTTATTCCAAACCAAGCTTAAAACGAAATCACCGCTAATTATGAGTTAAGATGCTAACACTACTCATATTTGCAACTTGTAAACTTTTCACTCCCGACAATTATTATATCTTAGGTGTATGTGCTATTTTGAATTTCAACCATGGATCAACGTTTTGCAACATTCTATGTTTCACGTTCCACCCGAGAATAATGAGTTTGAAGGCGAGATCATCCCATGTAGCGACTTTCGTCTCGGCACATCCCAACCTTGCGGTTAAGTGACCAGGCTTTTGACACCCCACAGAGACTAGTATCGGGACTCACGGACCTTAGGTTTCAAAAACTCTCAGGTTTTCCGTATATACATAGCTTATAAAATAGAATAGCCAAAGTTCAAAAGCATATTTGAATTTAACAAAAAGAGATCTTTTATTCACACTTAATATTAACCATTTATGCAATTTGTAACCCTCGACCTTTTAGAAGGCTGCAACATCGGTTGTGAGCCGGCAAGATGCAGCAAACTTTTATCAGTCTCGGATTATTATTCTTACTATGGGCTTTCTTTAGAAGGCTGTAACATCGGTTGTGAGCCGGCAAGATACATATTATATATATATTTATATATATATTAGGAAAACTCTTTTTTGAAAAATTCAATGTATAAATTTTGTAACTAAGGCTAAAGGTTTTTGCTAATACTTAACATAAAAATTAATTGATTTAATTTTAATCTCCAAAGTCGCACTTTAATATTAATCAGGTTTAAAGAGCTTATGTGGAGAAAAGCGAACAAATTACCACTAACTGAGCTCTTAAGATTTCAAATAATCTTGATTAGCATCCAACTCATCTTTAACCTATCATTTTTTCGGTCTTCGCAAGAATATTCGCGAACAGCTATAGTCCTAAAACTTAAGGAACAAGCTAGAGCTCAACAAAAAATCGCTCGATCGAGTCAAAATTTTTACTCTTAATCTACTTCCCATACAGAAAGTCAAAATTGTGACAAACACTTATTTTTTTGTTTTTTTAACAATTTTTAACATTTTTCATTTTTTTTTTTTGAAATTTTTGGTGGTAAAAACGATGATTAACGTGAACTACAACGCTGCAAGGCCACAATCAAATCAGAAGATCCCCCCATACTAGAATGAATACATTGTCCTCATGTTTTTACAAAGGTTTCTACGTAAGTCCTAATCCGTTTATGAATTTAAAGCTAAAAGATAAACGTTAGTCGATAAGATTAGGATATCGGATTCCCAAATGAAGCTGAGGATGTGAAGCTCTTGTGATCGAAGGACAAAAACTGCTAGCACGAGAGGCTTTAAAAATCCAGGACAATCCTAGACAAAAAACCACAAAAACATAAAACACGAATAATGGAAGAGGCGAGCCTCCACACAACACTTATACAAATAGAATAACGATAGCATGGTTTTAAGCATGGTTATCCACCACACGAAGCGCCTTGTTTTGTTTAACCAATTCACCAGCTCGACTATCGACCCCGAATTCATTGGTCCATGGTGAGCAAGTGGAAGATCAAATCTCATCGGACTTTCATTCAAGTTTTTTTGGATAAACATTGAATTTCATGAAAGTTCACTCTGATAATACACCAGCATAAAAGAATGATAAATAGGGATGCCAGGGTCAAAAATGGTATCTTCATTCCCACTTAGGAAGAGTAAGATAATGGAGGAGCATTGATACGTGAGAAATGGTAAGAAAACCTTACAATATAAGTTGAAGAGAGGTTTACTAAAAATATGAAATCGCATATTAAGGGTGGGATGGGTGGGCAAAACATTAGGCACATGAACTTTTGTTCACTTGTTGTAAAATAACCTCCACCACATCCTAAGTAATAATTGCCCAGCTGCAGTCAACAATCTTTAAGTTTATAAATGATCATACTCCAATGGAGATATGATGTGAGCGAGTTCATCGGCGAACTCCTCATGATAAAAATCACTCCTATCGGTAGGAGGAATTAGATTGATCGAAAGATCAAAGATGAATGAATCATATTGAGAAAAATCAGCATGAGTAGTGGTACTGCCACTACTCTTTTCTTTAATACAATCATCATCAGAATAGAAAGCTTCATAATCCTGAACGAGAATAATCAGAAAAAAAGGGAGTAGTGAACTGCACTACCTAATCTCTTCCAGATTAAAGAAAAAAGTTTCAGATTCGGTTAAAGAATTATCAAAGGTGTTAGTCTCCTCCAAGAAAAAGTTAGGAAAGGTGGAGTAAGACTTAGTTATAACATCGGAAGATGGAGTGGGATTATCTTTTAATGTTTCGATGTTAGCAATAAGAAGATTGACATTCAACAATTTTTCACGAAGGATATCGTCTTTTGATTGTTAGAAGAATATCAGTATCAATCCCTCCAACTTCCAGGATAACAATCTCAACCACCTCTAAGCACTGACGATACCTCAGCTATCGGAGGTGGTTCAATCGACATAATCGATGTACTCTATAAAAATCAGTCATCACTAGAAGAAGAATCATTGTTGGAATCGATGATAGTCTTGAGAATGTTTCTTTTTGAAAGCTTCTAAGAGGGGTTAGATTGTTACAAAGAGGCACATCACATACACTGTTATAATAACCTTGGACTTCACTTAGGGTATACAGGACAAGGCTTCTCAACACTAGACTTTATTACTTCGTCCGATTCCGTTGCTAGAATAGTGTCAAGATGCTCTGTTCCCCCATTAACTTAGAGAGTTATACGGCGTACCTTGTTATAAGAAAACTGGGGTGTAGGATTAGTCAAAGTATATTGTCATCATCATCAACGTAGCAAAATGTGGGAATCTTCCAATATCGATCCTTTATACCCCTTGCTCTTTCCGCAATTCGCCTTTCTTCTTCCTTCTTTTGTGCGATAATTTGACCAACCATATCACATAGGGATGTCATTTGCTCCATAAGCTTGTTTTGAGAATTGAGAAACTCATTTTGAGCATTGAAAAGGCTATTTTAAACATTGGAGATTGGATGATTGACGGTATATCAAGACGAGGGTATTAAAATAGGTCCAAAACCAAAAGAAGTATAATCGATAGCAAGATTCTTTGCTCATGATATTCTCCTACATTCATTGCGGTTTGACACTAGGTGAAGTTCGATGCTGCGTCCCTCACTCAATCTTCACAAACAAGGATATTTTGTGGAAAACATGAAAATTTTGAGCGGGAAATTAAAGTCCTGTTGGTAACTACGGTTCCGTATGGAGATAAAACCAGAAACTTTAGGTGAATAATAATGAACATAACGAGCATTCGTTCCCGACCCAGCAACAGTTTACCAGATTAGATAGAGATATTTGTTGAGGTGGGTAAAAAACGTTAGGTAGTAATCATCATCAAAATTTGGTGGAATCATAAGTAATGAATTCTCAATCTCCCGGAACAGGATGTGCGGGTGAAACACATGGCAAAGTCTGTGGAACTCATCACCGGTTTGATTGTTGCATGGTTCCGGTTTAGAGATAATCGAAACTTGCGGTGGACAATTATAACCATAATGAGCACCTTTCCCACAAGATTCACAAGTACATCGTTGACAGAAGATATCGTCTAACGAATCACCACACTCGTAACAACAATTGTGGTTAATTTGTGGAGGACTTTGTGAGATTTACACAAGGCCTGTTTGACAACGAATGGCTCTAGATAACAAAGTTAGAATCGTCATCGGTATGACTTGGAAGTGGACTTGGAAAACTTCCTCACAATGTCTCGTATTAGAAACACATTGTCTACCAAAATAGAACCGATAGAATCGGGTCCCCACAATCCGAATACAAAAATTTCCAATTTTAGGGGTTTGTTGAGAACAAGTTTCGGTAATAGGAACAAGAATCATTGTCTTCAAACTCACTTTTGAACAACCACACAGTAGTCTATGGGTGTGCAAATTTCACAAGACCGGACACTCTTTAATCGCTTAAAGGGATTCAAGACGACGATCGATGTGATCCATAAAGAAATTAAAACAATTGAGGGTTAAGAAAGAAGAATTAAATTGGATAAGAAGAAAAAGAAGATTATTTTTTGCCTTTTCAAGTTTTTTTAACAAGCAACATATTTTTTAAACGACAAACGAGGAAGATAAAGACAACTTAAACGCAATAATCAACCGTTTCACGGTAGCTCTCCTAAAAGACAAACCGCATAAAGGTAAGCGGCAGGAGCTGAGAAAGCGTGAAGCTTAAGAAACGCTTCTCCTTTCGGGTCGTAGTTCCAATGAACAACCTCCTATACCCCCTCTTATAGAGTTTTGTATCTCAATAAAGGTGAGTCGTACTCACAAGTGACACGAAAGGCAAAGTTTTAATCGTTTTGTTGCGGGGAACTTATTATATAATCGCTTTCAGTTGAAAGCATTATTTTGATGGTGATAGTTTTATTGAAATTAAGGAATTAAAATTTTCTTATTTTTTGATTTTTGATTTTTTTTTATCTTATACTAATACTCAATAAAAAAAATAAAAAAAATATTTTGTGTTTTATATTTTATATAAACAAAAGAAAATATTCAAAAATGGAAAAATTAACTTCACGAGGGAAATGTCTTCAAGTCACTAAATCCGTCTAAACAAACGACGAAATACGTTTCAACAGCCTTCACCCGCATGCGGCGCCAAAAATTGATTGCCTCATTTTAAGTATATAAAATATATAAATAAATATATAAAAATATTACAAATCCAGGTAATATCAATGGTAGTAGTATATGTAAAACCGAGAGTACAGTCGCAATGTCAGCTTATACGTCGTTACCATCTCATACAACACATCTGGATCTCAATCAGCACTTTAAACTCGCGAGACACACAGGGTACGAGTCTCTGATGCGACCGAACCAGACTAACCTCTCATATTAAAGAATGCGAGACACATCAGAAGCGACTAGAGAGCATACTCACTATGCTATACTCATCGGCAAAGACAGTGAGAGAAGTATTGACATATCCTCGTCACTAACGACTACAAAGACACAAAACTAAGCACTAAAACACAGCCACACACAACAACTAGTGGTGAATCACGGTCGATCGACCAAATAGTCCGATATAATCTAAATCTTCAATACAAAATATTTATAGGACCCCTTCTATCTCTAACTCACTCACTCTCTATATATACATCTCATGCGCACACATCACTAGATGTGAGCGCACACCATAACCAAAGTCTACGTGTGGTAGATTAGGATTACTACACCATAAAAGAGGATTTTGAGTAGGGGGGGTAGGGTAGGGGGGAAGAAAAATATATATTGAAAATATCTAAAACTACAGAACTAAGAAGAGTTGTGAAAGGTCTGAAGGAGGGGGCCGCAAAGTGAGATTTAATCTCTATGGCGACGCGCTAGCGAAGAGAGAGTACACGATCCCCACAACTAACACACTAGCGCTCATCTCTATCCGAACGCTAGAACTCGTGCGCGACAGTCTAACATAATGTTAGAGAGTCTACTATTATAGTAAGTGAGATGTTAGAGGGAGGAGGGGTGTTGGTGAATGTGGTAATGAATCATAGAAGTATAAGGGATCTATCTCCTGAGGGAGTGAGTGAGAGATGGAGGGGGTGATGTTTGAGGTGTTACAAGAGTGTTTATATACTCTAAGAGTGTTTTTGATTTAGGGAGATGGAGTGATTGGGTGTAGCTGAGATAGTAAGAGGTTGGTTTGGTTTTGTGTGGTTGATACATTATTTGTTTTGGGGATCAGTTCTTTGTGGTGGTGTGTTTATGCTGAGTGAGAGTGTGTAGAGTTAGTTGATCTATATGTGTAGTATTAATTATGTTTTTTAAGTGGGGTGTGGATTTGTTGTTTTTTGTTGGTGTTCTGTAGAATTGGTTTATTCTGATGAGTTGTAGGTTGGAGAGTGTGTGTGATGTGTTGGTTTTTTTAGTTAGGTGTGTTTTGTTATCTTGTTTGTTTTATTGGTGTTATGTGGGTGAGTGTTTTGGGGGGTGGGTCAATATCAGGGTATATTATGACAGTTCCAACCCCAAAATCAGTAATTTCTTTGGTCAAGCATAAGAATGATCTACCAAAAATCACCCCAGGTTCAACATCATCTTCTTCTGGGTTGATAATAAACTTCACAAAGTAGATTTCACCTCTTAGTGCAACAATGAGTTCCTTCTTAACCACTTTGTTTCCTCTTTTAACTTCATGTTCCAAGCATAACTTTACTGCATACTCATTTGAGATCATGTTCTCCTCTACTCCAAGATTAATCTCACCATCATAAGCTTCCAGCCCATTGACAAAACAAGGAGCCACGAATCTATCGCTAACTTCTTTGGTCTCCATTTGGTAAAAAACCATAGCCTTCTTTTGCCCACTGTTAGCAGTGTCTTGAAATTCTGAAGAGTTCCAATCTCCAGATCCTTCAACTTTGTCACTCGAAATTACAACGACGTCTTCTCCTAAGCAAATTTTTCCAAGACTCGAATTTGGATCCATAACTCTTATAAAATAAGACAATAATAAAATAAACATTAGTGGGTTAGTTAAAACAAATAACAATACATTTTTACATTTACATATTATCAATAAACAGATAGCATTTTTAAGTTTAAGCAATTCTCGTTCAAAAACAAAAAATAAGCATTATGTTTAGTTTCACACCAGAAAGTGCGACGCACTTTATAGAAAGTGCGGCGTACTTTCTTAGATTTTAGTCTTTTAAAATTTTTAATTGTAGTGCTTTCATGTTTATTATTTTTATTATGTCTTAAATATCTATTACACATAGCAAATATCAAATTTTTAAGCATACTTATCATCAAACAAAGTTTTTTAATTCTTTTTAAGTTTTTATATTTATATTTATCTTGAATGAGATCAAAGTCAAATAAGCAACACTTAGCAAATAAGAGATATACACAGACATTTAGAAATTTAAATAAGCAAGCTATCAAATATTTTTTTTGGTTATTTTTATTTTAATGTACGAATTACGGTAATACAAGATTTTGACTAGTATGAACACAAGGAACAAATTCCACATCTTCAAAATGGTCAAATTACAGTTTATTGGTTTTGGGGTTTGGTGTTTTGGTGTTCTCCTTCTTAAAAAAAACCGTTTCTCTTTGTAAAAGGGGCAAAAGTGCGGCGTCCTTGCTTGTAGTACGGCGTACTTTTGCGTTTTTTTTGCAGAAAAACCGTCGCACAATGGTTATGTGCAGCGCACTTTCTGTAAAAAATGGGTTTAGTTTGCCAGAAAACTGTACGACGATTTTGAAAATTTAAGGTTTGTAATATAAAAATGACTAATTCAAGAATGAAATCAATCTCCGGTAGTGGCGCTAAAAACTTTGATGTGTTATTAAAGCTTTAAATTTATATTACTAGTTTTATCCAATTTCCAACTAACACACGGGTAAAGTATAAACCCACGTTTATAGTATAGGTTTAGAGTAAGACCAACTCGTTCCACGGGATTGGTAATTCTTAGAAAGGGTCGATTATATTACGGAAGGGGTAAATCTCATAGACTGTCATGATCTAAAGATTTCAAGGTACTTCAAGATATAAAATGATGTTGTTTGGTAGAACGAGAACAAATATAGATAAACTTGGATGGATAACGGGTTCAAGAATTAAAGTATAATCGATTAAAGAAACCGGTAGTTTACTAAAACGATTGTCTATTTGTTATAATAAAAAATCTTTCGGCCTTTACTTTTGATTACAAAAATGCTTTAAGTTTAATTCAAGTTTGGAAAATAAGAATATGGACTTTCTTAACCAAGTTTGTTAGACATGAGGTTAAGCGTTAAACTCTTTTACCCTTGGTTAATGATCATTTTGTTAGCCAATCCTCACAAGGCTAGCATCTAGTTGTCATAGACAAACAACTTGGAAATCAAGCATTTAGCCGGAGTCTTTCGATCTATATCTATACTAGAATGATGATCAAATGATGATTAATAAGTCCAAGTGTAAAAACATCAAGTTCATATTGATAATTTCCAAAATTCACTAGTTTATCCAAGTCTAATCTATAATTCCCTCATGATCCTGAAACAAACATGTTAAACTACTCCATATTCATCAATTCAAAACACATAACAAGCATGATTAATTTAGAATTCATAATATAAAAGTAGGAAAACGTGTTTATACCAAACTCAATAGCAAAATATCTTGATTCTCAAGAGTTTCCTTCGAACAATAATTCCAACAACCTAGAAATTCAACTATAACCACTATAACTTCTTCTTAACACAACCTTTTGAGATCAAATGGCACTTTCCTCTACTAAAACCTAGAATGTGATGAAGAATAAGGTTTATTCTTTAACAATTCCCTAAGAACAATTTCCTAACTATTTAGAAGTGATTATAGATGATTAGAATGAAGAATGGGATATTTTTCTCCTCCAAAATCATGCTCTATTTATAGCCTTTGAGTGAGCATCAGTTGCTAAAATTGGGAGGTAAAATCAAACAATCATTACAAATCAATTATGACTTCGAGTAACTGCTGCAGGGAGAATTTGCCCCGCACAAAGAAAATTGTAACGTCAATTGTACGGGATGTGGCGTGAGGCGACGAGCGCAGAACTTTGAAATTGGGGGAGACGGCGGGGGGGTCTGGCATGGGTGTATGAGAGCGTTGACGCTAAGGTCGACTAGTCATAATCGCGGGGTATCTACATTGTCGGTAAAGGTACGTAACTCGTGGAAGGACAACATACAGTGAAAAATTAGCAGACGGAGCGCTACGAGAGCGACGAATCTAAGTGATAAATTCTGTTAAGTCATAATAGAAAAGATGGAGGGGGATAACGAAGATACGGTGGTGGGCGTGAACCGATAAAAACTTAAACGGCATCAAGCTTCAAGAGAGGGACACGAGTACCGCTTGGCATGTCTGTGGTAGGAGCGTAAAGCGGGCTCGGCAAGAAAATTAGGGACGCTTTTGTGTAATGAAACGAAAGAGAATTGGAAACGAAACGGTATAGCATGAACCACGGAAAAATTTCGGGACGAGAAAGTCACGTAAGCGAAAAAAACCTGCTGGTAGCTTGGTAAGTAGCGCCGAAAGATTCTGGTAGAAATTGGCGACGCAGAGCCGTGTGAGTCTAGAAAGGAAGAATTATCAGCCGCGTCGGATGAATGATAACCGGAGGAATAGGTAGCGCTTAAGTTGTGTTACGAGGACACGGGGCAAGCGAACGATGGATAAACTCCGCGGTACAGATAACGCGTAACAAGAAACAGATAAATCAATCGCGGTACACAATGCTGCAATAGGTTTTCTTACAAGCAGCGAAGCATAGGGACGCCGGAGGGCTCATCATTCGCTTCCACAATAAAGCGTGAAAGGGTGGCGACGTGCTCCGCGCCCAATGATAAACCATAACAGTCCAACACATCGTATATCAACAACAGAGTTAATGTTGAGAGTATCAATATATTTAAATGTTTTAAATTGCTTCGTCTTGATAACTCCGCAACAAAATAATGTGTGCCCGCACTTTGGCCTTGTTCATTAAATCTTCTTTAAATTCTCTTCTAGATTCTTCATATAACGATCGTTAATGTATTTAACGGGATTTCTTTACACGTTTAGTCCTTTTCTTTGCTTTTGGTCCTGAAATGAATATTACACAACAAACAAGCAAACTTTGCAATATTTCATGCGTTAACATATATATTTAATGTATTTTTGAGGGATATTTTATGTATATTTGGAGCGTTATCAGTGATTTATTTCAAAAAGTAAACGATGTTCAAGTGATCATATTGCGGGTGAATTTCTCTAATGGTGAGACAATGAAGTTATAAAGTTCTAGTTTTGGATAATCCTAGACTTCATTTAGTTAGTGCCTAAAATCCACATAGTGGGAAGGTATAAGAGATTACATCATTCTATTAATAATGAAATCAACTTGAGTCCCAAAATTTTAGAAAATGCGAGAAGTTTCATTTTTCCAATCATGAATGGATGTAAGCTTTATGACCGTAGTTGTGTTAGAGATCATTTGATGGGTAAAGGGTATTGTTGTGTGTGATTATGTAGTTATAGACAATGAGTATAACATTTGTAAGGACTAAAAGTTCACAAACTAACTATCACTATCAAGAGTGAAGTATAGTTGTAAGGTTTGAATGTAATGATTGATGTGTTTCTTGTATGGCGTAGGTATGAGTTGTGTCAGGGTTAGAAGTTCTTAAATAAATTATCACTATCAAGATTGAAGTATAATTATAAAATTTGAGTGCTATGGAGGATGATATTATTGTGAAGTTTAATGTATGGGTTGAAGGTGCTTGTGACAAGGCTTAATACATAAAAGAGAATAAATAGTTAAGTGATCACAAAGAGTTGTCAAACATATGATGTGGTTTTGTCTTTATGAAGTATTGGTTTAAACTAATGATGTTGGGTTAAAAGGCTTGAACCAGTTGCAATTTAGTGAATGAGGTTTTTGTTGTGTACTGGTGTGTTAGATTCTATGGGATAAGAACCGCATTTGTGTGTTCTTGAGAGTGTTTGGTGAAAAACTAAATGTGTATAAGTGTGTTTTAACTCCCTCTTAAACGGCGTCCATCCTTCATAACGTGTTAAACAAAAAATCAAAAATGAAGAAGAGAACAAGGAGTTTAGGAGGGTTTGTTGACGGAAGTGGTGAGCTTAGTAATGTTATTACGAATGGTGGATACCAAACTTCTTCCTTGAAGCCACGTAGTTCTTCTTGATCATTTCAAGTGTTAATATAATAATTGCGTGACGATGTATGAGGTTCCCTCATAGGAGGTAGATAGGATGGTGGAGAAGTGCTAAATATTAAGAAGATAGGATTTTTGAGGTTACAAACGGATCCCTGTGTGAGAAATAACAATTTTGGGATTTACATTTATTTATAAACTTAAAACATTATACTTAGAACATGTGAAAACTAGACTTTACTTATAACCGGAGAGGTTATCCCGCGTACTATTAAAAATAACTATGAACATGTCCCGACTCTAAACTAAGTTTTGTCTACACATAACAAGTATGTTATCATCATCATCATATTTTACAATTCATATGTATACGTTTTACAAGTTTTACGTAAATCATTCAAGTATTGCAATTCATGCATGCATGTGTTAGCCTTACTATTTTGTAAAGTTGGCGTCTTACACGTAAATGGGACTAGTTATGGACACCGTGTGATACGCAGGGGTCACTATTGTTAAATAGGGATAGTTAGTTTATGTTTGTCATATAAATACCCCTCATGGATCTCCATGAGGGGTGTGGATGTTCATTTTATTCTTTCAATCTAATCTTACAACTTTTCTCTTCCACCCTCTCTCTACTTTCTCACTAGAAACATGGTATGTGTTATTTTACACATACCTTTTACCTTATTAAACAAGCTAAAAAGACCAAAAATGACCAAAAACATGATAAAAATGCATTGTATACGTTTGTTTTGTGATTTGTGTCTTCCAGGTACGGATATTTATCAAAATGGACAAAATCAAAGCAAAAACCAAACAAAACCGGGCATGAGAATGGAAAGAGTGTGAAAAAGTCAAAGTCGAAGGCGTACCCGTCTTTCACGGACCAACCCGGTCCCACTTAATGGGCCGAGTCAGCCCAAATCCTAAACTATATAATCAATAAGCCTTAAAACAGTCAAATTATTGTTTATCTTCTTTACCTTTTCCCTCCCTCACTTTTAACGAACACTTTCACAGGGTTAAAACCACTCCTATGATCTCACTCACACCCATGCTTCTAGAACCCTAAAATCTGACACCTTTGACACTTCTTAATCCACGCTGGCAATCCGTGGGTATATGATTGGTGGACAAGACATGGCTTAAAATGAAGGGCTCAGATGATGAAGATTGGATTTGAGGGCTTGGATTGATGGAAGAAAGGAGCGTCTCAAGGTTTAGAAGATTCTTCTCACAGCTATAAATAGGCTTGTAATCACACAGGGCAAATCATCTAGGAGTAGGAATAGAATATGGTAGAATAGCTTATTTCCAGCTTATTTGTCTTTTCTTAATGTAATTTTCTTTTAAAAAGCCATGTAATCCTTTTCTTATTAATGAAATTGGGCCGTTTACCTTTAAAATTTGTGTTTTTAAATTTATGAGAATTTTGCTAAATATGACCATACTAGTTAAATAACTCTCTTATAGACTCAATGTCTCAATTAATGCATATACCAGCCACTAATACATCATACTTAGCTTAGTTTGAGATTGGTTATTCAGTACAAATGAAAGTAGTTAAGAATTGTTGATGTATATTGAAGCCTTAAAGGATGCTAAGCCAAAGAGGTGTGGGCTTATGTGCTATTTACAGCTAATTATAAAAGTCTTACTTGTAGATATAAAGCTTGAAAAAGGCAAAATACAACCCTGATTTAGCAAGGGATAAGTATACCAATTTTCATTTCCTCTTTTTATCTTATTTTTTATGTTTATTACTTTAAATGCTTAATTATGATTCTTAAATATCTTATGTGTTGCATATTTTATCTTTGATTGCTTAATTGTCTTAGGAAAGAATTTGTAGCTTAATGTTAAGTTTTATATGAAATTCTGGATGTTAAAAATTGTATATATACAGTTAGATCTGCTTATAGATTTAGGCTTAATATAATTGCTTATTTACAGTATGATTGTGCTTAATTTCCTTTAATTTGATAAGTAATTAACTGTTTTTTTTTAATTAGCCTCATTTAGATTTGTTTAGCTTTTAAAAATCAGTTTATAAAGATTAAAGGGGTGTTGGCTTAACGTTATTAGATATTCTTGCTATTAGGTATTTAAAACTATGCTTTTATAAGATTTTAGGCTGAGCTTATATCACACACATAAGCTGAGAGGCCAAACCATTTGGGATGTTTCGGTTAAAGACGAGATGAGTTGGGGTTGGCGTAAGCTTCTTCAACTTCGGGATATATATTTTTTTTGGGTAAAAGGGATTACCCCGGTAAATTTGTATTAATCACCATAAAAAAAGTACAATGGAATGTGGCTGAAGTACCACATTAACTTTAAGCAAGAGCTTGAACTTCCAACTACCACGATTGTGACATGCCACAATCATCTAGGCCTAACTATATGTATATAAGCAATACAAATAAAAGCCTATACAAATAAAAGCCTAACTATATGTATATAAGCAATACAAATAAAAGCCTATACTGTCAATAATCTTCCAAGTCTGCCAATGGAAAGAACGAGCAGCAAGCATCATGGACCCAGCTAAAATCAACCATAAAGCCTAAATGACTTAGGCATCTTCCAACGTGCTAGTAGCTGATTAACCATAGAGGTATCCTTAAAGCGAAAAGTAAGCAACTTTAGACGAACCTTAACCATGATAATGTCATGAATATCTTCCGGCGACTTCTTCACCTGCTTAAACACTCTATTATTGCGCTCCAACCAAATAAAATAAGACGAGGCAGCTAATATAAGTTTCCCAAGAATACTCAAAGCCGTTCTCTTCTTACTAATTGGTTGTAAATAAGAAATAATGTCATGCATAATAGGAGGGATAAGCTCCATACCAGCCAATTCATGAACATATAACCAAACCTTTGACAAAAGAGGACATTCAAAGAAAAGATGTGCATGTGAGTCCGGTTGAGAATCCCATTGCCTTATTATATCCTGCATTTTAAGACCATTTCGCATAACTAACAAAAGATGAAATACGTGCCTTGGTATAGCATGAGAAAACCACACAATCCGGACCCAAGGAACCTGAGTTCCTCTTGGTTGAAGCGTTTCCCAAGCCTTAGCAACAGAAAACACTGAAAATGAGCCATTATTATCACGCCATTGCCTAACATCAGCCCTAGATAAATCAAGAACAGGGTCCGGGATTAGCCCTAAATCCGGTGCTTTGAGGAGCCAAGATTGTATTTTGAGCTGTTTCAAATGTCTACTTGTGCAGATCCATTATTAGCTGTAATATTTGATGAATTCTATTGATTTCAGCTTATTTGAGTTCTCTTGGACCTAATCTTAATCTGTTTTAGCTTTTGAGCTTTTCACCTTTGCTCAATAAGTCTAAAAATAACCTACAAAAGAGCTCTTTAGGAGCTAAGTTGCTGTCTGATTTGAGCTTGAGTTGATGTATGTTTGTGCTTATTTTAGCTTATTTGTTTTGCTTATTTTCAGAGTTATTGTGCTTATTAGAAGTAAATGATAAATCTGTTTTAGCTTATTTAGGATTTGTAATTGCATATTGAGTTTTTAAATAGCTAAACAGTTTAGTTATAAGTCCTTTAGGTAAAATAGTGCAAACTGTCTGATATAGCTTTTCCATGTAGCTTTTTCTTTGTCTATTTAGATTTCAAAATGTTTCCTCTGAGCTATTTTGAGTAGCTTATAGTATAAGCTTTTTAGTTTTGCTAGTCATTTTGCCATAAGGTCCCATTTAGTATCTTAAAAATAAGCTTAAATGTTGGTATTTGTCATTCAAAACTGCCAGTTTTTCCTTCTTTTCATTTTAGCTTTTAAAAGCTTTTCCAGCTATAATTGTTAGTTAACCTCTGTCATAATAGCTTATTAGGACTAGTTTTAGGCTTGAGTTCAGCTTATTAGGTTTCCCTTTAGCTTATTGAGTTTTTAATAAGCATTAGCAAACATAGCATAGTTACTACTCACAAAGTTTGTTACTTGCACTGTGTTTCTTTTTTGCTTATTTCTGGCTTATAAGTGTGCTTATTTTTATCCTTTGATTCTTATTAGGAATAGCTTTAAGTTAGTTTTAGTTTATTTGCTTATCTCCTTAGCTTATTGAGTTTTAAAAGTTCAAAATTTTTGCTAAAAAGCCATTAGTATCAAAAAGCTTATTCTGTCATTTTAAAATGCTTATTCTGTGCTTATTATTAAGTTTTAGAAAAAGTATCTTTTATTAAATTTGCTTATTTTCAGTGGTCCTTTAAGATTTTGCAAAAAGATTTTAAAAATAAAATGTTTTCTAAAAAGAAAAGGTCATGGGGGTCGAACCCATAACCTCTCCCTTAGTATACCCAACGTCCCACAACACACACTCAATGCCAACTGCCCTAGGGTCTTTTTCAGTTTTAATCTTGCACTATTAAATTAATATAGTCATTTTTAGTTTAAGCTTATTAGGCGTTTTTGCTTATTTTTCTGCTTATTTGTTTTAGCTTATTTTCCTGTTTAATTTTTTTAAGTCTAGATTTGTGCAAAGTACTTTTCATAATTTTTAGGATTAATTTACTATTTTTAATTAATTTTCTAGATTAAAATCTTTTTTAATTCATAATAAATAAAATAAAATAAATATATAATTCTTTTTTTGAAAATTATTTTAAGTCATTTAGGATTTTACGTTTATAATTTTGCATTTTTAGGGGCTTAATTTGATGTAATGGTTTTAAATGTCGGTTTTATTAAAATACCCGTTATGTTTTCCGTGTTTATTTTTTTAATGCCTTATATGTTTCACGAGCTTTCTTTATATGATCTATGTGCTTTTAATTGTAGAAATAGATAATCAATCCAAAAGTTTGAAACCATTCAAAACGCGCGATCACGAATTTAACCGATTTTCAATTCACGCTTCGTCGAGGGAAAACGACCCGGGAGGTTTTTGAGACAACTTTGGTTAAAAGTTTGTTTCTAGAACCCGACGGAAAATACTTACTATACTATAATTGTTTACATCCTTATATACTTATATTATATATATAGCGTATTCGGAGACGGATAAATTTTTGGCGCCGTTGCCGGGGAAGTGTGTTACAACTATCGTGTTTCGTTCGAAGATTAGGGTTTTGAAGAACATTCCTCGTGAAGTTATCGTTTTTCATTTGTGAATATTTTCTTAATAAAACCATAAAAATACAAAAATATTTTACACTTCTATTTTCTTTTATTAAAAAAATTACCGTTTGTTAATCATTGTTACGGCTCACCTTTAGATTACGTGCTATAAGGAAAGTTTAAGGCGGGTTTGATCCTAAGAACATCACCCAAAAGGAGAAGGGTTATTCTAAATAGCGCCTCGCGCTTACCAACTCCTCCGCTTTCTTGTACGTATTTTTAGAGAGCTACCGTGCACGTTTAACTTTCGGTTACCAAAAATATTTTTCTTTCTTATTTTAATTCCTTTTCTTATGAATAATTTTCAAAATCTAAAAATATTCTCCTTTACCCTCAAATCCGTTTAATTCTTTCTTCTTATCCTCTATATTGTTTAATTCTTCGACATGTCTTCATATTACCAACCTAGTTGCTACGGGTGTGGAGGACCTTTAGACGGTTCGATTTGTTGATAATGTAATTGCGAAAGGTGTGGAAATATGCGTTATGGAGGAATTTGTTTTCATTGTAAGTATGATACAAATCCGAATTCTTTCAATTTTTCCGACTACCCTCCACAACCATAGTACGAGACGAATATTTGTGAGTTATGTGGAAACGATGCTCATTATGGTTATGATTGTCCACCTCAAGTTCCGTTTATTTACAATCAGAACCCGTGTTTCGATCAAAATTTCGATAATAATTTTCCACTAACTTCACCGAATTTTTCACAACAAAATCTTGTTTGTGAAAACTACGGGGGTCTTCATACGACTTTTCAGTTTCAACCGATGAACCAAAATTTTGATTATTCTAATTATTTCGG
The DNA here is from genome assembly GCA_026074375.1 of Tanacetum coccineum. Taxonomy (NCBI): domain Eukaryota; kingdom Viridiplantae; phylum Streptophyta; class Magnoliopsida; order Asterales; family Asteraceae; genus Tanacetum; species Tanacetum coccineum. The sequence goes on along the minus strand of BQNB010000146.1, from coordinate 126,166 downwards.
TTTTGACCAAATTCAACCCTTGCAACAATTAGACAATCATCAGCTTCAGGAAATTTCATAAGTCATTCCTTTTATTGAAAGTAAAGAATGGATTGACACAAATAACAAACTTTATACGATGATGGAAGATTTTATTAAAAGAATGTATCAACAACGTGAACAGGAGGCTTTACTTGCAGCTCAAAGAGAGTAAGAATTACGTGAACAAGAGTAGGCAACTCAAGAAAAGGAAGAACCACCACAGAATTCCGACTTTCGTCAACTTATTAAAGAAATGTGTGGCATAAAAGTTTGTGAAGAGCAAAAGCAAAAAATAGAAGATATGATGCTAGATTTGCTTAAAGATTGTCGACAAAAAGAGCTTTATTGTATTCAAAATAAAGTTGAAGATCTAATTGAAAGTGCTCTTAATTATAAACTTCTCTTGATTAATTTGAATTCTCAACGTCTCAATAAGGAAAAACAGGAAGTTAAGAATATCGTAGAGCTGGAAGCTAAACGTCGAACTCGTATTACATCGTGTTTGCAGAATTTCAAAGTTATTCACAAGGAGAGCACTATTCCTTTGAATAAATCGCCTTAAATTTCTCCGGTTAATGCAATCACACATGATTTACCAACTAAAGAACCTGAGTACTCTCTAAGTATAGGGGACGAGCATCTTAGCACTATTCCGGAAACAGAATCGGACGAAGTTATAAAGTCTAGTGTTGAGAACCTTGTCCCAATCCCAAGTGAGTCCGAGGATTTTTCCGATAATGAAAGTGAGTGTGATGTGCCCATTTGTGATGAATCTTCTCCGACTTTTACGACTTTCTCAAATCCTCTCTTTGATTCTAAAGACGATTTCACCTCTAGTGATGACGAGTCATTTTCTCATGAGGACGTTCCGATGGAAAAATTCAAAATTTATTCGAACCCTCTTTTTGATGATGAAGAAATCATTTTTACTAAGATAGATCCGCATTATTTCAATGCCGAATCTAATCTTATCGAATCTTTGCTTAATCGAGATACTTTGATTGATTCTTCTCCTAAGTTTGATTTTAATCTCGAGGAGTTCTCCGGTAAACTCGCTCATATCGATCCAATTCCACCAGGAATTGAGAAAGCTGACTTTAATCTAGAAGAAGAAATCTGTCTTATTGAGAATTTGTTGTATGATAATTTATCCTCTTGGCCGCCGAAAGAACTTAATTTGGAAATTGCTGATACGATTCTTGAGTCTCTCTCTCCGTATCCTATCCCTGTTGAGGATAGTGACTCTTATATGGAGGAGATCGACTTATTTCTAACGGATGACTCGATGCCACCGGGCATTGAGAATGACGATTATGACTCGGAAGGGGATATCCGTTTTCTTGAAGAATTGCTTAGCAATGATTCTCCTCCCCTTCTCGAAAATGAGTCATATAACCTTGATCATTTTAATGATCCGTTGTCTCCTCGTCTTCCTCCGGAACTACCGGATGTTGAGATTTGCTTAAATTTTGAGCCCGATACGGGTGTTTTGACAACCAAAGTGGTGAAGGGTATTTCTGAACACTATGTTCTTATGCCTAATATTTTGCCCACCCTTCCCACCCTTGATCCGGATTTGGACTTCACTCCTTCTCATGATTCCCTCGGATCCGGAAACAAGATTTTCGATCCGGGGATATTCATTGAAGTCCAATCCGGACTTTTCTCCCGTATCTCACCTACCATGTGGATTCTCCTTTACTTCTCTCCACCGGGAGTGAAGACACCATTTTTGACCCCGGTATCTCCACTTAGAGCCGGTGGCATCTCATCGGGAGTGATACTTTTCATGTACTTTAAATGTTTATTAACATTAATGGAAAGCCGATTGAGATTTTCTTTTCCATTTGCTTCCCCATGGACAACTTAATTCGGGGTCGATTCAAGCTCGTGACTCAGTTAACAAAAACAAGCGTTTCTATTTTCTTATCTATTTTCTAACAATTAATGTGAGGAGGCTTGCCTTTTTCTTGTCTCGTACTTTATGTGTCGTTGTTTTTTTGTCCCAGGATTGCCCCAGATTTTGAAGACTCTCGTGTTCGGTGTTTGTGTCCCTTGGTCCTCGAGCTTCCTAGCCTTTGCATGCTTATATTGGGAATCCGATATCCTAAATCTTATCGACTAACGTTTATCTTTAGCATAATTAATAAACAGCTTTAGATTTACGTAGAGACCCTTTTTATATCAAGAATTTGCATTGGAATTAGTATGGGGGAATCTCACATTGAGGATAATGTGTAGTTTTAGTATGGGGGGAATCTAGCGATTTGATTATGCCTGCAGCCGTTGTTTTCACGTAATCCCGTTTTTACCACCAAAATTTCAAAACATGCCCCCCTTTTCCCCCTTTTCACCAATAAAAATAAGTGTTTTGTCATAATTTGGTATTCCTGCTGGGTAGAATAAGAATAAATTTTAACTCGATCGAGCGTGTTGAGCTCTAGCTTGTTCCTTAACGTTTAGGCTAAGCATTCGCAGAAATTCGCGAAGAACGAAAAATGATAGAGTTAAGTATGAGTTGGATGCTAAGCAAGGATTATTTGGAAATCTTAAGAGCTCATGTATGTAATTTGTGGCTTTTTCTCCCATAAGCTCCTAAACGATTTAATTATACGTGGTTTTTGGAGATTAAACTTAAATCAACAATTTTTATGTAGTATATAGCAAAAATTTTAGTCTTAGTTCAAACTTTATACGTCATTTTTCAACAGAAGTTTTCTCTATATAAAAAAAAAATGAATGATGATAAGAAAAATTAATAATATATAACTGTGGGCTGATAACGATTTACTGCTCTTGCCGGCTCACATCGATTGTGGTAGTCTTCATAAAGAAAAGCCCATAGTAAGAATAAAAAATCTGGGAGACTGAATAAAGTTTGGTGCCTCTTGCCGGCTCACACCGATGTTGCAGCTTCTAAAAGGTCGTGGTATAATTGCATAAATGTTTAATATTAAGTGTGAATTATAAATAGACTCTCTTTTTGTTAAATTTAAATCTGTTTTGAACTTTGACTAATCTATTTTTAGTATGTATATACGGTGGAAAACCTTGAGAGGTTTTTTAATTAGGTCTCAGTGAGTCCCAATACTGTCTCTGTGGCGGTGTCAAAAGCATGGTCAACTTCGCCACAAGGGTTGGGATGTGTCGAGACGAAAGTCGCTATATGGGATGATCTCGCCTTCAAACTCATTATTCTCGGGTGGAACATGAAGCATAGAATTTTGCAAAGACGTTGATCCACGGTTGAAATTCAAAATAGCACATTCACTTAAGATATATTAAATATCGGGAGTGAAAAGTTCACAAATTGCAAATATGAGTAGTATTAGCATCTTTGCTGATATTTAGTTGTGATTTCGTTTTAGCTTGGTATGGAGCGAGTGAAAAGTCTTAGAACGATGAATTAATCATTTTTGAGGCATTCTCGGTCGAAATGCATCTTGTTCTATGATCCCTAATGGTTCTGAAAATAACGAAGTCCAAATAGTTAGAGTTGCTACAAATGAGAAAAAGAGAAAAAACAAAATATTAGTGGTAATGAGCGTATATCTCAATATGGTACAAATGTGGCTTCTCTAAACTCTTGATCTTTAATCTTCACCTCGGTGAACACTTAGCTTACGTTTCGAGGGTAATTGTCGAGGGGGATGAGATTCTTAGTTTTCTAAGTGCTTACTTATAGCATTACGTGAGGACACGCAATACCTTAGTATGGGGGAATTTGTATGTGCTATTATACCCATACTTTTACTGAAAAACGACCCAAAAAAGGACAAAAAACCTGTAAAAATGCCAAATATATGCTTGTTTTTGTGTTTGTGTATGTGCAGGTATGGATATTAAGAAATGGACAAAAATCAAAGCAAAAAGACGGGACAAAGCAACATGAGAAGGATAAGGAGTGGCACAATAGCGAGAATTATCAGCTCAGGGTCAATAAGTCATCCCTGGTCACCCATGGTCAAACTAAAAAAACCCTTCAAAATACCTAAAATACTTTAAAGATAACACAAATTACCAAAAGTCCAAAACCCTAACACGTTAGTTATAACTAACTGGTCGTTAAGATATATATCTTACCTTATAAATTCATTTCCGGAGCCCAAAACCTGAGCCTAAGTCAATCATCCAATTGCCCGAGTCAAACTTAAAACGTATAAAGAAAAGGGCGCGGGAAAACTGTTTTACTGTTCACCTCCTTCACCTAAATTACCCTGCACATAATTTCACCGTTTTAAGTAAATTTCACCTTTCTGAAGACAAGTTAACACCTCTGGACATAAGGTGTCTGTTGGCGATCCTAGACTGTGATTGGGTGATGTGACGTTTTATCAAATCAAGGGACATGATTGCAAGATCATTGAGGCGGTTTGATTAAAGGGCTGAGATTAAAAGAGGAGGAGCGTCCCTGGATCTAGAAGACTCCTCACATCACTATAAATAGGAGGAAGCTCACACAGTGATCGATATCTAGGAGTAGGGTAGTGTAGATTAGCTTATTTTCAGCTTATTTTAGTTAATTGTCCTTTATTTTTACTTGTATTTTCTTTTTAAAGCATTGTATCCTTTCAAGTTTTAATGAAATTTAATTTTCTTTTCAAATTTTGTCTTTAAATTCTGTTTATTGTTCTTTATGGGTTTTTTTTTCTCGTAGTATTTTGAATCGTTGCAAATGTTTTCAATTGATTAAATAAGCTCTTACTCCTGTATTTCTTAAATAAGCTTTCTCAAAAGCTTATTTAAGCTTTTAAGTTCATTATTTCACCAAAACAGTCAATTACCTTTGCTTATAATGGATTGCTTAATGTGGGATGATAAGCCAATTTTGGACGGGCTTATTGGACTTTACTGGCTTGTTATCTACAAGCCAGAGCTTGTAGATTAAGCTCTATTGTGAGCAAATACCTTTGTTTAGCTGAGGTGTATGTACCATTTCCTTTTCCTTTTTCATTCTCTTTGCCGCCATTTAATTTCTAGCTTATTTGTTTACTTTTAGCTTAAAACTGCTTATTACTCGCTTATTTCTGTTAAAAGTAACTTATTGTTGCTTATTAAAGATGTTTTATGCTTAATATGTTTATCTGTTGGCTTAGATCTTAGTTTGCACTTTACTTTTATAAAACAGTTAAAAACCATAAAAATTAGCATTAGCTTGTAGCTTATTATTCTAGCTTATTTAGTTATTGAAATTTTCTTATTAGGTCTATTTTTAGCTATATACTATCTAGTATTAGCAATTTGGGTTTTAAATCTAAATTTCATAAGCTTAATATGGGATTAAGCAGTTTAAAGGGGTGTTTGGTTCAAGCAGTACTAACTTGAGTTAGTACTGCTTGTGACCATTTGGTTCTTTAAATTAGATTTAAATCTCATACTTAGGCTTATAAGATCAGGATTTAAGGTTACTTTTAGGTTTAATTAGTTTTATTCAAAATTTATTAGTAGTAATTAGCATATGTTAGCTTTATTTCAGTTATATAAGCAATATAAGCTCAAACTTGTTTCAGTTGAGTTTGTTACTCTTTTTGCTCTTATTTTAGTCTTTAAATGATGATTCAAATAGTTTCCTTAGGTCTGCACTTGTAGGATTCAAGTAGTGGTTAGAATTTGGTACTGCATCAGTAGTCAAAATAGACAAGAGGTCCTTTTCAAGTTTAATCTTCAGAGGGTAAAAGTAGTTATTATGTCTTAATATTAGCAGCACAAGTAGTTTGTAGGTTAATGATCATCTTTTTGGATTTAGTTTTTATAAATTAGCTTACCTGTCTATCTGTTTTTAAGTTGAAAAATTGCATTTTGTCTTTTTCAAACCCATATTCACTCAGTGCATACTGAGAAAATAAGCAGTTTTCAAGGAGCTTTTTCAAATAAAACAATTTCGATTTCAAAAAGATTTTTACAAGTTGTTTATGTAGCTTTTTGGTTAAGGTTTAAAGTAGAATAAGCTAGAAATCCATAAGGATCTGTTTGCATAGTTAAAAATAAGCCCAAAGTAGCTAAGTTGTCTGTTTGGTTTTCAGTTTTTCACTAAGTGCTTATTTGAAATCCTCAGCTTATGGCTTGCTTCTTTGTGCTTATTTCTAGTTTAGAATAGTTTATTAAGTTAGTCTTAGGTTATTTTATTATTGTCCTTAGCTTATTAAGTCATTTCGTGGGAGCAGCATTAAAAATTTAAGCTAGCAGTACTAACTCTAAGTTAGTACTGCTGTGCTTATTTGAGCTCATTCTTGCTTATGTCATTTGCTTATTTCTTTTCATATTAGCTTATTAGGTTAGGGTTAGTTTAGAAGTTGCTTATTTTGCTAGGTCATAGCTTATTTTTAGCCTCTTAGTTGCTTAAGTTTTCATAAAAAATCAAAAAGAAGTTTTATATAATCTGTTAGCTTTTCAGCTGATTTCTAGCTTATTTAGAGAGTTTCAAAAATAGTTGCTTTTATTAAAATTGATAGTTTTCAGTTTTTCTACAACTTTGCTTTTTAGGATTTTGCAAAAAAAAAGGAGAAGAAGGGAAAATCCAGGGTGAGCAAGACTCGAACCCTGGACCTCAACCCTCTCAGCATTTTATACACTCAACACAAACCAACAAACCACTGCGCCCTTGGGACTTTTACGTCCTAAGGTGCACCTTTAATACTTTTAACACCTTTTTGAGTTTCTTTTATAAATAAGCACTTCGTGTGCTTTTCTGCTTTTTCCCGGCTTATTGAGTTTAGCACTTTAGGATTTATATTTTTCTTGCATTCTGCTTATCATAAGCTACTTTTTTAGGTTTTTTTAAAAAAATTTTCTAGATTTTCTACTCACGTTTAGTATTTTTAATCATTTTATCTTCATTTAAAACTTTAAAAACAATCATTAAACTAGAAAAATAATCAAAAATAAAATACTTTTTTTTCTAAAATTTTCTCTTTTCATATTTTAGGCTTAGGTTTGAAATTTTCCTTACGTAGGGGTAGTATTTTGAAATTTCACTTTTTTAAGAACGGGTTTTGTTTCCTCATTTCGTTTTTCGTCATTTTTCAACTATTAACGTGTCCTCGTTTTTAGGATTTCTTTAGCATTTCTTCTTAAATAGTCAAATAGGATTAGAAATAGTTTAGAAAATCATTTTAAGTTTAAATATAGATAATTTAGGTTTTAAATATCGCGTTTTTAATTCCCGTTTACATTTTATGCTTACGTGTTTAATTTTCAATTCTTGTTTTCTTGTTTTTATGCATTTATCTACTTGTCATTTATATTTAGTAGGATTTAGAAAACCCCAATCAACTCTTTTCAAAACCATTCAGAACGCGCGATCACGGACTATTAACCGATTTTCCAATCATAATTCGTCGAGAGGGAAAAACGTACACGAGACACTTTGGTTAAAAGTTTGTTTCTCGAACCCGACGGAAAATACTTACTATACTATTATTTGATATAATCCTTATATACTTATATATTATATTATATATATAGTGTGTTTGGACGCGTATCAGGGGCGCTTTAGAAACAAATGATTTTTAAACTCTCTTAATAAACCTTTTATGTTCTTGTTTGATGTGAGGGGTTATCAAGTTAAGGGGGTGAAATTATTTATTTTCGGGCTGTGTATTTTTAAACTGTGCTGTTGGGACCAGCATATGGCTTAGTGTGAGGGAAAATTTGATGTGTGTTTAAACACCCCCCCACATCATATTATAACCTGGAAAACACTATTAATCAGACTAAATAACCATAAATATGATAAAAGATTATTGCAAATATGTTTGTATTGTGTTAAAAATTATGTCTTGCAGGTATGAAGGATTGAAAACGAAGCAAAAATGGAGATTTTCGGGTGAGTTTCGATCAAGTTTGCTCATTTCTCAAAGTCAAGACGAAGCCCACGTGAATCCCCGAGTACACCATTAGAAAGAGCACAAAAATTCGAGTCTGACGGTGCCTTTATTTCTTATTGGGCTGGCCCGACACCATTTATGATGGTTAGGACCGTCCCATACTTATTAAAGGCTCAAGTTAAACTACTCTTCTCAAAGCTCAGCCCTTGAAATATAATTTAGCCCACCAGGCTTATGCGGTCCAAGAACAAATTGAAATATCAAGTTGATGCTCACTATTGTTGAACTGGCGAGTGTGTTTCGCTCCCCTAAATTAATTCATGGAAGCAAGTAACCTCCCCCACTCGCACGCACTACCCATTTAAGAATCAAGTAAAAACGTGACACGTGGTAGAGTAGTTACTAAGATATCCTTCAGGAAAGATTGAGCAATTTGTATGCGTTCAATAGACGCATGTATATGGACACGTGGCATTTTGACACTGGTGGATCAAGGGAGTATTTGCTAGCAAGGACACGTGTGGGCTGCTCATTGGTGGATCTGATTTTGACATGTTTTCAGTACGAGATCAGCTCAATGGCTCTATAATGAAGCAATGACGAGGCCAATCATTGGCTTGAATTTACAAGTCTGCCCCCCACACTTGGCTATAAAAGAAATGGAGCTCCTCACATTTCATTATTAGATTTTTTGCTTAATTTCTCAAAAGTAGTTTTAGCTTATTTTTAGTTTTAAGTTTAGCTTAATAGGGCCTTTGTAAAAAAGTTGTTTACAGCTTATAGCTTATTGTAATAAGATCGTGTTTTATGAGTTAATGAAGATGGTTTGAGTTTGTTTAGCTTATTCACGGTGCTTATTTCTTTTTCCCTATCTTTGGCTTATGTCAACAATAAGCCTTCTCTTCTAGCTTATTTCATTTGCTTATTCTCCCAGCTTATTTAGAAATAAGAAGGTGTTCTAATAAGCTATACCTTAGCTTATTCGATTAGTTTTTTTATCTCTTTTATAAGCCATGGTCGAATAAGCTTATAAATAAGTTGTTTAGTTAAGCTTATCTTCGTTAAGTTTTGTTAAGCTTTTCTCTCTAGCTTATTTTCTGGTTCGAATAAGCTTCTTCTAGCTTATTCAATTGGGATTTAAGCTTATATAACCAAATAGTTTTGAGCTTATTCCTTTTTCTTCTCTTTTCTATTTGTTTTGATCGAATAAGCTCATCTAGCTTATTTCGATTTTCTTCTCTTAGCTTATTGGTGCTCGAATATAGATCTAGCTTGTTGGGGCTTATCTCTTATTCGGTTAAGCTTATAGGCTTATCGATTTTCTTATTTTCCATTTTAAGCGGTGGATCGATTCGAACATGGAAAAGGAAAACGTGAGTGCTTATTTACCTCGACTTATCATTTAAGTCTTGCGTTTCCTTGAGTTTCAGAGTTATTTGTTAGATTTTTTAGTTTTTCTAGCTTAATTAGACTATTTCGTTTTTGTTTTCAAAAAATTTAAATATTTACATATAGTTTTCAAAGTCGTTATTAGATTTAATCCAGTTTTACAAAATATAGTTTTCAAAATAGATTATTTTTCTAAAAAGGTTTTTCATCTTATTAGCTTATTTTGTCCTAACTTTTCATGTCTTATTTCTTATTCTATCCTTCTACATCTAAGGCCGGAGCTTAGATCGAATTTGATTATTTGCTTTAGCTTATTAAATTGGGTGGTTTTATTCGTATCGGTTTCATCATTCGGGTTCTAATCTTCTTTATTTTTCAATCCATAGTAAAAGTAGCATAATTTGTAGTTTTATAATATGTTGATGCTTATTAGAATGATTGTTGCTAGTTATGATTAACGAGTAGTTTTTTTAGTGCTTGCTAAGTGATTTGTGGATTGAAAATTAAGTGTGGATTGTAAAAAGGTTTGTTAATTAATAATTTCAATTAGTTTAGCTTTCATAGTATGAGGGTGTTTGAAAGGCAAAATCGGAAAAAATAGTCAAACGGGACACATCTAGTATTAATACCTTTTAAGAGATTTTTTGTCGAAATAAACCAACGTTGTGAGATATATCTCTTTCTAAGGAATTCGGTTTAAAATCGTTTTTTAAGAGGTAAACCTTAATTCACACTTGAGGAACTTTTCACGTCACTTAGCAAGCATCTCGTATATATCTCTTTTAGATCATTTTAGCATAATCAGACTAGTATAATTGTTAGTATAATTTTTTTATCTTTAATTAGTATAATCTTTAATATTAAAAGTAGTTTTTTTAAATCAAAAAACAAAATTAAAAGATAATCAAGCATTTAATTTTCAAACATAAACGTGGTTTTCAATTCAATTCTCGTTGGGATTTCGACACTCAAAAGATTGATCATTGTTTGTCCTCAAGCAATTTTTACATCTGACGGGGATATTACTACCGATCCGTTATTGATGAAACAATAAGTTGTTTGATCAGTTGGAGTGCCTTGTAAATCAGCATCCAGTCTTTCAGTGGCCATAGGTGCGCTTATGGAGGCACATTCATCCATACCATGTTTTTTAAAAGCTCAATTTCGTATTGTGACTGACTAATGAATATACCATAGGGTGATTGATGAACTTGAAGTCCTAAAAAGAATTTTAGTTCACCAAATAATAGGACATCTCAAAGTTATTTTATCATAAGATTTGATAATCGTGTTGAAAAAAATCAAATTTATGGAACAAAAATGATGTCATGACATTACTTGAACAAGTAATATGGTCTCCCCGTAAGTCGTGTTAAACAAAGTTGGGTCACAAAAACCCTTTAGTTGATTGATGTTCAATTAGGTGGAAGACCAAATTTGTCATACAGCACGTGGAGCTTGTTTGAGACCGTACAGTGCTTTCTTCAACCTATAAACATGATCGGGAAAATCTGAATCGACAAATCCATCAGGTTGGCTAACATAAACTTTCTCTTTCAATGTACCATTGAGAAATGCATTCTTAACATCCATCTGAAAGATTGTGATGTTTTTATGTGTAGCAAAAGCAACAAACATCCTGACGGCTTCAAGACGAGCAACAGGAGCAAAGGATTCCTCAAATTCAATGCCTTCTTCCTGCTTGTAACCCTTTGCAACAAGACGAGATTTGTTTCGAATAACAATGTTGTCTGCATCACTTTTATTCTTCCAGATCCATTTGACAACAATTATATTCTTTCCGTCTGGTCTAGGAACTAGTTCCCATACATCTAATCTCTCAAATTGATGCAGCTCATCTTGCATAGATTCTATCCAACTATAATCTGACATGGCTTCTTTGATATTCTTTAGTTTGAGAGTACTGACGGTTAATGCATACATGCATACCTCATAATCAGTGTGAAGTCTTTGTCGAGTCATCACAGGTTTGGATGGGTCACCAATTACTTGTTCCAAAGGATGAGATTTAGTCCAAATATGTGTTGAGGGTTGTACTTAGTGGAACTCATGCATATTTGATGGGTCTAAATCGGTTGATGATGACTCAGCTTCTTCAAAGTTTGGAGCAGCATATGGAATAAATATTGTATTACCATCAAAATCTGCAGAATCTTCTTGATTGAATTCATCAGCCTCATTCAAGGAGATTGGAGAAGTTTGTTCGTCGGATGTAGTTGCAATGGGAGGAGCCTCGTGTTCTTCAACGATGATTGAAGATGTCTAAGGTGAGTCTTCTTGATTATGAACTTGTTGTGCAGCGGAATTGATGGACACGTCAGAAGATCTCTTCTCAAAGTATTCTTCATACATTGGACTGAACAAATTATCCAAATCTTCTTTAGACGGAGTATGCATAGATTCTGCTAATGAATCATCATTTATGAATCGTTAAGAAACGGGTTCTAAACTGTCATGTTCAGAAGCCATAGTTGTAAGCTCGTCAAATTTGACGTGAATGGTTTCCATAATCTTTTTGGTTTGGCGATTATATATTCGAAACCCTCTGGATGTCTTAGAATATCCAATAAAGATTCCAATGTCTGCTTTTGGTTTCATCTTTCCAAGGTCTTCGCGATCATTTGTTGAATAACAAAGTGAACCAAATACATGAAAGTACTCCACATTTGGTTTTCTGCCGTGAAGAAGTTCATATGGAGTCTTGTTGTACCGCGTATGAATGATTGATCTATTTTGAGTAAAGCAAGCGGTGGAAATTGCCTTGGCCCAAAGAAATTCTGGTAATCGAGAAAAGATAACCTTTGTGCATGCAGCCTCGATAAGAGTACGATTGCGTCGTTCAACAACACCATTTTGTTGAGGCATACGAGCAATTTAAAATTGTTGCATAATGCCTAACTTATCATAATAGGCTTTAAGAGTTGTATTTTTGAATTCGGTACCATTGTCAGTGCGAATCTTGCAAACTTTGGCATTGTAATTCAACTGAACTCAAGCAATGAAATTCCTTATAATCTCTAGAGTCTCATCTTTTGTGCGAAGAAAATATACCCATGTGAATCGAGAATAATCATTAACGATCACAAGAATATACTGCTTTCCGTTGATTGATGCTACCCGCATTGGTCCGCATAAATCTATGTGTAGCAATTCCAACTTAGAATGATTACTTGGAACCACTTTAGGTGGATGAGAAACTTTCTTGCTCTTTCCCTGCTCACATGCAAAACAGAGGTGATCTTTGCCGTATTTGAATTTTAGAAGACCATCAACCAGGTCGTGTTTGGTAAGATCGTTTATGGTACCAAAATTAAGATGTGAAAGTCTAGGGTGCCATAACCATGACTTTGTTGAAGTGGCTTTAGACATAAGACAAACAGGTGAAGAAGCAGCCATATCGAAAATGGAGATAGTATACAAATTGGATTCACGATCTCCTGTAAGCAGATCATCTCCTTCCAGATTTCGCACGTAGCATGTTTTTGAGCGAAAAGCAACTTCTAGATCACTGTCACAAAATTGTTCGACACTAAAAATATTGTGTCCTAGGCCTTCAACATAATATACATGACAAACGGTGATGTTGCCTTGTACATAATCTTTTTTTTGGGTAAAAGGGACAACAATCCCCGGTTAAATATATTACACCAAAAAACATTTAAGTACAAAGGAATGTGGCTGAAATACCACATTAACCTCAAGCAAAGCTTGAACAACCACTAAAACACATGTGACATGCCACAATGTGCTAACCTAACAATTACATACCCAATTACACCAATAGGGAATAACCATTTTAACGACCACAAATACCTAATAGACCACCAAAAAAATCTAAAACTCAACATAATCATCGAAATATTGAGTCAGGGAGATTCCAAAGGCGCTTGAACATCAAAGCATCCTTCGACTTCTTAAACGTACATGAAAGAAGCTTAAGCCTAATGGAAGACTTAATACAATCCGTAACCTGAGAATGAGATCGTTTCTGATTCATGAATAAACGAAGATTACGCTCTTGCCATATGTAGTAGGAACATGCTGCCACAACAAGCTTGGCAACCACACTTCGAGCAGATCTTCGCTTCGCAAAAGGAATCAACAAGTCAACAATAATTGAAATAGACCCAATCACATTGGGGATACCAGCCAAAGACTTCACCGAATCCCAAATCTGTTTAGAAAAAACACAATCAAAGAATAAATGCTCGTGAGAATCCGGTTGTCCATCGCAAAGCGGACAATGCAAACTCACCACAACCCCGTTAACATCCCATGGACGCAAAAGGTCTTGAGTCTTCAGCCGACGCTTAGCAACAAGCCACAAATGAAACGCATGACTAGGAATACAATTCGCGAACCAAACCACATCATACCAATTAACCACCGCATCCCTAGGACGAATACAATTCCAAACAGCATTAACAGAAAAAGGTTTAACAATATCCAGCCTATCCCGCCATTCCAATCTGTCATGCATAGCCGAAAAAGTAGGAACAGCCACCGAATTAAGAAGAGGATATTTAGAGAACCAATCAGCAGGCCATGACCATTCTCCATTATGAACCGGGGGGGGGGCGATCTAGTAACCTTAGAAAATAAACGGGGAATCCAGCCGCGAGAGTGAAGTGTCTCTATTGCGGTATACGCGAGATCGCGCGAGAGGAGGTGTGCCGTAGAGCATATTCACAACACGCTGGAACCGTGTATCAAGGGGGACTCAACACTAACGAGAGAGCTGTTGCTCCATCGAGCCTCATGATGACGAGAAAACAGCTAAATCGTATCCCAGAACTATCAGAGGTTGAAGTTGGAGAAGTTTCCGCCAACCCCACGTCATACAACCACGATATGGAACATCAAAAAAGTGCCTACCTCTCAACTTATATTGATGAATCCATTTAACCCACAATGACTCCTTCCTAGTTATGAGATTCCAAATATGAGGAACCATGAGAGCTTTGTTAAATAAATCAAGCCGGCGAACCCCAAGCCCCCCTTCATTCTTCGGAAGACAAACCACTTCCCAAGCAACCTTCGCTCTCCCTTTCTTCATCTCCCCATGACACCATAGAAAACCCCTCATTAGTTGCTCAATATCAAGAAGAATACGACTAGGAAGGATAAATACAGAAGCCCAATACACATGCATAGAACCAAGGACCGATCGAACAAGTTGAAGCCTTCCAGCCGCCGAGAGCGATTTATTCTTCCAATCATTAATGCGACTACGAATTCGATCAACCAACTCTTTACAGTCCCTAAAAACTAGCCGAGAGGAAACCAAAGGAACTCCCAAGTATTTTACCGGAAGACGACCCTCTTCAAACGGGAGAATCTGCAAAATAGAAAGCTTTGTATGGTTTAGAACATTGCAGAAATAGGCCGTGCTCTTAGGAAGACTAGGAGTAAGCCCGGAAGCATTCTTGAATTCCTCCATCGCCTCCATAATAACCTTGGCAGAATACGGATCACCATGAGCAAAAATGAATAAATCATCCGCGAAACAAAGGTTAATAATCTCCAAATCAGAACAATAACGATGATATCTAAACCCATCAGAATCCTGAACCTTACGTCTCAACATTAGCGTAAGAACCTCCATAATTAAAGTAAAAAGGTAAGGAGATAGAGGATCGCCTTGTCTAAGACCCCTTTTGCCTTTAAAGTAGCCATGAAGCGTACCATTAATGCTTAAAGAAAAGGATGTCGTGGTAACACACTCCATGATCCAATTTACCATTCGCACATGAAAACCAAACGCCAATAAAACCTCTTTCAAAAAAACCCAATCCACCGTATCATAGGCTTTTTGGATATCAACTTTAAAAGCACACCTAGAAGGGCCACGATCCAGATGATAATTGTGCATCAATTCTTGAGTTAATAAAATATTATCAGAAATTTTTCGGCCCGGAACAAAAGCAGATTGGTTTGGACTAATAAGCCCCTGCAAGCTCTCCTTAATCCGGTTGGAAATAATCTTGGTAATACATTTAAATAATATATTACAGCAAGAAATAGGCCGGTAATCATTGATACGAGATGGAGAATTAACCTTGGGAATAAGGGCTATAATTGTGTGGTTGAGCTCTTTCAATAAATTCCCATTAGTAAAAAATTCTTGAACCGCACAAACAACATCACTAGCAACAATATCCCAACATTCTTTGAAGAAACAAGCCGTGTAACCATCAGGCCCCGGGGACTTGTCATTACCCATAGAGAATATAGCCTCCTTCACTTCTTGGGCCGTAACATGCTTAATCATATCCAAGGCCTGATCTGAAGTCAATCTATTTAAAAATAGATTATTAGAGTCAAACGGAGAGGTGATACCAGGTTGGCCTAAAAAAGCCTCATAATGAGAAACGAACGCAGCAGGAACACCATCATCCGTGACCAAATCACCATCCAAATCAGTAACCACATCAATTCGATTACGACTAGTACGTCCTTTAACCGATTTGTGAAAATACGCTGAGTTAGAGTCACCAACTTTAAGCCATTCAATCTTCGCCTTTTGCTTTAGAAATCTCTCTTCCATGATAAGGGCTTCTGTAAATGCACGAACATATATAGCCTCCTCATCACGAATATCCTGATTAGCGGGATCCACATCTAAAATTTCAATCTTCGCCTTTTGCTTTAGAAATCTCTCTTCCATGATAAGGGCTTCTGTAAATGCACGAACATATATAGCCTCCTCATCACGAATATCCTGATTAGTGGGATCCACATCTAAATCTTGTTGCACACGAGCCATTTCAATACGAAGCTTATTAACATTAGCATGCAGATTCCCTTTGTCATAAAGAAGCTTACGAAGCGGTTTCTTCAAAGACTTTAACTTTTTTACAACACGAAACATATAGAACCCACAAACCTGATCACTCCAGCCGTCCTTAACCACCTCTTTAAATCAAGGAAAAGTAGTAACCACATTAGCAAATTTGAAAGGCTTAGGATAGATCTTATGCTGTAACGGAATCCGCAAAACCGCTGGAGAATGATCCGAGATACCATACGGTTGGAAAACTGCATATTTCCCAACAAACTCATTACTAAACTCGACATTAGCCATGACCCGATCCAGCTTTTTAAGAATACCATTCGAACCTTGGGGCTTCTGATTCCACGTGAATTGAAGACCAGAACGGGGTACATCAATAAGCTCAATTTCTTCTATACACTCTTTAAATTCACGCATAGATATATCCATGAAAGACGATCCAGCAGAAACATCCTCAATATTCAAGGCAGCATTGAAGTCACCGAGAATACACCAAGGCCTATTATTGATAAAGCATTTATGCATACACAAACTATCCCATAAGCCACGCCTATGAGTATACCGATTGTGAGCATATATAAACGAACAAAACAACTCTTTTCTTTTCGCCTTGATCCAAATACGAGTATGCATAACTTGATCACTTTGAGAAATAATACTAGTATCAACAATATCGGCATTCCAACCTAAAATAATTCGAGTGCCTTTAAAGCAGCTAGAACTATTCGATGCCCAATACCAATGCCGAAACACACGCTTACATATAACATCCAGCCGAGAACTAGCAATATGAGACTCCAAAATAGCACAAACCGCAAGATTATTTTCATTAATCACATGACGAACCTCACTTTGTTTTGGGGAGAGATTCATTCCCCGAATGTTCCAAGACGCAACACTAATCATGAGCCACCTCGGCATAGAGAGTGCTTGCCCCCTTATTGTCATACGTCACATTCCTACGATCCTCTTCAGCCACCAATTCTTCATCTACATCTTCACTATCGCTATCATTAATGACATTAAAAACGCTACTAGAGTAATCAAGAGCAGAAAACCAATTATCATCCGTATCACCACTTAAAGAAGCAAAGGAATTTTTAAGCACTATACCATTCTCGTTTGTAGAGGAACTTGGATCCTTGTACGCACGTTTAGAATTAAGACCAGCACCATCAGAAAGTTTAAGAGACGATTCCCCTTTCTCCACACGTCGATATACCATATTAGGTTTAGATTTAGACAATCGAACTCCAGCAACTTGTTTCTTAGGGGCAATCCTACTTTTCTTCCTATTAACAGTAGTAAATCCTTCCTCATCCACCTGATTAGTAGGAGTAGATTTAACCTCCTTCACTATTTTGGGGCACTTGTCATCATTGTGATCAAAAGTACAGCATGTAGCACATCGTGGAGGCTTCCATTCGTATTCAACCTCAATATTATCCAATGAGTGTCCCTTACCATTCGTGAACGGAACAACCATGGGTCAAGACACATGCTGCTCGTGTAAGAATCAAACATGATTGGTCGACCAAGTTGAGTAGCAATAAGACTGAGTCCTATCTCTGAATATGCAAGAATCGGCACATTGTGCAATTTGACCCAAACGGGAGCTAATTTGACCTCATCCTTGGTTAACTTCGCATTTGGAGACCATATGTTAAGAATCAAAGGAACAAAACGAACTAACCAAGGACCACTCTCCAAGACTTTCTCCATACCTTCACGTGTAGAAAACTGAAAAAAGAAAAAACCATTCTTGTGCATGACATGCCGTAATCCGAATTTTGCCCAAGTGTTCTTTACGTAGTTTTCCACAAGAGGAAACGCAAGTCGTTTCCCAATAAAATACCCGTAAAGCGTATTATCAAAAGCCGAGCTCACCTCCTTAACAACTTCCATAGGAATAACAACAGCAGCTCCCTCAACTCGTTCATCATTACGAAGTTCAGAAACAGCCACCGTTTTCTTGGTGTGCTTATGCTGTAAAACAGACGCAAAGGAAGTAGTACCCACACTATGCCCATGAACATCATTCATCTCTTTTACAGGAGAATTAGTTGCCGTATGCACATTCCCATCAGGTTGAGAATCGTCCTCCACAGATTGTACCTTATTACTCCCATCTTCAACATGTTTCGCATTAGCAATATCATTCAAAGGCATAGTGAAACTGACATTACGGACCGGCATTCTGATTTTACCCTCAATGTTACGGACTTTAGCAGCTAACCCATCAGCAGCAAATGATGACGACTTAAGTGCAGTCTTAAGTGAAGCATTATCCATCTCTCAAACCCTTCTTCCAACAAAAATGATCAAAACCCTAACAGCACCCAAACGATTAGAAAATAGAAAACCCTAAACGATTAGGGTTAAATATCGATCACAACACCCCACTAACCGACTTCCATAATACAATCAGATTGGATAAATATATCGCATGAAAAGGCCCAAGCAAACAACAGCAGCCAAATCGAAACCCTAATAAATAATAATAAAATAATCAGACAATTAGGGCTTGAAACTAGCGATTCTTAAAAACCCTAAAAATAACCGAATAAACTAGATCTAATGAATTACGTCGAACCAAATATTATACGATTAGAGGCAATTCAGAGATTAACCACCCTTACACCCTAAATCAAATGAATGGTGAACAAACAAGATTAAGGTTAAAAAACCCTAATCCTAATGAACACGTCGAATCTGAAATAGGAATGGAAAAGATGAAAATCAGAGATTAAAGCACAATAAACGAACAATATTTAGTGAATGGTAATCAAACAAATCAAGAAAATTCGATCAAACAGGTTCGGGGTAAAAAAATCGCCATTTAGAGAGAGAAAATAGTGTTTTTTTAGAATATTGCTCTTGCCTTGTACATAATCACCATAGCCTGTTATTGCTACGAAATGATCGTTCCCAAAGTGGACGGTTCCCATGAATTTCTCAACGAATTTTTTTAGCAATGATCGATCACCCGTCATTTGTTTTGAACAACCACTATCAACAATCCACATAACGATTTGAACTACCTGCAATACATGAAGACAACATTTATGGACAAGTGGACAATTTGGCTACCTATTTTTTAACAGACACTGATGTTTTAATAGTAGGTCGACTATGAGCATTCAAAGGTGTTTTAACAGGTGACCAACCATCATTTGGTTGTGATTCGTACCACTTTTGCCACATTCGACTAGTTCAAATTTTGTTCTTCATGTAATTGCTAAGTGAACTATCTCGCAAATTAAAAGCACTAAAAACCTTATTTTTGGCACATAAGGGAGTAACTGCAGCAATCTCAGTTTTAGAAACTACAGGAGTAGTATCTAAGGACTTGGATTGAACAGTCTTAACAGAAAACCTAGTCTTTAAAACTACAGAAGTAGGATCTTTAAACTTAGATTTTACTATTCTAGAAGTAGTGAATAAGGCTCTCCTAACTTTTGAATGCACATTTAATTTATATTTCTATTTTCGCAAGACCTATCATCATGTCTGGGATATAAGCACATTTTTGCACAATAACCCCACATATCATTCTCGCTATAAGTGCATTTTTAATATCAGCATTAGTTACATTTGCTTTTTGTTTGAATCAACATCCTTAAGTGCAACATCCGATTTTTTATTTGACCTATCAGAAACTTCTACTTTCTCTGAAGAATTCTTAGTGTTGGATAAGACACTATTCTTGAACAATGAATCTCTATTCGATGGTATTCTAACACTAGAAGTAGCTCTTAGTCCTGTAGAAGATAACATCCTCTTAGCTTTGTTTGTATTTTTGTTTTGTGTCTTTTCAACTTTATACATCCCCGGTGTGATGACATTTTTGTTTGTTTCAACAGCTTGTTGTTTGTTAGGTGAAATCTGTAAGTGGACTGTTTTTGACAAGACATGTTTCTCTTCTGTTTTTGGAGAAACAATTTTCTTTTGAAAAACTTGTTTAGAAACATTATCCTTGTCAAACTTAGTATTCACAGACTTACCTTTTCAACATTTTCCAGTTTAGCTTTTAACTCAGATATTGTTATTAAAAGATCTTGATTTTGAGCACGAACATCCGCGTAAGCATATGTCTTTTGTTTAACATTCTCAAACAACTCATTGATTTCCCCTTGAGTTTGAGTTTGTGTCCTTTTGATTGAATCAAAATTTTTTTGATATTATGTTTTGACATTTTCTCGTTCTTTTATCAAAGATTGTACTTGAAATTCCAAACACACGTTCTCACTCTCAAGCTTTTCCATCTTTGATATCCAAGGGGGTTTCACTACGTTTTTCAACAGAAGATTCATATTTTGCGTCTTTCATTTTCAAGTTGCAAATTGTTAATTCAAAATCAGAATTTGTTTTCGACATCTTTAAACATCATTGTCAAGAATGTTTATTCGTTTCTGCATTCCTTCTTGGATTTTAATGGATTCCCTTTGAATTTTCTCAATTTCATCTTGCATTTTATTGTCTACACATTCATGACTCAACAACATATAACATTCGATTTCATGCTTGAGTTTTGCTTCCAAGAGTTGTTCTTTCGAAGTTTATTTTGTTTTCCTGTTTCACATAAGATCATTTTCATCCGTTGAGTCAAAAACATCTTTCTTACTTTTTATATCTTAACAATCATTTTTTTGAAAGATTTCAAAATGCAAATGCAATTCATGAAGAATTAGTTTCACTTCTTGTTGACAAAAGTTAGTTAACCGTATTTCTTCTGGAGAGGTGTAGAAAATGCTTTCTCGTTTAGAATTCATTTGTAATAGCTCAAACAATGATTTGAAAACATTTTCCATTTTATTCAAATCTACTAGCATTGGATTTGCACTTGGCATTGGTGTCACAGTTGGTTTTGTCTTAGAAGATGAATACGGTAAACTTGCATTTGAAGAATTTTTAGA
The DNA here is from genome assembly GCA_026074375.1 of Tanacetum coccineum. NCBI lineage: Eukaryota > Viridiplantae > Streptophyta > Magnoliopsida > Asterales > Asteraceae > Tanacetum > Tanacetum coccineum. The sequence continues at coordinate 105,200 of BQNB010000146.1, read as the reverse complement.
AGATATAAAAGAAGATGAGAAATATTTTTGTTCAGCAGAAAATTCCTCTTGTGGAACATAATCTTCATAAAGAGCATTTAACTTTTTGTAATCAATTGTCTAAACTTTTTGTTTTTTCTCAATGGCAATTGGAACTTGTGATTTCTTTTTCATTTTGATTTGACTTTTGGTTGCATCCATATGTTGCCCTCAGTATCTCTAACATTCACTTGATTTTTGTGAATCTCAAGGCAAGAAGCAATCATATAATTTTAGATTTTGAGAAACTTGCTTTCTTGGTGAGTATAAGGATTGTGTACCACAAACCCATGTTTTTATTTTGAATATAAAATGACATTGGTTTTAGTCATAGCATAAACATTCCTTGTAAGGAGTTACTCATTTTCAACACAACATCTTCATTCTTTTTAGCTCTTGCTTTAAGATCTAGAACAGTGTCATGATATTTATCTTCATTTTCACTTATTTTACGTTTCAAAATTGACTGTGTCTTTTGAAGTTCCACAATTTGTCTTTTGAATTCAACAACAGACAAGTCTAATTAATCACGTTGTTGTTCTAGATCTCAAATAACGTCTCAATCATGAATAAATTGAGATTGTGACTCTTGTTCAAATCGTTTTGCTTTTCGATCAGCCTTATCATACTCATTAAAAAAGGTAGTGTTATTTCCTTTGGTCATTTTAAAAACTCAAACCTTTTCCTTATACGACTCAAGCTATTTAGTCAACACCGTGTTTTGTTGTTGAACTTTTCTAGCAATTATTTGTTGTTTCTCAGCTTCCTTATACGCATTTCTAGCTAATTGCTCTAATGCATATGAGTCTTGAACATTGTTTTCGTATATTTCAACACTGCCACTATTAACATCTCTATTTGGTTCATCAATGTAATATTGCTATCAATTGATCATCACCAATTGTGTTGTTAATAATTTTAGGTTGCTTTGGATACTTTTGTTCTTGTGTGTCTTTAGCAAATAACGGATTAACATAACTGGTGGATGTTTGAACCTCGTTGAGCAATGCAGAATCATAGCTTGGCCCTTCATCAGAATCAAAGTTTGCTGGTTGAATCCTGGCCATCAAGCATATATTTACACTTAATTCCTCAATTTCTTCCATCCGTAAAGCATCAGCAAGATAAAATTGTTTTGTTCATCAGGTAATAATTACTACTGCTTCATACTATTTGCTAGAACATTTTGTTCCATGAAGTACTTTGATCCTGAACTCGTTGGCTTACTTTGGACAATATACGAGCATAATGACCTTTCTCACTGCCAAGTTGTAGACATTGACATTTGCAGTACGTACTGAAGAACGTAGTTCGAAGAGTTATCTATATGTTTCCCATCATCATTATGAAACATTAGTTACCTCAATGATTTTCCTCTTGAACATAATGACCGTCTTAATATTTTCTGCTCATTCATTCCAGAATTTTGCTTTGAATGTTTACCCTGTCACCTTGAACAATTTCTTTATTTTTGGTGTTGGAAGAAGTACGAAGATGATTATTTGTTAGATTAGAGAAACATTGAGTGATAGCATGAGCAAGTAAAATCATTACAGAGGTGAGTGGATCTTCAAAATTGTTTTGAACATCATATCCTTGATAGTCATCATCATAATCAACCACTGAAGAGGGATTGTTGACATAAGTGAGGTGTTGTAGTTCTGGAAGAGGATTCCCGTATGTGCACCACGCAAGAGGATCATGTGATTTTTCCAACTTCTTTACTCTTAACGCATTTACCAGTTTAGTCAACATCATGTGATTTGTCAATCTTTTTGCAAGACGAACTTGAGTAACACACTTTAGACATTTAGGTTGTAAACAATTTAGGAACTTTGTGTTAATAGTGACTTTTGGAAATATGATGCCATTTCTTTCCAAATCATTCATTAGCTAGCAAAATGATTGTAGACTGACACAATGCTTCTTCAGGTTCAGCAACAAATTTGTAACACCCCCATTTTGACAAATATAGCAGCGGAAGCTAATCAGGGGTATTACTTCATAGTACAACAGACATAATCATAGAAAACGAATCGTAACAGAGCGTTTCTGGAAAAAATTAGTTACCATTCATTTATTCATCAGATGTTTTACAAAAAGAAGACGAGTCCCAAAAATCTAGAAAAATAAAGTATGGAATGATAAAGTTTAGCCATCTTCAAGTTCAATTGCACTTCTGTGCCAAAGGTTACTCAATTTTTTTTTGAAAGACACAACTTTATTAGAAACACTAGCAAGAAGCTAGACAATTACAAAGAAATCAAATATGGGTGTTGAATCCAACTATCCCATCTTAACTGTGAACTACCTCTAGCTTTACACCAACAAAATGGATGTAAAACAATTCATCGAAAATGGCACTCTTTTACGAGGACTTTATACTCGCGAAAAGTAATTGGTTCGGAAATTCCACTAACTCCCACCATGTAACATAAAAAAACGCCTTCCAAAATAACTTAAAAATTAGAAGCATGTCGAACGAATTGAACAAACGAGCCATTTGCATACGATGGAAAAAGACTTGCACTCCAAATTCTAACCAGCGACCATAATAAATCTCGTCACATCTTCTAGCCAAAGAACAATTGAAGAATAAGTGAGAGTACTCTTCAAGAATCGCCTATTCACACAGGGACACGACTGCGATTCAGTAACGACATTCCTTTTGGACGAGATCGTCTCGAGTAGGCAAACGATCAAGAGCAAGTTTCCAAGCAAAATTATTAACTTAATCGGGAATATTTTTAACCACCTTTAGGGAATATCCGCCCCTAGGAAGAAAGAATCATCTAAACAAAATTCTATTTTTCCCAAAAAAGTCCTTTTAACACGAAAGTACACGTCTCCATTTAAATCACTATCCCATCTATCATTCGAGTTGGGACATAATAACAGGAATCGAGGTAAGCTACAACATGCTCCAAGCTGTTTGTTCTTCTAATACCTCCTCTAAAATTAGGCGAAAGAAGAAACAGAGGGGACTGGAGTTTCCGGCTACCGATATAAATCTATTCTCTGTATCTTAAAGAAACAGACGAGGAAACAAAACCTGATAAAGTGCAATCAACGATCCAAAGATCCTTCAAAACGAAGTGTGCAACCCCAATTACAAATCCTAATCTTGCAATGGGAGAAAAAACATCAACGCCTTGACTTGAGGTAATTAAACTCTTTGATTATAGCATTCCATGTTGAGGATACGCAGTAGAAGATCTGTAATATTTGATCCCGGGTGATTGGCAGAAATAAGCTGACACCATAAAGGTTTCTTGTGAAAGGAATAGAGCCAAACCCACTTCGCTAGGAGAGAAGACCTACTATTTAAGGGCAAAATAATACTAGAAACCCTAGCTTCCGAATTTCTTAGCTGCGAGAACAGTATGCAACATAACCCAAGTAATCTTTCGATCCTCATTCTTGAATTACCATTGAGAAAATATTCCTTGGAAGGTTTTCCATCTGTTAAAGAATGTCCTTCGAGGGACCTTAAATTATAGAATGTTTAAATCGGAGTGGAGCAGACCGATTTAAGGGAGAGGATGCGGCCACCTATAGACAGAACCCTCGGCTCAAGCACCCCCCTGGGGTTCATTTGAAAGTCTTTTAACGTGAGCTTTGTGAAACCGTCTGCATCCCTAGATTTAACCAAAGACCTTTCCCTCCTTACACATATTTTCCCAGTAATTAAACGGAGTCTTCATCACCAGAACATCCAAGACTCGAGCAGCTTCAGAAAACTACTCCCCACATGAATTCCCCCAATCGAGGAATATGCTTTTTTTAGGTTATCGACATTCTGAAAGTAAGGAAAAAGGCAATTGAGAATATTCAAAATACCTTTTAAATTCACTTTAGACCATTCGCCAATAAAAAAATCGGTCATCCGCATAAAAAAGATGAGGAGATCGTTGTGAGCATCATCAATCCGATATACCTGTGAAAATTCCCGCTTCTATCAGCTATACGGTTGAAAGGAAAAGATGAGAGACTCATAATAAGAGATGAACAAAAAAAGGAGCCAATGGGTCTCCCTGCTTCAATCTCGATGAATTGAAACTCCGAATGTTAGGACTTCATTCACTTTCTAAACAGAAGCTTTACCAATTTAGAAACTACTTGAATCAGGACGCCATCGCGAACCCAAACCCAAAAGCATTAAGAACATCTAGGTAGTCCCATCTAATAGAATCGTATGCTTTAGCAAAATCCACCTTAAAAAACATAGCCTGCTGATTTTTATGTTTACACCGAGCCAAAATCTCATTAATAATAAAAGGACCGTCAAGAATTTGACGGTTAGGAAGGAAAGCTGTCTGAACGTTTGAGATGAGATCGGAGATGAGTGCTAATGACAAACGTGTTGTAGCAAGGAAAGGATTTGGTAACAACTTTATATAGGTCCCAATTAGGCTAAAAGGCCTAATCTCATGACTAGTTCGGGTCTAAGGTTTTTGGAATGAGAGTAACAAAAGAAGAGTTACATCCAGTTGACGAAAAAACCTATGTTCGAAAAACTCATTGTCAGCTATACAAAAAATCTGGCCACAACTGTCCAAAAAAAACCTTGCAGAAGAATTCAAAAGTAAATCCATCCGGGACCTTGGAGATTTTGTTTCTCTCTACATCCCAAACAGCTTTGGAATTTTCTTCGTCCGAAATGCGATGCTTCCAAATCAGAAAACCTGCTAAAAGTCTAACGATTAGGAAAAACTAAAATTATTTCTTGCCATGGCGCGTACTCGGGTCATTAAATCTTATCCGCAAAGTGATTACGAAGTTTCTACTTTAACACGAGAATGGGATCGTTTTCCACCCATTCTCCTTCATTCATAATACCCTTAAACTGAAGGGTTGGCACGCTTTCTATTAATGATACCATGAAAAAACTTAGAATTTTCGTCTCCTTCTATAGCCCATCAAACTTTCGCCTTTTGAACAAAATCACAATTAACCGAGGAGTTTAATTCCTGTAACTGTTACCCGAGATAAACATGCTAAAAGGGTCAACACAAAGGTTGAGTGGAATTCATAGGTTTATGATAAATAGTTTGCATTACAAAGTCTAGTATGTTCGTTGTTATTAATGCCCACCCATAGTTTGTAACAATTGCATATACAATTATTATGGAAAAACAGTATTATTGCCCTAAGCTCATGATATCAATACGTTAACATGGAAATCACCGTAGTGACATTTTTCTGAAGTTTATGTAATTATATCATTTCTCTTATACTTATGTAATGTCATCCTATCAGAACCTAAAAGTTCCATAAGGAATATGGTCAAAAAAAACAGATTGTTCTATCTTGTCCATCCATTTTATTTTCATCTAATGGTTTAGATTAATTCTTATTTTAATTTAATTAAAAAACTCACTTTCACCCTATTTTTTAAAAATTAAATATCTCACAAACCGTTAATCGTTACGCAAAACGAAACATACCATCGCGACGAGAATTAAATCATCTTTCTATAGAGGGGCACTTCTATATACTTTCGACGAACTTTTTTTTTTTTTTTCTCAGCCACGTCTTAAAAAATCTCTTGTGATTTCATAAAATCACATGTGATTATGATACAAATCTCATATGATTTTTTCAGACGTGATTGAAAAAAAATCGAAAAAATAGTTCGTCGAAATTATATAGAAGTGCCCTCTATAGAAAGATAAAAAAAATACTCGTTGTGATATTTTCGACGAACTTTTTTCCGATTTTTTTTCAATCACGTCTGAAAAAATCACGAGATTTGTATCACAATCTCATGTGATTTGTGATACAAATCTCATGTGATTTTTTAAGACGTGATTGAAAAAAAAAATTCGAAAAAAGGAAGTGCCCCTTTATAAAAAGATAAAAAAATACTCTGCGCGATACTTTTCGACATCTTTTTTTCCGCCTCCCATTTTTTTTTCAATCAACTTCTGAAAAATCACATGTGATTTGTATCACAATCACATGTGATTTCTTAAAATCACATGTGATTTTTTCAGATGTGATTGAAAAAAAAATTGAAAAAAAGTTCGTCAAAAGTAATAGAATGCCTCCTCTCAAGAAAGATAAAAAAATATCGTTACGTCGATGGCGGATTTTTTTCGTTTAATACCGATTTAATCCATTTGTTCTTATAAGATGACCATCGTTCTTTAGCTTATCTCACCATCATAATAAACTATCGTTGTTATGTGGTACCAAGAAAGTATAAGGTCCAACCAATGGGAGTCGTCACACCCCCACAATATTCGCGTTTACTGCTATGACTAATGTTCATGATTAAAAAATATTGCAGTGAAGGTACTTAGGCAATAAAATATCTGTCATAAACCGTTGGAAAAAGGACTTGCATTCATGTTAAGTCATGTATCTCCTCGCGGGTTTATAAAGTATTCAAAAGATTTAAAATGCGAGGCTATGAACTCACCTTAACATGGAAATCTGATTGATGACAAAAGTATATGAAATGAAAGTAACGACCACGTTACGTAACCTGAGGGTAATATGTCAAGTCTTAGTGTGATTATTTATGTTTTCAAAACTTTATAAAGTTTAACATTTGATTTATTAATTTATGGAAATATTGTATCACTGTTCGGGCTATCATAATCCAGAGGCCATGTAGTATCGTTTGAGGAGTCAGGGCACTTTAAATCGTAAACCCAGCAAACCCGTCAAAACAAATACCCAAATGGAACCCCTCACATGAAATTCCCTAGTAACGTGATACGTAAAAAGTTTTGGAAGTTTCTTCAAAGAGCTATTCAATGATAATATAACGTTAAATATATAAATAATTGATTTATAATGCGGCGATCAATGATTAATAACAAACATGTTGGCAGGTTTTAAAAAAAATCAAGTTTTATATAATATTTATATATATTTTTATAATTAATATAAAAATATTTTATTTTATATTTTAAGTATGCAAAAATGGCAATATATACCCTTGATTTATAAACTTTTACCAAAGTTTAGTCCTTTATATAAAAAGTATATATAATTTAAACCTTTAACTTTAGAACTTGGCAAAACAAACCCTTGTAGTTATACTTTAGGAATATTACATTTTCAGCCCCCTCTAGTTATAAATTTTAGAAGTTACGATCTATATCCTATGCATGAAATATATTTGCAAAATAAGTCCAAAAAGCCATGCAAGCTTATTTTAGGATTCCAAATAATATTTGCATTATAGCTTATTAGAGAATAAGCCTAAAATAAGATGTTCTAAAACGTATCAAAAGTTAGAAAAAGGGTTGTTAGCAAGAAAATCAAACGGGTCGTTTTAGGGAAATTAAATACAAAATGCATGGGTTTGTGGATTCAAGGTTTTAACAAGAGTTCAAAAATATGATCTTAACAGAGTAATATGAACAAATCTAATACAAATTGAAGCTTATTGAACAAGATTTTGAGCTTACTTGAGCTAAAATGGGTCGAAATAAGGTTTTTGGGTTCGTACGCCTAGTAACGACTTCAAGAGCTTCTTTTTCTTGGTTCTTGGCTTCAATTATGATCTTAGGGACCTTCTACTTCTTCCTTGGATGATCTAGAACTCCATTTGTATTTGTGATGAAGTTTTGAGGTGTGATTTGAAAGGGTTGCTTAGATTCGGTTTATATAGGGGTGAAAACCCTGATGCCCAATGTTTTGTTGATGGCTAAGGGATAAGGGTTGTATAGAGGATGACCAATAAAGCCTATAGATGATTCTATGAAGCGAGAAGAGTAGCAATGCAAGAGTGAGGGTGTATGGAGGGTTCGGTTACATAGGGGTCCAAGAAGGTGACTAAAGCCTAGAGTGGCCAACGGAGGTGATGAGTGCTGTAAGGTGCTTGGGTGGCTGCTTGGTGACATGGTGGTGAGGTCATAGAGGTGCTAGGGTGCTTGGTTAGGTTGAAAATGGGTCAAAATGAAATAAAAAGGGGTGTCAGGTTTAATGGGTCATGGGTTAGGGTTTTATGGTTTTTAGATCGAGTTAGGTTTAAGATTTAGGGTAGTTTAGGGTTTAGGATTGAAGGTAATAGTTAGGATTAGGTGTTTAGATTAGGTTTTATAAGGTTTAGGATTAAGGGATTAGGGTTAAGTTTTAGGTTGAAAGTTAAATTAGGGTTTTAGGGTTTCGTTTAGGGTTTAGGGTTTTTTAAGGAACGAATTTGGGTTAAAGTTTAAGGTTTAGAAGTCATTGCATTAAGTGCCTTGTACCTTAATGCTAAAGTGAGTGTACAGTCTAAACATGAATATAGGAGCTTAAATGACCTAATTTCTGTTTTTTAGGCATGATTAGCTTACAAAGTGCATAAATAAGTTAATACATTGATCTTGGACGAAATTATATTTCAAATGTTGTGCATTGTACACTTGTACACATGCTTGAAGGTTTACACATTCATTTTATATGTATACATTACATATAATTAGGGTTTTGATATAAACGTTAATGTTTAATGCTTGTTTTAGAAATAACATTTTTGAAAAGTACGTTAAAGGTAAATTACTTGTAACAATGATATCAAGATAATAGACTTGAACATATTAGGAATGTATACAACTATAAAAAAAAAAACCCCCATAAAAAATGGCATTGGTAGAGGTTGTTAGCTCGTTATTTAGAGATGCAAGTTACGTTGCATAATGAGATAAAAACAAAAATTTCCATGTAAAAAGGTAGTATATATATAATAGATGGATATTTCATTGATGAAAATTACGGGTTGTTATAGTCCCCCAACCTTAAAGAAATCTCGTCCCGAGATTTAGTTGAATGATGGAGTGATGTTTGTAAATAATCGAGTGAACAATTTACAAATTGAAAAGAAGTCTAGAGACTTATTTGTATGATGATAATAATGATAATGATTAAATGATCAAAAAGAATTATTTTGTACAAACGTATTATAGAAGATTGTTTGTACTAATACCATACACGTAAGTTCACTCATTATAAATTTAGGTCATTTACAAACAGGAGGCGTCCAATCCTTGTACCTAAAATTTAAAAATTTATAGTTCGGTGGTATATAATTTCCTTATTCAAAATAAAGAAGCGTCTAATTTATTTCAATAAATGTTTATAAATCATCTTAATCAAAAACATGATATCAAAAACGGTTAAGAGAAAATGTTTCCTTGCTGGTATGAATTTCCAAAATCAGAGAAGAATAATGAACTTAAATTACACTATACTGAATCCAGAATCACACTTGAGAGATATGGCTAACAATTCCTCCTTTCAGAGTAATTCCAAAAATATTCTCAATGATCTGCGTGTTTCTTCTTTGTTACGAGAGTAGATTAAGGAATATCATCGAATGAATTATGTCCAAGTTATAATGATTACTGATAAGTTAGAATATCACATATTATTAATGACCTAAAAATAACCCGAAAATAAACCCAAAACAGACCAAAAATAGCAAAATAATGCTGTATTTTGTGTTTTGTGTGTGCAGGTAACGGATTATATAAAATTAGAGTGAACAAAGGACAGTTTTAGGTGTCCAAGTACTCCTTGGCAGAAAGAAATGTCACTCCCCATCTCTGATTGGTCCAATCCCAAAGGAAAATGCCAACGATTGATGAGAGAAAAGCCCAATAAAGAAGAAAATTGCTCTTTTTTCCCCTCAACAAAAGAAAGCACAAACGTCGAACAAAGAGAATGACAGGACTGGCAATCCTCACGTGTCCACAAATTGATCAAACGGCCACAATAGAAGCTCAAATGATTGAAGAAATGATTGGTTGAGATTGAAAGTTTGGAGAGCAAGGCAAGAGGGCTAGAATCTTCCCTAGCTGGCTATAAATAGAGCCTCACCTCACGCACACACACTATCTAGGTTTTTGGTAGTTTTTAGTCTAGCTTAAATTCGTTTTTTCCTTAAATGTAATTTTTCTTTAAATATTTTGTAATCTCCTTTTTAAATGTAATCAGTTACTTTCATTAATGAAATTTAGTTTAAGTAATTCATAAGCTCTCTTTTCTTTATATTCAAAAAGCTCTCTTAATTAGCCAAATTGTCTCAATAAGCAAATAAGCTCATTTAAAGCTCTTTCAGTCTATAAGCTGAAATAGAGCTTATTTCAATTCAATATTAATCTTACCTAAACATAAAATCAGGTAACTTACAAATAAATCATGGACCTTATTGGATAGGAGCTTTTTTTGGAAGTGGATCATAAAACTGGAAGAGATCCCAAGACTTATACCCCTAGCTTATCTAATAAGCTAGGGAGCTTGTAGCTGCCTTTATTGGTCCTCTTGTTTAGCTAGAGGAGTTTGTAAGTTTCTCTTTCATTTCCTTTAATTCTAGCTTTAAATAATGATATAATTACTTTCTATATTTAGATCTGCTTATTCTCTTGCTTATTAGTGTTTGTTTGAGTTTTATCTAGCTACATAATCATAGTTGTTTGTCTGTTTTTAGTTCACTTAGTTCAGATCTCAGTCTTTCATATATTTGTCTTAAAAACCTCTAAAAAACCAAAAATATAGTAAAATAGTTTAGATCTTAGATTAATGCTTATTTAGTTGTTAAGTTTTGTTAATTAAGTTTGTTTTAAGCTAGTTTTTATCTGGTATTCAGTATTTGTTCATTAGATTTCTCTTAAAGAGTTTTTCTCAAACCTGTCATGTCTTAAAGGGTTGTTTGGTTTAGTGCACTTTGACCTCTAAAAATCAATTTCATTAGTGCTAATTGCTTAATTCAGCTAAGTCTTCATTTAAAATTAGTTTTCATTTAGTTTTTATAAGTTAGAGTTCAAAATTTCAAAAGATATGGCTTATTATAAGTGTTCAGCACCAGGGGAGCTTGTTGCTTAGGTTTTTATTGTGTCAATTTGATCCAAAGCCTTTAGGCTTGGTTTTTGCTTACATTTAGTTTATACACTCTATTAGAGTGTATTTAAGTGCAGGGTTTCCCTTAAGAAACCTGCACTATAGTGTTGCACTTGTGCAAAGTGCACCAGTACTAACCAAGAAGTTAGTACTGCTGTTATAGTTTGTCCTGCCACTTTTAGAATAGCTTTTAGTTAAGTTTAAGTAAGATTTAGGTGCTTAGATTCAAGTAGGATTAAGTCTAGTTATAGCTAATTATAGATTTAATCTTAGTTAGTATTTTCTAGCTTACTTTCCCAGTTCAATTTAGCTGCCAATTGTACCAGCAGTACTTTCATAAGTTAGTACTGCTGATTTTCAAGTCCCAATTTAAGCCATCAAAGTTAAGATTTAGTAGCTTATCTTTTTAGTATTTTATAGTTGGGTAATAGATTAATATAGATTTAGATTTATTGCTTATTAGTTTAGCTTAATTTGCTGCCAAAATTCACCAAAGTGCACCAGTACTAACTAACAAGTTAGTACTGCTGTAATAGTTAGTACTGCTACCTTTGGCTTAATTTTTAGTTAAGTTAGAATAGGATTTAGAATCTTAGATTCAAGTAGGTTAAGGTCTAGTTACAGCTTAATATAGTTTAAGTCTTGAATTTTGTTATCTAGCTTATTTCACTGTCAAAAGTCATTTAAAAACTTAAAAAGCCAAAAATAGTAGGATAGATACTTAGTTTATTAAAATCTTAATTCTAGCTTAAGATAGTAGTTTTTATTGCTTAAATAGATAGATCATAAGTAGCTTAACTAGATTTCATAAGCTTATAGTCTAGTTTTGTCTTTTGAGCCTTATAGCTTTTTTAGATTCTGTGCTAATTTGCTTATTTTCTAAGTTTGCTTAGTTCATGCTCAAATTCAGTTGCTTAAAAGTATTTCCAGCTTAATTTTCTTTGCCTACATAATTTAAGCATCTCATAAGCTTCCTAGAACTCTTTTCCTTTTTCACATTGAGCTTAATTTGAGCTTATTATAGCCGTTTTAGTAAAACATAGCCCAAACCCCTAGTTTCTGTAACAGCTTATTGAGAAGCTCTTTTAGAGCTTATCTTTGAGTTTCAGACCATAGCGCTTTTGTTAAAGTTGTTCCCCCTAGCTTATTTTATAAATTTGCTTCTTTAAGTTTTTGCTGAAAAGCACTTTTAATTTCAACTTACCTTTAAGCCTAAAATGGACTTTGTTTGAAGTCGGGTTAGGTCCTCAGGGATGAGTTTTGTAATTTTTAGTTTTTAATTGTTTCTCAGTTAGTTCTTCATCAGTTAGTAACTTTGCTCCGCTTGTCCCTCTAGTATTGACATAATTAGTCCTTAGTTAAGTCTTTTGTTAAGTTTTAATTAGGTTTAATATTTTAATTAATAATTAGGGTTTGGTTTTAAATAGTTTAAGTAGTTGATTATTTGGTTTAAGTCTCTTTCGTGTAACCGTTAAAATTCATTGCTAAATAAAAAAATAAAAATAAAATTTAGTGTAAAGTGTGCTTTTTAATTTTTAGTTTTTCTTTTTATGCGCACTCGTTCGCAATCTCGAAGACGTCGACAACAACAAACTCTTCCGGTTGTTGTTGAAAATTTTGATTTAGAAGAACCAATTGTCGATCAAAACATTGTTCCAATGGCCGACAATCGAACGATGGCCCAAATGTTACAAGCACCCATCGAAGGGTATGAAGATGCTATAGTTGTTCCACCGATCAATGCTAACAATTTCGAGCTTAAGCAACCTTTAATCAATCTTGTGCAAAGCAATAAGTTTACGGGTAGACAAGATCCCCACAATCACCTTCGATTTTTTAACAAGGTCACTTCAACGTTTAGACATCCCGAAGTTCCGAACACTTCGATAAAGCTTTTGCTTTTTCCTTTTTCTCTAGACGGTGAAGCCCGAGATTGGTTAGACAAGGAACCTCCTAGATCAATTCTCACATGGGACGACCTTGTTTCAAAATTCATAAACCAATACTTCCCACCTTCAAAAACCACTTACTATCGGAATGAGATCATTACTTTTTACCAAAAACCAAACGAAGCCTTTAACGAAGCATGGGAACATTTTAAAGGACTCATTCGTCAATGTCCTTACCATGGCTTCTCAGAACTCCACCAACTCGATACTTTTTATAATTCTTTAAATTCCAACGATCAAGATGCCTTAGATTCAACAAGCTAGTGATAGCCATAATCCCCATCCATTAACTGCTTATCATCCAAAAAGTAAGCTGTGGTAAGTTTGAGAAGTGATATTTTTTATTTTCTCTTTTACTACATAACTTTTAGTTTACTTTAATGAAAACAGCTTATAAGTAAGCTGTGGTGAGAGCTTTTTGAACACAAAACAATATGATTAAGAAACTTAACACTGGTATTTGTAAATTGACTTAAAACTCAAACTTGCATTAAAACTTAGAAATGTTACAAAGCTGAAAGCAAAAGCTTTAAATAATTAAAAACAAGCTAAGTTATAAAAATTAAAGAAAAACTAGTTTTACTTTTTTTGTTTTTTTGTTTTTTTTTTTGATTCAAAACTCAAATTGCTTAAAACTTGAAAGTTTTACAAAGCTGAAGAAAAAGCTGTAAATGACTGAAAATTAAGCTAAGTTATTCTAAAAGATTCACTAGTTTTTTTTTTTTTCAAAGGCTTAAAAAAAAAGCTTTCTATTTATAGCCGAAGTTTTTGACGTGCAGTTTGTGCTTTCTTAGACAAAAACGAAGTGTGCTTTTGTGTGAGGAAGTCCAAAGCAAATCCCATCCTTTGATTTCATTTGTCGCATCTTTGGAGTCAATCTTGCCATAGAGATACTTGGGGAAAGGTGAGGGAACATGCCAACATGGCTTATATTACAACTGGGGGGGGGGGTGGTAGTAGGGTGGAAAGAATGAAATGATTTGGCTAGGGAGAAGAAGTGGTTTGCAGAGGAGAAGGATGGGGCACATACCAGTTGTAACTGGGTTTTAAGGGGCGGGAAATAAGACTCATTTGGGGGAGTTAGAGTTTGGTCCCCTGACAAGATGTATAACTTAAAAGCAATAACTACCGGTTGGAACTTTGACCCTTGTCTTTTTAATCTTTTGTAATACAACTTTTAAGCTTGGCAGATTAAGCCCTCAAGATTGTATTTATTTCATTTTGAATGACTTTTGACTTTGCCCTTTCCACTCCGTGCTTGGGGATTTTTTGTCTTTGGTTTCTTTTTGCTTTTTCTTGAATATCCGTTTCCTGCACAATACAAGATGCAAACATACAAATACAATTGAATTTTATGGTACGTTTTTTTACCATTTAGGTTCGCTTAATATATGATAAATGTATTGTATTTAAACACATATCAAAATCCCCCATACTAAGGTAATTGTCGTAGTCCTCACGCAATGTATGAAGTAAATACTGAGAGCCCCGTTTTCACCATTTTCTAAATTTACACTAACTAAACTAATTATTTTTGATTTCCCTCCAGTTTAACAAGTTTGACTTCTTTATTTATTAACACTGGATCATAGAATTAGAAGCGTCCGTAGAGTGAACTACGGATTCCTGACGGATTAGAATTCAATGCGTCCGCCAGATTTTTCCACAAAGTTCCAAGCTAAGCAATTAAACAAGATCATTGTCAGATATAAGATTAGAAGTTAAGAAGCCCTCATATTATGACTTGAGAATTTCCAAACTCCCAACATGGATATATGATGAATGTGGTGTACTCTCATTTTAATTAACCATAGATCAACTTAATTCATAGTCCTCATTCAAAATGAATCATGACTCAAAGCAACAATTTTAAAGACTTCGTAATTTTGATTTCGAGATATAAACTTTAGAACTTTTTACAACATTTATACATCATAGATCCATAAGTTTCATAAAGCTAGGAATAGCGTTGCTTAGTTTTGAACCCCTACCTCGTGGTTATAACAGGGAAGATAGGATATCACAACCAAACGACCGTTGTTCTTAGTTTTGAAAACCCACCCCGTTGCTAGCGTTGTGGGAAATCAACATCAACACCTTATTCCAAATATGGCTAAGGATTTGGTGTCTAGTTGAACCCTCACCTAGACCTTTCGTTTCTTCCAAGTGAGATATCACGACACAAACCAAAACCATATAAGTAAAAGACGTCTTAGTTGAACCCCCCCCTCTTGCTGAGCGTAGGTGGGAACACGACACATCTTTTACTTGCTCCATAATATCACTGCATGCTTCATTGGCAAAATTTCAATATTTCATGCATTTTTTTGCATTCACATTATCATTCATGGCTTCTATGCCTTTATCTTTTAATCACTACAAAATCTCGCTTTGAAAAACTCAATTACAATTTGAAGCTTTTTCTGAAACATCGATGACTTAAGTTAATAAAACTAAGTACGTATGATTAGTGATTAGAAATTCACGAGAGAAAACCAAAGTTCTTCGTATAAGTTTTTAGAAAATCTTGCTTACACATAAACTTATATTTAACTCTATCATTCTCGTTCTTTCACATTTTAAAATTCAAAGCTAAAGAATTCATGACCGCTCGGGACCTAAAGGAACACTAGGGCCTCAACAAACGCCCGATCAAGTCAAAAATTATTCTTATTCTACCCAAAAGAAAAGCAAAACTGTGACAAAATACTTATTATATTTTTGAAAAATTTTCAATTTTTTCATTTTTTTTTTTTTTTTTTTTTTTTTTTGGTATTTGGTGGTAAAAAACGGGTTTAACCCGTGTAACAATGCTAGCCATGGAGCAAAAACAATCAAATCGAAGATAACCCCCCCCAAACTAGAAATTAAACATCGTGTCCTCGATGTATTTAGAAGGGTATTACATTAATCCTAAGGCCATTTATAATGAGGGTAGTGCCAAAAGATAAAACCGTTTAGTCGAATAAGATAAGGATATCGGATCCCCCCAAAATGAAGCTGAGGATGTGAAACTCTTGATAAAGATACAAGCACGAGAGTTCTTCACAATCCGGGCAATCCTGGACAATTAACAATACAAACACGAAACATGGTAATGGAAAAGGCAACCCTCCATACAATAAGAAAACACTTATTCATTTTTACACAATACTACGATAAGCATGGGGTGGCCTCCCACGAAGCGCTTGTTTAAGGTCGCTATGCTTGACCCGTCACCTGAAATTATTGACATTAGGGAATGCTTTGGAGATCCTGGACTAACCAACTGGGGTACTCCCCGCTCCAAAGTAGTGCTAACAACGATTATGGGTATGAGGGGTGTGTGCCATATCACCTTTTGAAGTTAGGCACCGGAGTTTTGGGATAACTCGATAGTGCCATATGGGAAAACTTGTGTGATAGTGAAAGGTCCTGACAGATCGGTTTTTAAGCTACCTGAGAAAATCTTCAATCTAGAGTTTAAGAGGAGGACTCGATCGCCGACGTTGAAAACGCGGTTCTTGATCTTGGAGTCGTGAATCCTCTTTGTCTTTTCTTTATAGATTAAAGAGTTCTCATAAGCTTCATCACGGAGCTCATTAAGTTCATTCAGTTGAACTTTTCTATGGTCACCAGCGGTTTTTAGATCAAAGTTTGTATGTTTCAGGCCCAGTAGGCCTTGTGTTCTAACTCAATTGGCAGATGGCAGGAAGGCTTTTTCCTTTTTCCCGTAGACTAACTTTGTATTGGGAGTACACCCATGGGGTTTTGTAAGCTGTGCGGAAACCCCTAAAGCATCATCGAGCATATCCTTACCAAGAGGTACGGTTCCTCTCTATTGATCTCTTCAAGAATTCTCTTCAAGCCACGATTGGATACTCAACTTGTCCCACATGTGTTTGTGGATGATACGCGGTGGAGAGACGATGAGTGACTCCGTATTTAAGCATGACCTTTGCAAATTGGTCATTGCAAAAATGGGTTCCGCGATCACTTATGATTGCACGAGGGGCACCGAATCTGGCGAAGAGAGATTTAAGAAATTTACAAACAACTCGGGCGTCATTGGTGGGTAGGCGCTTTTGGCATCAACCCAATTTGATAAATAATCAGCGGCCACAGAGGATGTATTTGTTGCCTTTGGATGATGGGGAATGCCCCATAAAGTCAATGCCCCAGACGTCACAGATTTTCACAAACTGGATGGAATTTTGTGGCATCTCATCCACGTTGTGAAAATTTTTTCCTTGACGCTGGCATGAGTTGCAGTTTTTTTTAACCAACTCATGGGGCACTTTGTAGATTGTGGGCAAAAGAATTCCGGAACTCGAAGACTTTTTTGCTGTGTAGGTTTAGCACCGTGATGTCCACCGTGGGGACCATTATGGCAAGCCATGAGGATGTACATGGCTTCTTTGCCAAAAACACAAACGCGAATAACTTGATCCGCGACTGAGATTTTAAACTGAAAAAGGGATCTTTCCCAAAAAAATGCTTCACATCTTTGAAGAATATTTCTTTTCTGCTTGGGTTGACAAACGAGATTATCCCTTATGATCACGAAATTTCCCGCATGGTAGTTTGCCTGATGTCAGCAAACCATGGGGGGACTAAATTAAGAAGCAGAATCGAACTAAAGAGTTTTCCAGAGGAAACTTTCATCATTATTATCTCCTTTGGATTCGAGCTCAAATTCTTGTGAGGAATTCTCTAATCGTGAAATATTGAATCAGCCCGCTAAGTTACTCAGACTCCTTTCGTGTCATCTAACTACATCAAAGTCGAACTCTTGAAGGAGCAGAAACGCCATCGGAAGAAATCTCGCCGTTAGAAACTTTTTCTTTGCAAAGAGATACTTAAGGCGGATTGATCCGTATACACAGTGCAATTTGTTCATGACAAGTTACGATCGGATTTTTCAAATGCGTATACCTACGGCTAACATTTCTTCTCTGTCGTGGTTGTCAACTGATTCCCATTCCGCCTCATTCAATGTTTTGCATGCATAGTGTATAGGTCTAAATTTTCTCACGACGTTGCCCCAATACTGCACCTAAGGCTAAATCGCTTGCATCGACAAAGTTTCAAATGGTTCCATTTCCAGTCTGGGCAATCAGAATATGGAGCCTTCGGTTAGATTCTCTTTGAGAGTGTTAAATATGCTTCAATACACTCTTTGAAAATAAAACGGAGTCCTCTTTTTTCCAAGCAAATGGGTCAATGGGAACCGGGCCTATTTTTGAGAAATCTGGATGAATCTTTCTATAAAACCCGGCATGTGTGCGTGCCCAAGAAAACTAACTACGATGCCTTTGACATTAGTATTTCGGGTGACGGGAGCTATTGCACAAATAACGTCAATCTTAGCATCGATCAGACCTCTAATTCCCCGACTTCTAAGATTGGAGATTTTGCTTCCAAGAACAATGCCTTCCTTAACCAGAAATGGCTTTTCCCTCCTCCTCCAACCCGGTTTACAGCGAGCTAAATTGGTGTCTTCCCACACCGCTTAAGCATCGTTTTCCAAATGGGTTAGGCATGTTTATAAAAGAAAACTTCCAAAAAAAAAACCGAAAAGTCATCCCATAAACACTTCCATCGTTTTTTTCGATCATAGTCGTAGGAAGAATGCCGGACATACACTCTCATTGGAAATGGGGGTGCCTGGTGCAATTTGCAAGGGGCGCCAAAAGGGTGTCTATATGCGTTGGCGTGTAGGCCAAAGGGTGGCATAGTCGTCCGATATAGGGCGAAAGGTAACGATGTCTTTTCCTGATCATTTGGTCGATGATTTGAAAATAACCCAGAAACCCATCGAGAAAACAATATTATCGTTTCCCCGCAAGCTATCAGAAGCAATTTTAGTCCCATGAATGGTAGACAGGACAAGATGGTGCTTCGGCTTCATTTAAGGGGTAGGGTTGGCATTGCGAGTCGCATCCGCGTAACTAATCGAGTTTGGGATCAACTCCTTTTGCTCATTCTCAACTACGGTAAAACCACCCTTACTTGTACACAGTGTCCGGGCTACCCAGGGACTATCCGAATAAAGGTAAATTAATCCAGCATTAAGAAGTTTTTTCACTTCCTTTTTTTTAATGACCATCGTGGATTTTTTGGGTTACCCGTACTCTGATGTTGGACTCGCTGGTGTTGTAGCCTCTTCCATTAAGAATTTGTGTTACAAAATTCCGGTTAATACCCTTGATATCAGAGAGTTCCAAGCGTAAGGCTCCGCATTTGTGGGAACTGCAACACCTTTTATTAAGAGCGCTTTCTCCCCGACACTCGAAATCTTTAGCATTTATGACTGTAACTTGTTGTCACCAGAACTCCAAAAATGCATATTCGGGGGGGGAGGTAAGTCCTTGAAGCTGACCTCGGGAGGTTTCCATGAATTGAAGTTTCATCAGGTTTTGGCTTCACAATTCTTAAGTTCTTTTCTAACTTCAGGAAAATAATTTGCATGGTTGGGAAGTGGTGATAAGGGCTCACTATTTAGGATAGCTTCAAGAAGAAGAATTGTCATATCTCGGATCCAACCATTCAGGCATCACTGTAACATAACTGTCTTATACAAAGTTATCAGAAAGTTCAGCCTCGATTTCTTCAAGAATGAAATCACTACCCTCGAATGGAGTGAGGGTGGGAGAAGTGGTATCAACAATCGTTCAAAAGTAAGGAGTGAATATCCAGTTTCTAATACTATCCGAGAAACCTAAGAATCTCTTGAGAATATTCCTCATACGCTATATCAATAAAGTCGACCATAGTTAACTGATTCATGGCATTGGTAGGAGGAAGTTTTTTCGTATCACCTACTTTGAAAGTCACGGATTTTGTCCATCATGTCTTAAGGTCATCTCTTCACCGTGTACATCCATCAAGGCTCTTGCCAGTTCCTAAGAATGGTACTTCCTAAAATCAACGGGACTCTTGGGTCGCTTCATAGTCCAACTTACCACAAAATCGGCTGGAAAGTAGAAGGTTCCAACCTTCACAAAAACATCTCGCTATGTGTTGGAGTTGGCGGGGGAGAGATTGATAGTCCCGCTAACTCGTGTACCATCCTAGTTTTTGGTTAGACCTGGCGATTAAGCTTTCAAAACGAGAGTGGCACTAGATTGATGCTTGCACTGAGATCGGCCAGGGCCAAGCATTCATCCAACTCTGGAAAATCACACGGTATCAGAAATCTACCCGGGTCTCCTAATTTTTCGGGAAATGTCTTTAGGATGACTGCCGAGCAATTTTTATTAACCGGTGTTTTGGTTAATTCCAAGATCTTGTCTTTGTTGTTCAAAAGCTTCCTGAACATCGGTGCAAACTTAGGCATGTGCAGGAGAGCATCCGTGAAGCTCAGCTCGAAGTGGAGATTCCGAAAATTTTCCATGAATTTTAAAGCTAAAAGGTCGTCTTTCTCGCGGACTTTCTCCTTGTTTACCCTAGATGGATATGGTAAAGTCCTTTTGGATCTAGGCATGACAACTGGTTCATCAACTTGGACTATCGGAGGTTGGACGTCTTTGATACTTCCGTTAGGAAGCACCGTGTCCTTTGTTACCTCGGATTCAACTTCCACCACCAGCGGTGGAATTTGTGGTTCGTCATATGAAACACCGCTTCTGGTGGTGATTGCTTTCAATTTACCCTTCGGGTTAGCAATGGTGTTGCTAGGAAGAGAACCCGAACTTGAAGTAGAAGCTTGGTTGGAATTTACGATTTTGGTGAGCAAGTCGGTTATGTTGGACATTTGGTTTTGCATATTTTGCATAACCGCATCATTAGCCTTGACATAGCTCTCAAAATCAGTTTTTGACACACCCGAAGCTTGATGAGCTGGAGCTTGGTAAGCTGGGTGTTGATTAACCGGGGGTTGATACATTGGGGCTTGTTGTTGAACCTGGGGTCGTTGGATTTGACCCTGGTTGTAGCCATTCCCACGGTTTTGGTTTTGGTTCCAACGATTCTGATTGTTGGCTTGGTTGTTGTGTTGCATGGGAGGAAAACCGGGTGGTCTGATTTGGTTTGCCATCGGTGGCGGACGGTAACCGGAATTTCCTTGGTTGAAATTTGCTGCGGCTGCTTGCGAGACGTATTCTTGGATGTTATCTCGGTAATTGTTGCTATCGGTAGCCGGACAATTACGATATGAGTGGGCACCACCGCAGGTAACACAACTTTGCTCAACCGCTTTTACGGGAGCGGGAGCTGGAACTGGAGATGTCTGCTTGTCGAGAAGTAGAGCTCTAACCATATCTTTCAATTCAGCAACATCGGGAGATACTCCGGAGGTGGAAGCGCTCGTACTCACTTTAGCAACAATGGCTTTGCTTCGGGAGTGACGAACTTTGGACTTGCTCTCGATGATGCTTGAGCAATCAGCGGGCCTTTTGTCCAAAAAGTTACCACCTGCGGCGGAGTTCAAAGAGTCTTGATCATTAACATTTAAGGCATTGTAAAATGTATCAAGTTGGTGAAGCTCCGAGAATCCATGATGTGGACATGCTCGGAGAAGATCTTTGAATCGATCCCAAGCCTCACTAAACGACTCATCAAATCTTTGTTTGAAATTGGTAATTTCGTTCCGAAGATTTGTCGTTTTAGAAGGTGGGAAAAACTGATTTTGATGGAATTAGCAACGAGGTCATCCATGCTCTAATTGATCGACGGGGGTTCTTATCTCCAAGCCATATCCGGGCTGCCCCCTCGATGATAGAAAGGAAAAAGCATCAACTTAATTGATGTGGGACGGACATAAGGATATCTCCAAAGTAGAGGTGATTTTGTTAAGTAACGGATGTGGGGCATGTGTGTCCTCTTTGTCGTTTCCGAAAACTGCTTCTTCAGGACAAGATTAGTAACGCCGTAGCTTGATCTCAAAATTTGCTGCCAATTCGATTTCGGGAACAACAATTGCGTCCTCGAGTATCCCTCGTTGGGAGCCTGGAGCAATTCCATGCCATCGAACGATTACACCCCGCCATCGTAACTATAGGAAGTTCAACAAGATTCGGAGGAACTTGTTGTTGATTTAGTTGTTGTTGACGTAGACGACGAGCTTGAGAACGAGTGCGCATGCACTAAAATAGAGAACAAGAAGAGTATTTTTGGCTTTTTTAGTTTATTCACAATCTATTTTAAACGGACAGGAACCTAAAACTAGACAACTTGAATCCAAAAAATCGAATACCTTCCACGTAGCGCCCAAAAAGCAATACAATCAGTGATCGGAGGAGTAGGAATATCGCGAAGCTTATTTCTCCTTACGGAGTCGTAGATCCTTGAACAACCCTCCTTATACCCACTTTATAGTTTGGTATTTCTTTTTTTTTGAGGTGAGCCGTAACCTCGTAATACGACACAATGGTAAGTTTTAAATCTTTGATGTCGAGTTGGGAAATTTTGTAGTTGATTTTCCACACTAGGAACAATTGATAAATTTGGAGTTGATTTTATTTATATATTTTTATGGACAATTTTTTTTTATATTTTTGATTTTTTTCTTTGGCTTTTGTATGATAATTATACTAAAAAAATCGAAAAATATTTTTGTACTTTTTATGTTTTTGTAGAAGGAAATATTCACAGGTTTAAAGATAAACTGTCAAACGTATCGATATTCTTGCTAAGCCTCCCCGGCAGCGGCGCCAAAATTTGACTCGCGTGTTCTTACACCCTTTTATATATAAACATAAACATATATAAATATATAACAAGGATCAGGACCCGCAAAATCAAAGAAACCGGAAGCAGTATAGAGTGTCCCCGGGTCGTTATGTCCCAACGAGGCTAGAGATGGAAAACCGAAAGACGATTGATGAATTGTGCTTGAATGTCACAAGGAATGATTAGGCACTAAAACTGATAAAAATAAGCAAAAGCACATAAAAATAGCAAAGAGAATAAGCTGGAACAAGAATAAAAACTAGGAATGACAAAAACACTTTAAAACTTTAAACTAAGGCACAAATAAGCTCAAATAAACTTAAGACAAATCAAATAAGCTAAATTAAACAAGATAAACACAACAGTACTAACAACCGAACAACGTATTAACTTCCAGTCTACGTGGAGTAGTACTGCTAAGCTTTAAAGTTTAGTACTATAGCTTAAGGTTAGTACTCTATGGCTATAGCTAAACAAAACACAAAGAAACAATAAATAAGCAAACAAGCTAAAACAGAAGTTCACCTAACCTTAATAAGCAACTAGAATAAACTAAAATGATAAATAAGCTAGAAAACTAAAACTGATAAGCTCTTAAAATTATTTTGAAAAGGCAAATAAGTTCTACTGAAGACAGTAAACCAAAATGGGCTTAATCTACTCTAAAAAACTAAAGAAATCTTAAATAAGTTGAAATAATAAGCTGATAAGCTAAAATGGCCCACCAGTACTAACAGTTTTAACTAACAGTACTAACTTGGAGTTAGTACTGCTAGCTGAGTTAGTACTGCTACCTTTGAAATCCAAGAAAATGAACTAGCAGTACTAACTTGGAGTTAGTACTGGTAGCTCTAAGTTAATACTGCTCCAAAAGTGACTAGCAGTATTAACTTATAACTAACAGTTTTAACAAGTGAACTATCAGTACTAAGTAAGAAAGTGATACAAACTACTTTTCAACTAGCAAATAAACAAAATGAGCACTTAAAACAGTTCTGCAGAAAATAAGAACAATAAGAAAAAGAAAAACTTACAACACCCTTGCTCAAAACAGGGTCAAACAGAGAATCTACAAGCTCTAGCTTGTATAAAACAAGCTAGTGAGAGTCCATAAGCCCATCCAGAACTGGCTTATCATCATCCATAAACATAATGCTTTTGTAGATTTGAGAGTGATACTTATGATTTTTCTTTTCAACTACTATAACTTTTTATTTTTACTTGAATGACAACAGCTTATGAGAAGCCTGTGTGAGAGCTATATTGAACACAAAACAATATGATTAAGAAACTTAACACTGGTATTGTAAATTGACTTAAAAACTTCAAACTTGCATTAATCTTTGAAAGGTTACAAGATGAAAGTAAAAGCTGTAAATGACTAAACAAACTGAAATATGCCGAAATTATTTTTTAAGAATAAAAACTAAAAACTAACATAGAAGCCTCAAATGGCTACAAGAAGCTTATTTATAGCCGAAGTCTTGGAACTTTCGCTTGTGCTTCTTTTGAGAGATAGAAACCAGTGTGCTTGTTTGTGTGAGGAGAGACTAAAACAAATCCCCAGCCTTTGATTCTTTTGAGCTTCTTTGGGAGACAATCTCTCCATCGAAAATGTCGTTGGGATAAGGTTAGGGATTGCCAACGATGGACGTTAAACAGCTGGGGGGGTAGTAGGGTGGATGACAATGATTTTGGCTTTAGGGAGAGAAGTATGTTTGCAGTGGAGAAGGTATGGGGAGACATACAAGTTGTAGACACAACTTGGGTTTCGGGCGGGAAAGAAGACTTTTTTGGGGGAGTTGCATACTGGTCCCCCTCAAGTTGTATAAAACTTAAAATGTAATCTCTACCCTGGAGTTTTGGGCAGTTTTGGCCCTTGTCTTTTTAATCTTTTGTAATACAACTTTAGGCTTGGCAGTTTTAGCCCCTCAAGTTGTATTTTCTTCCACCTGGCTGAATTTTGACTTTGTCCTTTCCATTCCATGCTTGGATTTGTTTGCTTTTGGCTTTCTTTTTGTTCCTTTTTCTTGATATCTATTTCCTGCACAATACAAATGCAAACATACAAATACAATGTATTTTTGGTACGTTTTTCGTCATTTTAAGTTCGTTAGAATGGAAAATGGTATGTGTAATTAAACACATACCAGATCATAGAACAAAAAGCACTTGAAAAGTGTCTAAAAGATAACTTCATCATTCCCGATTTTTCACTTTTCCCATGCTAAGCTTAAAAATAAGATCACCGTTAAGTACGAGCTAAGATGCTAAGACTACCTATAATTACAACTTGTGAATTTCTCTTCCCGACATAAATCATATATTTAAGTGTGTGTGCTCAAATTAATTTAAACCATTAAATCCACATATTTAGATAGTTGAAATCCAACCAAGCTTTACACATGGGCCTTTTGGGCTAATATGTTAATCACTTAGTAAGATCACAACTCAAAGCAAACAAAAACCTCCTTAGCTAAGACATCGTTGGTTCACTTGTCCCATTAATGACTTTCTTCTCTAAGCACCCACCCCCGCCAACCGTCCATCGGGTAAGTGCTAAGGCTTTTGACACCACATCTAGAAAATAATAATCGAGACGCATGAACTTCCGATGAAAAAGCCTTGTAGACTTTTGCAAACCTTAGTTCAAAAGAATACCTTGGTTTTAGAAAAGAAAAACTTTTACTATTTATTTTCTAACTTGCAATATTATTATTATTATTATTATTCACATTATTAGGCTAGGAACCGGTATCACTTTTCTTTCGACGACACATCGGCCACGCCTCCGACAAGAGCTCGTGTACATACTAATGGATACCAACCCCTAAAGTAATAAATCCTCCATCCTTTCTTTCGATGTCACATCGGGAGCGAACCGACAAATGCCCATGTACTTTATTGCGATGGAGTTTGTATATTAATTATTAACACTAAGGATTTATAACTTGCATTCTTTTTATTTACCAACTACATTTTTTTTATATTAATATTAATTCAACACATTATTTTTTCAAATAGAAAAAATTTCGTTTTAGAAAACCAAAGTATAAACTTGAACTAAAATTCTTATTTACCAACGATGTTGACTTCATCATCGATAAAGCTTTTTCTCTAAATATGTTGATTAGACTTTGAAGGCGAATCCTCGGAGTCACTTCTGCCGCATTGTAAAAAATTAAAGAGAACACGTCTAATTAATCATTTAAGAACTTCGAGGACGAAAACCACAAGTTATTCCTATAAGCCTTTAATTTTCCAAATAAACTTGGTTTAGCATCCTAATTCGGAATTCAACAATATCATCTTTTATTCTTTGCAAATTAAAATCTCTAATAAAGAAATTCGCAAATAACTTGCCTATATAAAATGGGGGGGGGGTGTGCCAACTCGGCATATTTAAAATCTACTTGAGATTAGCACAAGTCTTCATTTACTAATGATTTCAAGTCTAGCATGTTTAAAGTCTACATGAGACTAGCACAAACTATCATCATTAATTGTTAAGGGATAAAGCTAAAACTCTACACGTTCGATCGGGTCAAAAATTACTTCTTATTCTTACCAACGGAAAACCTGCATTCGTGTCTTAACACTTATTATTATTTATTTTTTATCAACTACTATTATATTTTTATTTTTATTTTTATTTATTATAATTTTTTTTTCATTTTTCTTTTTCTTACAAATAAGAACTTTAAAAATTTAAAAATTTTGCTATTTTTGGGGGAAACGGGTACGTGAGAACAAAACAATAAGCAGGAAACATCAAATCGATAGATTCCCTCCCCAAACTAAAACAAAACACTATCCTCAATGTTTAAAGTCGGGTCTCTACGTAAATCTAAGCCGTTTATGATATATGCAAAGATAAATGTAAATCGATAAGATGAAAGGATATCGAATCTCCCAAAACTAATTTCACACAAAGGATGAGAAGCTCGAGTGAAATGGGATACAACACCGGACACGAGAGTCTTCAGAAATTGTTGGGTTAATCCTACAAAAATGCACAACAAACAACAAACAACAAGAAACCGGAAGAGGATAGCCACAACACATCATAACATATTATTTAAGAAAATAGAAAGAAAATGGATAAGCATGGGGTGAACTCCCACGAAGCGGCTTGTTTTTGGTCACCGAGTCGCAAGCTAGACTCGATCCCTGCATTTAATTGTCCTTAGGGAAAGTTTGGAGATCCGGGATAACCAATTGTGGTGTATTCCCTCCATAGTAATGCTTAAGACGGTGGCAGTTGACTTTGAAATTTGAACCATCGGGATGAGACAATTTGGTTGTGCCATAAGGAAAAACTTCGGTAATAGTGAAAGGACCGGACCATCGGGATTTGAGCTTTCTAGAGAAAATCTTTAATCGGGAGTTGAAAAGCAAGACTTGATCACCAACATTATATGGAGTACACCCGATGGGTGTTTTGTAAGCGGTGCGGAAAGCCCATAAAGCATCATCGAGCTTATCTGACCAAGAGGTACGGTTCTCGCCCACGGTCCTTTCAAGAATTCTTTTCAAACCACGATTGGATACCTCAACTTGTCCACTTGTTTGTGGATGATACGCGGTGGAGAGACGATGAGTGACTCCGTCGTTTAAGCATGACCTTTGCAAATTTGGTTCATTGCAAAAATGGGTTCCGCGATCACTTATGATTGCACGAGGGGCACCGAATCTGGCGAAGAGAGATTTAAGAAATTTGCAAACAACTCGGGCGTCATTGGTGGGGAGCGCTTTTGCTTCAACCCATTTTGATAAATAATCAACGGCCACGAGGATGTATTTGTTGCCTTTGGATGATGGGAATGGCCCCATAAAGTCAATGCCCCAGACGTCAAAGATTTCACAAACTTGGATGAAATTTTGTGGCATCTCATCATCACGTTGTGAACTTTTTCCCTTGACGCTGGCATGATTGCAGTTTTTTAACCAACTCATGGGCATCTTTGTAGATTGTGGGCCAAAAGAATCCGGAATCGAAGACTTTTCTTGCTGTGTAGTTAGCACCGTGATGTCCACCGGTGGGACCATTATGGCAAGCCATGAGGATGTCATGGGCTTCTTTGCCAAAAACACAACGTCGAATAACTTGATCCGCACAGATTTTAAACAGAAAGGGATCTTCCCAGAAATAGCGTCACATCTTTGAAGAAATTCTTTTCTGCTGGGATTTACATCCCTTTGATTCACGAAATTTCCCGCATGGGTAGTTTTGCGATAGTCAGCAAACCAAGGGGTACTAGAATCAAGAGCAGCAATCCGAACTAAGGGTTTCCAGAGGAACTTTTCATTTATCTCCTTTGGATCAGCTCATTCTCGTATAAGGATTTCTTAATCGTGATAGATGATCAGCGCTAGGTTCTCAGCTCCTTTTGAGTCAACTACAATCAAAGGTCGACTCTTGAGAGCCGAATCCCATCGGAGTAATCTCGCCTTAGAATCTTTCTTTGCAAAGAGATACTTGAGGGCGGAATGATCCGTATACACAGTGCATTTGTTCATGACAAGGTAAGATCGGAATTTTTCGAATGCGTACACCACGGCTAACATTTCTTTTCTCTTCGTGGTGTAAACGTGATTCCGCCTCATTCAATGTTTTTGCTTGGCATAGTGTATACGGTTGAGAATGTTTCTCACTAACGTTACCTCCAAGACTGCACCTAAGGCGAAATCGCTTGCATCGCACATAAGTTCAAATGGTTCATTCCAGTCTGGGGCAATCAGGATTGGAGCCTCTGTTAGATTCTTTTTGAGAGTGTTAAATGCTTCAATACACTCTTTGGAGAAATAAAACTGAGTCTCTTTTTCAAGCAAATGGGTCATGGGACGGGCTATTTTTGAGAAATTTTGGATGAATCTTCTATAAAACCCGGCATGCCCAAGAAAACTACGGATTCCTTTTACAGTAGTCGGGTGGGGGAGCTTTGCGATAACGTCAATCTTAGCTCGATCAACCTCAATTCCCGACTGGAATTTTTAATGTCCAAAGAACAAATGCCTGTCCCTTAACCATGAATGGATTTTCACCAGTTTAGGGCTAAATTTGGGTGTCTATCACACCGCGTAAAGCATCTTTTCCAAATGTTAGGGCATGTAGAGAAAGAAACTTCCAAAAACCAAAAAGTCAGACCATAAAACCTTCCATTGTTTATTCGTTCATGTCGTGGAAGATTGCCATCATACATCTCGGGAAGTGCCTTGGTGCATTGCAGGCCAAAGGCAATGCGGCGGATAGGCAAAGGTTCCCGGGATGGCAAGTAAATGTTGTCTTTCCTGATCATTTGGATCGATTGGGTTATTTGAAAATAACCGAGAAACCATCGAGAAAACAATTGTATTCAGTTTCACCGCAAGCCTCTCGAGCATATTTGTCCAATGAATGGTAGTGGAAAAATGGTCCTTTCGGGTGGCTTCATTTTAATTTTTCCGGTAGTCAATTGCATACCCCATCCCCGTACCCAATTCGAGTAGGGATCAACTCATTTTGCTCATTCTCAACTACGGTAAAACCACCTTTCTTGGTACACAGTGTACTGGGCTGACCAGAGGACTATCCGAGATAGGAGGTAAATTAATCTAGCGTCAAAAGTTTTTCAACTTCCTTTTTATGACATCGTGATTTATGGGTTTACTACCCGTCTCTGATGTGACCGGCTGGTGTGTATCCTCTTCATTACAATTTTTTGTTTACAAAATTCTGGTAAATAACCCTTGATACAGAGAGTTTTCCAAGCGATGGATCGCTTGTGGGACTGCAACACCTTTATGAAGCAGCGGCTATTCGTCCCCGACACTCAAATCTTTAGCAGATGAACGGTTAATTGTCTGTCATCCACTAAAAATGCATATTCTAGGTGGTAGGTAAGTCCTTGAGCCGACCTCGAAGGGTTCATCAATTGCTGTTTCAATGTGGTTTTGCTTCACAAATCTAAGTTTCATTCTATTTCCTCCAGGAACATAATTCTGCATGGATGAAGGGTGATAAGGGCTCACTATTATAGGGCTAGCTTCAAGAAGAAGAATTGTCCATTCCTCATTCTCGGGATCACCTTCGGCATCATCAATTCCTGATTTATATGAAGTATCAGAAAGTTCAGCCTCGATTTCTTCAAGAATGAAATCACTACCCTCGAATGGAGTGCGTGGGAGGAAAGTGTAGCAACAAACAGTTCAAAGTAAGAATGAATTTTCCATTTCTAATACTTTCGAGAACCTAAAATCTCTTGAGAATATTCCTCACAAGCTATATCAATAAAGTCGACCTTGTTAACTGATTCCATGGCATTGTAGGAGAAATTTTTCGTATCACCTACTTTGAAAGTCACGGATTGGTCTCTACTCTCTATCCACTCACATATCATCTCTTCACCGTGTACATCAATCAAGGCTCTTGCCGTTCTTAAAAATGGTCTTCCTAAAATCAACGGGACTCTAGGGTCGGCATCATAGTCAACTACCACAAAATCGGCTGGAAAGTAGAAGGTTCCAACCTTCACAAAAACATCTTCGGCTATGCCGGTGGGAGTGGAGATTGATCGGTCGGCTAACTCGAGTACCATCCTAGTTTTGGTCAGCCCTTGGCGATTAAGCTTTTCAAAAACGGAGAGTGGCATTAGATTGATGCTTGCACCGAGATCGGCCAGGGCCAAGCATTCATCCAACTCTGGGAAATCACACGGTATCAGAAATCGACCCGGGTCTCCTAATTTTTCGGGAAATGTCTTTAGGATGACTGCTGAGCAATTTTCATTAACCGGTGTTTTGGTTAAGTCCAAGATCTTGTCTTTGTTGTTCAAAAGCTTTCTGAACATTGGTGCAAACTTAGGCATGTGCAGGAGAGCATCTGCGAAGCTCAGCTCGAAGTGGAGATTCTGAAAAATTTCCATGAATTTCAAAGCTAAAAGGTCGTCCTTTTCGCGGACTTTCTCCTTGGTTACCCTAGATGGATATGGTAAAGTCGTTTTGGCTCTAGGCATGACAACTGGTTCATCAACTTGGACTATCGGAGGTTGGACGTTTTTGGTAGTTCCGTTAGGAAGCACCGTGTCCTTTGTTACCTCGGCTTCAACTTCCACCCAAACAAAGCCCACCGCCGTGTGGAATTTAAGGTCATCATAGAAAACCCCGCTTCTGGTGTGATTGCTTTCAATCACCCTTACGGGTTAGCAACCGGTGTTGCTAGGTTAAGAGAACCCGAACTTAAAGTAGAAGCTTGGGTGGAATTACCATTTTTGGTGAGCAAGTCGGTTATGTTGGTCATTTGTTTTTCATGTTTTGCATAACGCATCATTAGCCTGACATAGCTCTCAAATCAGTTTTTACACAACCCTAAGCTTTGATAGCTGGTGTTTTGGTAAAGCTGGGTGTTGATTAACCGGGGTTGAACATTAGGGAGCATTGTTGTGAACCTGGGGTCGTGGATTTTGACCCTGGTTGTAGCCAATCCCACGGTTTGGTTCTGTTTCCAACATCCTGATTGTTGGCTGGTTGTTGTGTTGGCATGGAGGAAACCGGTGGTCCTATTATGGTTCGCCATCGTGTCTGGACGATAACCGGAAATTTCCTAGGTTGGAAATTGTGCTTGCCGCGGCTTTGCGAGAGATTCTTGATGTGTCTCGGTAATTGTTGCTATCGGTAGCCGGACAATTACGATATGAATGGGCACCACCGCAGGTAACACAACTTTGCTCAATCGCTTTTACGGGAGCGGGAGCTGGAACTAGAATTGGAGATGTCTGCTTGTCGAGAAGTAAGAGCTCGAACCATATCTTTCAATTCCCAGCAACTTCGGGAGATACAAACCCGAAGTGGAAGCGCTCGTAACTCACTTTAAGCAGACAAATGGATTTGCTTCGGAGTTACGAACTTTGGAGGACTTGCTTTCAAGATGCTATGAGCAATCACGGAGCCTTTTGTCCCAAAAAAGTTACACACCTGCGGCGAGAGTTCCAAGAGTCTTGATCATTAACATTGTTAAAGCATTGTAGAATGTATCAGTTGATGGAGATCCGGAATCCATGGTGTGGACATGCTACTCGGAGAAAGATCTTTTGAATCGACCCAAGCTTCACTAAACAAC
Source organism: Tanacetum coccineum (assembly GCA_026074375.1). Taxonomy (NCBI): domain Eukaryota; kingdom Viridiplantae; phylum Streptophyta; class Magnoliopsida; order Asterales; family Asteraceae; genus Tanacetum; species Tanacetum coccineum. The sequence goes on along the minus strand of BQNB010000146.1, from coordinate 73,649 downwards.
TCTATCATACCTTTGTTTGAAATTGGTAATATTCGTTACCGAAGATTTGTTCGGTTTTAAGAAGTGGAAAAACTGATTTATGAATATAGCAACGAGGTCATCCCAAAGTCTGATTGATCGAGGGGGTTCTTTTCAAAGCCATATCCGGGGGCCCCCCCCCTGCCCCCTCGAGAGAAAAAGGAAAACAGCATCAACTTAATTGATGTGGACGGGACATTAGATATCTCAAAGTCTCGGTGATTTTATTAAAGTAACGAGTGTGGGCATGTGGGTCCCCTTTGTCATGTCCGAAGAACTGCTTGTTCTGGACAAAGTTAGCAACCCAATGCTTGATCTCAAAATTTGCTGCTTCGATTTCAGGAACAACAATTGCTTCCTCGTATCCCTCGGTGGGAGCCTGGAGCAATTCTGCCATAGTTCGATTATCAGCCATCGTGTCTTTGGGAGTTTCAACAAGATTTCGAGGAACTTGTTGTTGTTGTTGTTGTTGTCGTAGACGACGAGCTTTAGAACGAGTGCGCATGCACTAAAATAGAGAACAAGAAAAGTATTTTTGGTTTTTTCAGTTTATTCCACCTAATCTATTTTAAAACTGGACAGGAACCTAAAACTAGACAACTTTGAACCCAAATAATCTACTACATTCACGGTAGTCTCTTAAAATAATAAACGCACAGGTGGCGGAGGAGTAGGGAATACGCGAAGCCTTATTTCTCCTTTCGGTCGTAGTTCTTGGAACAACCCGCCTTATACCCACTTTGTAGTTTTGTTTACTTTTCAAGGTGAGACGTATATCGTAAGAGACCCAAAATGGTAAAGTTTTAAATCTTTGTTTCGAGTCGGAACCAAATAAGTTCACCGGGAAAATATTATATAATACCTCAATTGAGAATATTATATTTGGTATTTTTACCAATTTGGTGAATTTTATTTCTTTTTATGGAAAAATGTTTTTTATATTTTTGTTTTTCTTTATTTTAGTATGATAATTATACAAATAAAAGAAAATGAAAATATTTTTGTACTTTTATAGTATATATATATATAAATATAATATATATATAATAATATATTTTAAAGAAAATATTCACAGGTTTAAACACAATGGTCAAATGTAATGAAATTTTTTTTTTTTTATTTTTTCGTTTTAAGCCTCCCCGGCAACGGCAACCAAAATTTGATTGGCCAAACTCACCTGCCCCCTTAAAACCTAGCTATATATATGAATAAATACAACCAATGAACGAAAACCACCGCGAGATCAAGAAAAACCGGAAAGTCAGTATAGGGTGTCTACGAGTCCCGTTAATGTCCCAACGATGCTGAAATGGGAAATATCGCAATACGATCGAATGATTTGTGTTTGAATGTCACAAGGATAGATTTTGGACACTAAACTACGAAAATAAAGCAAGAAGCACATAAAAATAAGCAAAGAAAATAAGCTGGAACAAGAATAAAAGCTAGGAATGACAAAACACGTTACAAACTTTTAAACGAAACACAAATAAGCTCAAATAAACTTAAGAAAAATCAAATGAGCTAACCTAACTCTAAATAAGCAAATACAAAAAGCATTTAAGCTAAATTAAACAAGATAAACACAACAGTACTAACAACAGTACTAACAGTTTTAACTACCAGTACTAACTTGGAGTAGTACTGCTAGATAAAGTTAGTACTAGTTAGCTTAAGGTTAGTACTGCTAAGCTAACAAGACTCAAAGAATTAATAAATAAGCAAACAAGCTAAAACAGAAGTTCACTTAACCTTAATAAGCACTTAGTAATTCGAATAAGCAACTAAGATAAACTAAAATGATAAATAAGCTAGAAAACTAAAACTGATAAACTCTTAAAATTATTTTGAAAAGGGCAAATAAGTTCTACTGAAGACAGTAAACTAAAATAGGCTTAATCTACTTTAAAAAGCTAAAGAAATCTTAAATAAGTTGAAATAATAAGCTGATAAGCTAAAATGTCCCACCAGTACTAACAGTTTTAACTGACAGTACAACTTGAGTAGTACGGAGTAACTGAGTTAGTACAGGTACCCTTTGAAATCCAGAGAATGAACTAGCAGTACTAACTGGAGTTAGTACTGTTATGCTTTAAGTTAATAACCACTTACGCTCCAAAAGTGAACTAGCAGTAATACTTATAACTAAACATTTTAACAAGTGACCTATCAGTACTAAGTAAGATAGTAATTACATAAACCTTTTCAAACTATCAAAAAACAAATAAGCACTTAAAAACATTCTTGGCAGAAGAATAAAAAAACAAGAAAAGTGAAACTTACAAACACCCTTCCTCCAAAACAGGTCAAACAGAGAACTACAAGCTCTAGCTTGTATAAAACAAGCTAGTGAGAGTCCATAAGCCCATCCAGAACTGGCTTATCATCCATAACATAAGCTGTGGTATATTTGAGAGTGATATTTATGATTTTCTCTTAACTACTTAACTTTGTATTTTTAACTTAATGAAAACACTTATGATAAGCTGAGGTAAGTTTTTGAACATAACACAATATGATTAAGAAACCTTAACCTGGTATTGTAAATTGTCTTAAAAACTTCAACTTGCATTAATCATTGAAAGTGTTACAAAGATGAAAGGTAAAAGCTGTAAATGACTTGAAACAAACTGAAAATAAGCTAAATTATTTTTAAGATTAAAAACTAAAAAAACTAGATGCCTTAAAGGCTTACAAAAAGCTCTATTTATAGCCGAAGTCTTCATCTTGCAGCTTGTGCTTCTTTGGAGAGATAAAAAAAAAGTGTCTTGTTTGTGTGAGGAGAGACTAAAACAACATCCCTAGCCTTTGATTTCTTTTTGAAGCTTCTTGGAGACAATCTTCACCATCGAAAATGCTTGGGAAAGGTTAGGATTGCCAACATGGACTTTATACTGCTGGGGGGGTTAGCTATGTGAGGAATGATTTTGGCTAGGGAGAGAGATGTTTTCAGGAAGAAGTATGTGGGCGACATACAAGTTGTTCCTAGTGTTTGTTGGCGGGAAAGAAGAATTATTGGGAATTAAAATTGTAGGCAGAAATGGTCCCCTTAAGTTATATAACTTAAATTTTGCAATCTCTAAACCTTCTTTGCAATTTTTAAACCCTTGTCTTTTCCCTCTTTTGCAATACAAACTTAAGGTTTTGGCAGTTTTGACCCCTCAAGTTGTATTTTCTCTACTTGGCTTGACTTTTGACTTTGCCCTTTCCACTCCATGCTTGGATTCGTTTGCTTTTGGTTTTCTTTTTGCTCCTTTTCTTGAATATCTGTTTCCTGCACAATACAAATGCAAACATACAAATACAATGTATTTTTGGTACGTTTTTAGTCATTTAGGTTCGCTTAATATGAAAAATGGTATGTGTAATTAAACACAATAACAGAGGAGGAATTCATTTCAAGATTGAGAACAAAAGTACGAAGAAGGGCAGTGCGATGTACTATCCTCGGTTCACCAAGTTAGTCGTCAACTATGTGATGGAAAAAGATCCTTCAATTCCTAGAAGAAACAAGGTCAATTGGCACTATGCCAGAGATGACCCAATGTTTACTACAATCAATGTTATATCAAGGAATGAAGCCACTCAGTTGTACGGGGCTATCTTGTCCCAGTGGCATTACCAACGAGGACATCCGCAAGCTCCAAAATCCTACAAAGAATATTATGCTATGAGCTTCAGGAAAACAATTCCTCCTAAGACAAAAGAAGCAAGAAGAAAGACTATACTGTTGCAAAATCCCGAAACAGAAGCCACCCACTCCGTCCCAAGGAAAAAAGTCTGGATAAAGGAAAACAAAAGACTAAAACAGACCTTGAGATATCTCTGGGCAGATCTGACAGGGCTGAGCAACTCAAAATAGTCACAAAAAGAAGCCGTCAAGAAACTCATAGCTCTCATGCTAGTGGTTCTGGAGCAGATGAAGGAACTGGTATTACACCAGGGGTTCCCGATGCTCCTGATTATGACTCAGAGGATGATATCTCTTGGAAATCAAGTGATGATGATCAAGAAGATGATGAGCAAGCTGATGATGACGATGATGATGAACATGATGATAATAAGAAAGCTCAAGATGATGATGATGATGAACTGACTGAGTCAGATAACGATGTGACATGGATTTTGTCATCCAAAGCTCACACTCATAGATGAATAAAACATGAAGAAGATCTGATGATGATGGATTCTAATATTTCATCATCAAATGATGAAGATAGTGACGATGAAGATGAAGGAACAAATGTTGAAGGAGCAAAGATGCAAGAAGAGGCTACAGAGACAGAGGATCAAGGAAATGAGGAAGTCAAAGATACCAATGCCGATCTTGATGGAAGAGATAAAGTAATGACAGATGTTGAAGACACTCATGTGACCCTAACTCCAGTTAATCCTGATGGTCAACAACAGAGTTCGTCTGTATCTTCTGGATTCGTCTCCAGCATGCTGAATCCAAACCAAGATACTGGTGTTGATGATATTTTTAGACAACATACTGAAGCCACTTCTCTCATTGATACTAATGTAACAGCCATCATGGAGCCATTCTTCACTGAACAAATCAATCGCCCTCCAACACCGCATCCTATCATCATTCAACCACAACAACTACCAATTTTGACACCGGCAACTACTACAAGCTCCTCGCTACAAAATCTTCCCTAATTTGCCCGTGTTTGGCTATTGATAACAGACGGAAAGCTTAGAAATAACTTCTCAGAAACACGAGGCAATCAAATCAATATGCTGAAGCGCTCTCCTCTATTCCTAGCACCGTTGAGCAATATCTAGCAAATAAAATGCAGGAAGCTGTGGACGTTGCAGTCCAATTGAAGTATGAAAGAATTCGAGAAGAGTCTTCTACTGCAAATCAACAATTCCTTGAGTCAATTGATGACGGAATGAAGAAAATCATCAAGGAACAAGTCAAAAAGGAAGTCTCTAAGATTATTCCAAAAGTCGAAAGTCGTAACCGATACTTGAGTCGGAGGTTCTAGTGTGGATCATCAAAAGAAAACCAACACATCTCATGCTGTAGCTGCAAATCTGTCAGAATTAGAGCTTAAAAAGATCTTAATTGACAAGATGAAAGCTAACAACTCTATCAACAGGACTGACATACAGAGACAGCTCTACAAGGCTTTAGTTGAGGCGTATGAAGCTGACAAGATCTTGTTAGATACATATGGCGATACAGTCACAATTAAAAGACCTAGAGATGGGGCAGATGATGATGAAGAACCCTCCGCTGGAATAAACGACGGGGTCCAAAAGAAGAAGGTCAGGAAAGGAACCCCCGCTTCTACCAGTGCTCCAAGTGAAAACGACAACCAAGACTGCCCAGGACAGACTAACCAGTACAGGTATCAAGACCTCACAAGAAAGCTTGCTTGGCCAATCTGCTCCAGTAGGGGAAGCTATGCACTCTACAGATGTCTTTAAAGGACCTGCAGACCAGGAGTTCGAAACAGGTGTCCAAGATGAACAAGCCGAAGAAGAGGTTCAACATCCTTCTGACTGGTTTCAAAAACCTACGAGACTACCTTCTCCTGATCATGCATGGAATACGTCTGTTCCTGCCGTTCATGAATCTGTCCAACCTTGGCTTAGCAATCTGGCACAACAGGACCCTCGAGAGTCGTTTGATGAACTAACCGATTCTACATTTGACTTCTCTGCTTTTGTGCTAGAAACCGGCTAAATGTTCAAACTCTAACACCTAAATTGCTAGCTGGTCCCAACATTTGAGCTGCTGAAAAGGCACTTGAAGGTTTGACTGAATTGGAATATTTTGTGAGGAGGTCTACAAAGCCAACCGAGAATTAGACTGGATCAACCTGAGGTCGCCAATATCCCATGATCTGCGACAGCCTACTAACATTAATTCCAAATTCTCAAGGTCGTCGTGTTATACCATTTAATCACTTCATCAATAACGACCTGGAATATCTACGTGGTGGTGTGTCAAGCCGAAAGTACTCTACTTCGGTAACGAAGACTCAGGCTGCAGATTACGGACATATCAAATGGATAGAAAGACTAGTACCAACTCGATGTGGAGTCAAACGATCCATCAAATAACGATAAGTCGCCCTTTGGGGAGTCCTCGCATTGGGCAATAAGCGACGACAGTTTTCTATCATTCTGCAGCTTTAAGGGCAGCAGCTCGGACTCTATTCAAAAAACGGATCAGTGCTGTCACAAAGGTTGAAATTGTCGAATGGCAATGAGTATACGCATCTGTCTGGATTACAGTACGAAGGGATGATGATGCTCTCTACAAGTTCAAAGAAGGCGACTTTCACAGACTAAGGATCCAAGACATTGAAGATATGCTGCTTCTTCTTGTACAAGGAAAAGTGACAAATCTCAGCGTTGAAGAACGTATTGCATTTAATGTCATCACTTAACGAATGTTAACGACGAAGTGTTGTCATCCAGCGACGTGTGGAAGATCTTCAACTGGGTGTTGAAAGTTATCAGAAGAAACTTAACCTCACCAAGCCCGATACGTACAGATCAAATCTAAGAAGACAAGACGCTTATACTCCATACTCTGATCCAAGAGGATTCATCTACGAGAATAAAGACAAGAAGAAGAAGTTTGTGCCGATTGATGCGAATTGACGAACTACACAAGTTCAGCGATGGCACTCTAGAACTGACGTTCGGACTGCTCTAAATGATCGCCTCAAAGGAATAAGAATGGAGTACTTGCCACAGACTTTTTGGAGCCAACGCGACAAAGCAAACGCAGGAGCTATGATCCAGGCGATTGACAAGAGGCTAAAGACAAGGAGGATAATGAGGAGTTTGGAGAGATTTGTCGGATGGAACGACCATACGGGGGGACCTACGGCTTCTACAAAGGACCATATGATTTATCATATGTTGTTCTCATCCTAAAAAGGTCAATCCTCGTAAATACACTTATCTTGTGAATATGTACATTATGAGTGTAGACTTATTGGAGACTTATAAGATGTGCTCGAGTACAAATTTTTTCAAGAATTTCTCAGTAAATTCAAGAATATTTCAAATAATTGTACTCGGCATCATCTTATAAACCCTCAAAAGTTGAGGGGGAGCAATAACATGTTCCAATCTGCTAATCATATCTCATTTTGTCCCCGCACGGTTAATCAATTGATATCCAAAATATCAAGGGATTAACATTTTAGATAAGGGGAGAAAATGTGATTAACCTGGACTTAATAAATACTGACAGAAGTGATCAAATAAAATGGACTCAATGCACTCCATACCTAGCATGTACTACGATTACGATGCACATGTTAAGGGGGAGCTTTTAGTGATAATGAAAAACTTTCAAAGTGTAAAACTTTTGATATTTATACAAACCACTTTGATTGAAATTTCAATGTTTTTGGATGGATGTGAGAAATACCAAAAGACTGACCATGTTCTTACTAAAATTTGTGAGTTATAAGGCCAGTACAGGCTTAGGTATTCAAATCCCCTGATCCTAGGCAGAACCGGAGGGATCTACCCAGATATCCACTAGTTTAGTGTAGAAGTCCTTAGGTATGATTAAAAAGGAGAAAAAGTGAGAATAGGGAATAATGCCGACTGAGATGGAGCTACACTGAACAAACCAACAAGGTCTAGTTATGCGAAGTCTCGGTAAATGCATTGAAGGGTTGAAGAATAAAAAGAAAACGTAAGGAATAAAGGGTGAAAAATCAAGAAGCCCACCATACACATAGGCAAAACCTGGGTCAATACATATGCTGTCAGAAACACTCAGGTGTTGTCTGACATTGAAGACAGTCATGGACCCAGTGACGCTATGCACAACCCCCTCCCAGCTACTCAAAGTCAGAAAGACTTTGTTTCAAAACTCACGGAGATACACTCATTTCTATTGACTTTCTCACTCCGAGTTAGTTGATATTGAAAAGGTGGCACTCAGCTCCAGCCTCCGATCACTAAAATCAAAGTGCACTATTGAGTCTAAAGCCAAAAGAGATCATCCATAAATCTCATTAGGACACTTGTCAAATTATTCTTGCTAAGACACACAATGTGAATTACAAGATACAATTACGAGTCCTTTCCGCATTATCCTGTGATTTTTGCCAGAACATCAAGTGAATTCATTCACAATGAAGATGGAAATCCTGCTTGAGTCAACATCAAACAAGCTCATGGTAGGTAACATCAAACAAGCTCATGGTAGGTAACTTGTGCGATTCTTTATGAATCAAACTTGTGACAACTGGAAAGAAACGATGGTGCGATTCTATAAGAATCAAACTTGTTCCAGGAAATGGATCAACGGTTGTTAATGAATTTTTGAAATGATAAACACTCTCGGTGTGTCACAAAAACAATTTTGTAAGTGATACACCGATTGATTTTCAAATCAATTTTCTATATCAATCGGTGAGATAGTAACTCACTGGTTCACTCTTATCGTGCTGTCTGCTTTGAGACGTTCCGATAATGAGAACATGCTGAGTACGATGAATCTAATACTTATGTGTTAGAAAGATTCAATACTTCAGCTGGAAATCCTGTCAAGAAGATTCTTCTTAAATTGAATCTATCTGATCACAGGTCGATCCTCACGGATTCGAAGGTTTCTCCAACCAAACCTGGGCGAATGACAAAGCCATATTCGTCCCCCTGCTTTATTGCTAACTGTTTTATGCAGGCTATGTAAAATGGTGGTGGAGGTTCCTGATTCCAGCTGGCTCACAAGATCCATAACCACATGCTCATACCCGACCGACAAACATAAAGTCATCATGAAAGCTCAAGTACATGTTTCAAGACTTCCGCTACTCTGATACCACACATCTTTCTAGAAGTGTCAAAGTGTTAAAGTTAAAGAATTTCAAGAAAGATGCAACATTAAAGCTTTTCAAGAATGGTATGAGCATGTCGGTCCAGAAGTCGCAAGTCCACAAGGTGGCAAAGTTACAAGATGGCGTAGAGATTGTGCTTGGTTGATGATCTCAAGATGCTCAAGATCACTATGTCAAATACAAGTTCAAGGAACAAGCTCAATCCAAGAAGTCAATGATCACTACAACATATTCACAAGAGAAAGTCAAGAGTACGAGCTAAAGACTAAGGATAAAGCATAGTATGCTAGGTTTAAAGTTTGTAAATTGGAGTGACCTCCCTTAGGGGGAGATTGTTGGAAACACGAAAAGTGTCGGTCACTTCCAAAGTTGTAACAAGTCTTAGCTCGTAGTTAGTATAAGGATTAGATTAGTAATCTAGTCCGGCCCAAGGCCCATGGGTGGCCCAACTCCAGCCCATGGCCGGCCAAATGTAGTATAAATACACCCTCTCCTAGTCTTGGAGAGGGTTGGTTGTTCCATTTGTTTTCCATTCATTTCATTAATACATCATCCATATTCCATCCAAGTTTCTCTAACAATCCAACCCACATCTCACTTATTGTTCTTGGTTGATCTTAAGATTACTAGTATTCTTCAATTGGTATCAAGAGCCATGGAGTGGTGTGTTTAGATTTTTGTGTTTGATTTGTGTTCAAAACCTTTACAAAGAGCAAATTAGTGATTCAAATTTTTTGGCTTAAAAACCTTAAAGTTTTCATTTTTATTGTTCCTATAGGGTTAGTAATACTAGTTGTACAAGAATTTTTTGCTAAAAACCATTAAAAATCGTGTTTTTTTGTGTTTTGAAAAATTGGGTTTCGTACTAGTTAGAATCGAACTAGTGAATCGAACTAGAGGACCGAACAAGATAATCGAACGAGCTGTTGCATAGGCTGAATCGAACAAGCTACATCAGTGTCGATCGAACGAGTACTTTCTAGTTAAGATCGAACGAGTGTTCTCAAGTTTGAACCGAACGAGTGTTTTTCACTAGAACCGAACGAGAGGACCGAACTAGAGGATCGAACTAGTGGACCTAACGATAGGATCGAACTAGTGGACCGAACGATAGGATCGAACTAGCGGACCGAACGAGACGATCGAACTAGCGGACCGAACGAGAGGACCGAACCAGTGAAAAACAAATTTAATTTAAACTTAACAAACTCAATTTTAAATTATACGGTTATTTCTTTGACTTGTAAAATCCCGTGAAACAAACACTTGTCTTCCCGGTTTTGTCAAGAATTGTAAAATCCCGTGTAGTTTTAATTCAAGACTCAACAATCACGTATCAAACACAATTTCTTTCTACCACCGACCAACCATAGGAACTCACAACCACACAAACACCCACCATACCACAACTCAGGACCTTACAAAAACAGGTAACACCCATCAGATCTAATACGCACATCCACACCAATTAAAAATCAAGTCACAACCTCTAACCACCCAACACCTCTATCTGTATATGTCCCCAGACCTCCGGAAGTGCCCTCGCCACGGGTCAATACGGGCACACAAGCTCTACCCCACACCCCTGGCACCCCAAGGCAAACGCCGGACTAATAAGTAAATCGAGAGGCCGACCAGGACAAAACAGGCGGGAAGATGTCCACACTATATGGAAACGCACCGAGAGAAACCCTACCCGCACCCCGAAAGGTCAACACGCCATCCCCCAGGCTTGGATGTACCGAAGCACACGGCGAAAGCATACCAATGGTAGGAAGGTAGAACTCACCCTGATTCCCAATGTCCTGGATACTATCCTGTCCACAACAGATACAGCTACAATGTATCAACTATACGGTAGCAGATAGAATGTTTTTGGTCGACAACCTTAAGTTCTTTTTGCTTGAAGATGCACCAACCACTTAAGACATCAGTTATGCCGTAAAACTATTGCCGAAGGAAGAAATTTTTACAGAAACAAAAAATGTTCTTAGAGGTAGCACTTAGGAATATATTAGGGTCATCCATTCACCAAAGAACTAATGCTCAACCCAGTGAGCTTGATAGTTTAGACGTCATCAATTGGTAATGGGCTTGGTCGGCGAAGTACCACGCTTTGATCGATTGTGACAAGAAGGTTATACCTTACTTGGAAAAATGAGGTGTTGATAATCGAGGTGATAATTGGCGACAACAAAAAGTAAGTTAAATAACCTATCGGGTCACGGAAGACCCAAAAGTTAAATTAGAGAACGGATGTCAAGTTTATCTGGCAACAAGTTACGTCAAGAAATCTAAGGATAAGTCAGAAGATGGCTAACTTGAGGACGCACCAATCGTACAAGAATTTCCGGAAGTCTTTCCAGAAGATCTGCCTGGATTACCGCCTGCTCGACAAGTTGAATTTCAAATCGACTTAGTCCCTGGTGCTGCACCTATAGCATGAGCACCGTATTGATTAGCACCAGCCGAAATGCAAGAGTTATCCACCCAGTTGCAAGAACTTTCTGATAAAGGATATATAAGACCCAGTTCCTCACCCTGGGGAGCACCAATTTTGTTTATCAAGAAGAAAGATGGTTCTTTTTGGATGTGTATCGACTATCGTAAACTAAACAAGCTTACTGTGAAGAACTGATACCCACTTCTGAGGTTTGACAATTTATTTGATCAATTGCAAGGGTCAAGAGTCTACTCTAAGATCGACCTGAGATCTGGTTATCATCAACTCAGAGTTCGTGAGGAAGACATTTCAAAGACAGCATTCAGGATCCGCTATGGTTAACTACAGTTTCCAAGTTTAATGCCGTTTGGTTTGACTAACGCACGGCAATTTTCCATGGACTTGAAGATAGGGTGTGCAAACCATAGCTGGATAGATTCCGTGATGATTCATCGAAGATATTTGGTTCTACTCCAAAAGCAGAAAGGAGATAAAGGACATCTTAAGTTGATCTTGAATTTATTAAAGAAGGAAGAATTGTACGCCAAGTTCTCAAAGTGTGAGTTTTGGCTGTCGAAGGTACAATTTCTTGGTCACTCCATAGATAGTAGAAGCATCATGTTGATCCCATGAAGATTTGAGGCAATCAGGATTGGCGTCTCCCAAGACACCCACCGAGATTCGTCAAATTTCTAGTTTGGCCCGGTTACTAACCACGATTTATCGAAGGCCTATTACAAAAATCCCCCCCCCCCCGTCCGCTCTAGACCCTATGTCAAAACTTACTCAGAAGAGGCGTGAAGTTTGAATAGGGAGAAAAGGCAAAAGCTCATTCCCCGTTGTTGAAAGAAAAGTTGTGTAGTGGCCGATTTTGGCTTTACAGAGGGAGTAAACATCGTGGTATATTGCGATGCTTACATAAAAGGGTGGGCGCGGTTTGATGCAAAGAGAGAAGGTCATACTTAACGCATCCCGCCAACTCAAGGTTCACGAGAAAACTATACCAACATGACCCTAGAGCTTGTGCAGTAGTGTTTGCCCAAAAAATTTAGAGACATTATCTGTAACGGTACCAAGTGCGTTGTTTTCACTAAATCAAAAGAGTTTGCAACACATTCTCGACAGAAGGAGCAGAATAGAGGCAAAGTACGTTGGTTAGAATTTAAGCGACAACGATAATGAGAATCCGATATCATCCCGGAAAGCTAATGTGGTGCTGATGCCCTAAGTCGAAAGAAAGAAGCCAAGCCCGCTACGAGTACGACCTTGTGACTATAAGGGTTAGAACCTACTAAGCAGATTTTAAGTGCTCAATCGGAAGCCAGAAAGGAAGAGAACTTCATCAACGAAGATTTGCGTGGCATGATTAACAAGTTAGAACCTCGCGCTGACAGAACGTTATGCTTAAACAATCAAAGTTGGATTCCGTGTCTTGGTGATTTGAGGGAATTGATTATGCATGCATCGCATAAGTCGAAGTATTCCATACACCCTGGATCGGATAAGATGTATCAGGACTTGAAGAAGTTATATAGGTGGCCTAACACGAAAGCAGAAATTGCCACTTATGTCAGTTAATTGTTTTAACAGGTCAAAGGTAAGATAGAATATTAGAAACCATTGGTTTGTTGTGTTCAACCCTAGATCCCACAATGAAATGGAGAACATAACAATAGACTTATGTGGACTAAACAACTTGCCGAGGACAGCGCTGGGCAAGACACGATTTGGGTAATCGTTGATCGTCTCACTAAATCTGCTCATTTCTTGCCTATGAGAGAAGATGACACGTTAGAAAAATTGACGAGACAATACTTGAAGGAAGTAGTCTCAAAGCATGGAGTACCGGTTTCGATCATCTCTGATCGCGATGGAAAATTTACTTCACATTTTTGGAAGTCTCTACATAAAGCATTAGGTACTCGATTGGATATGAGTACAGCCTACCATCCAGAGACCGATGGTCAGAGTGAGAGAACCATTCAAACGTTAGAGGATATGTTACGTGCCTGTGTACTCGACTTTGGAAAAGGTTGGGATAAACACTTACCGTTGGTAGAATTTTCGTATAACAACAGTTACCATACCAGCATTAAGGCTGCTCCGTTTGAGGCGTTGTATGGGCACAAGTGTCGATCACCCATCTGCTGGGCTGAAGTTGGGGACAGTCAGCTCACTGGCCCAGAGATCATCCATGAGACAACCGAGAGAATAGTTCAAATCAAGAGCCATATCCAAGCCGCCCGTGATCGTCAAAAGAGCTATGCCGATGTAAGACGAAAACCTCTTGAGTTTCAAGTAGGAGATAAGTCAAGTTGAAAGTAACTCCTTGGAAATGAGTAAACGATCGGTAAACGGGAAACTGAACCACATTATAATGTAACTTTTAGATCATTGCCAAAGTAAGACCGATTGCCTCCTATCGACTGAGAACTTCAGGAAGGTTGAGAAGAGTTTTCATAGTAAAACGTTTCACGTCTTGAATAGAAGAAATGCATGGCTGCTGAACCCTTGCCTAACCGTTGGATGAAAACCAAGAGGACGACAAACCTGAACTTCATCGAAGAACATCGAGATTATGGACGTGAGGTCAAGCGTCGAAGTCAAGTCCGTATTTCCGATTGTTAAAGTACGCTGGAACTCCAAGAGAGGTCCTGAGTTCACCGGGGAGCGTGAAGACCAAATGCAAAAGAAATACCCGAACCTTTTCACCAACTCCTGCACCCCCGCAATGTGCGTCCTAAGCTTTGAGATAAGCTCTCTTAACGGGGAAAGAATGTGACAACCCGAGAATTTCCGTTTAATAAATTAGCCGTTTCTGTTTAGAAATTTGAATTTTTAAAAGTTTCGTATAGCTTTACCGTTTAGCCGGGAAGTTGTTTCGTTATTATCTGAGAATCGTCTCCGGGAGCGAACCGGGACACCAAACGTTGTAGTATTTTGGCAATAGCCACGTTTTTATGTTTTAAGACAATATTTAAAATTTTGTAATTTTCCGTGTTACCGTTACTCGTTTCGTTAGTTACGTGATACATGTTTAAAACTATAACTATGAGAACATACTTGGAACCTTAGAAATGAATTCATGAATGAGCACTAACTCTCCTAGAATGTGGGAAACCATTTTGGTCCCCCCCTCCTTTGTGTATAACCGGTCAAGCAAGCACCAACACCCCTAGGATGCCAAAATTTGAAATGTAAATCATGGGACAAGTTTCCCTAACTTTTGCTAGCATGAAGTCCTTTCCTAAACCCTCATTTGTGGATCATTTTGGTCCCCCTCCCCCTTCTTGTCTTATTTTCGACACACACACACACATTGAGTGTGTGAAGTAAACCTTGGTATTATATACATGTATTCATCTCATTTCTCATTTCATTCACACACATACACTTTACATTTGCTCCCCTTTCTTCTCCTCATGCTCATCCAAAAAACCCATGAAACCAAATGCATACATATAAAATCTAATCATTTTTTAATCTTGATCAACATTAGAAGATAATATTGTTCGAGTTGATTGTTAAATTCATTCACCGGTATTTTATAAAACAACGTTTGGGTTGTTTTTAGTTTCTATTCATGTTTTGTCGTGTTTCTTTGTAAGTCATCTCTACTTTTTCATAAATAAGTTGTACTTTTGCATTCGTATGATCATTCCGAATAAGGTGTACAAAACGGATCATTGTGAAAATCATTATATGTTTTTCTATAAAACTACAAGTCTCAAAGTTTAATATTTCTATTTATAAATGTAAAAACATAAAAAGTAGTTGTACTTTTGCGTTTAAAAGTTCATTGTGATTGTGTTGATATATATATATATTGCTATTATTATGGCTATATCATTTATTTAAGATTTATCGTATATTAAGTTTAAATATTATTGGCGAAGAGATTAAGTTAGATGTTGGATTTGTTGGAAGCGTAAATTGAATGTCGAAGAGGTTTAGGTTTAGAACGGATTTGTTGCGATATTTGAGGTGTTGTCAAAAATAGATCGGATATTCTTTTGAGTCAATAAAAGATGTAGTTTTGTAAAACGGATATTTTCACGTGTCGAGGTTGATAAAAATGGATAGTCGATATTTTCAGAAAGGTCATGCCAAAATTTCATAAACTTTATAAAAGCGTCGAAAATATACTTTTTTTATCAAACTTATGATAAAATGTAGAAAAACGTTAAGTGTCGAGTTTAGGTCAACATTTTTGGTTATTGAGTTAACGTTGATGTGTCAGGACACTAAAAGACGAAATACACTAAAGGACAAAATACACTAAAGGACAAAATACACTAAAAAACGAAATGCACTAAAAGATGAAATACACTAAAAGACAAAATACACTAAAAGACAAAATTCACTAAAAGACAAAATTCACTAAAAGACGAAATACACTAAAAGACGAAATGTTTTCGAAGATGTTTCAAAACGTCGAGACTTGTCAAAACTTATAACTTTCGAAAGTACGTTTTAAAAAGGGATACGCCGTGTCTACTCGTGTGACTCGGAAGATCGTTCTTGGTAAGCGTTATTCGTTGTACATCTTTCTTAAGCGCCGACTATATGATGGTTGGTCGCTGAACGATGAGATTCAATTTTCACTGATTGATTCTTTTTGATCTTACTACCTGTTTAAGGTCGAGTTCATAATCCCCACTACTTGTTACTCGTTTTGAATAATGTTTTATTACTTGGGGTTGAGAAAACATTGCTTGTTTTTAAAATGGTGTACAAGTACTTTGCGTGAGATTTTCCCTGTTTAACGTGTTGCCTTAGTAGCTTGTTAGACCCTACTGCCTGAGACTATCATGAACTGGTCAATATTGATTGGGACTGACCGGTGGCGAGGGAAGCGAGGATGAATAATATTAGATATTGGACTAATTATCCTATCCGGGTGAGTATCGCTCACTACCCGGCCGGCGCCCGATTATTAAACGGATATATGTCATGTCGTACTGGTTAGGGTGCTCTTTTGGTCGGATACCTGGGAAGGGCACAAAAATATTATAGCTAATGTTACTTGCTAAAATGAGTAATTCAGCTTCAGTGTCATAAGCTTAGCGCAACTGTAAATACTTTTTATGTGCATGAGTTGTATCTGTTATACTGTCGAATTCGTTTTGGATATCTTGTGGTCCCACCTATAACAACGTCTTGAATAAACTATGAATTTCACTAACTTTATGTTGACGTTTTAAGCATGTTTTTCTAAAGGGCTTAGATAGTTGCTGTTTGATTGGACTTATGTGAAGTCTATTTGCTGTACCGGTTACCAGAGATTTTATTCTATGTCTTTAATTACCGTTGGTGAACTTATTTAAAGCTTCCGCATGTTAACTTCGAATCTTTAAATTTAATCAAGTAAACTTTTGTTTTTATTTTAAAAACTTTGCAACGGTGTTTATTTTCAAAACGTATCCTTAGAGGTCGTTCTTTATTCTTTGTACTTGAGATGCTCAATAAAGTCACACCTCCGAACACGTATTCCATCCAGGCCCCGTTTGGGGGTGTGACAGTTTGGTATCAGAGCCAAGGTTATAGAGAATCCAGGTTAGTATAAACTAGGTCTGGACTATAACCAGTATGTGATCCTACGTGATTATGTGCCTTACGTGACCTTACATAGTACGTATAACATAACTAAGTTCTACGTAATAATTTATACGTATTAAATTACTAAGTATATCTATTAATACTTCTAAAGTGTTCTTATTTCATCCTATTCATGACGTTGCTCGATGACTATTCATTCATTCATTTGCATTCATCCATTTAACCATTTTACCCATTCATGATTTTTGCATCATGCACATGGTTGATATAAAGATGATTTATATAAACTTTGCTTGTGCAGGTCATGGCTATTTCAGTTATCTCGATTTCTTTGGATTCATCAGAGGATAGCGTGGGGACACCTGCTGGATGAGTGATCTTGTTCGGTACTATCCCTACTATTATTCCTAACACCACACCAATGATTACTCCACCTGCTACTCAGACTGACCACACCTGTGATTACCTCCACAGAGGACACCTATCATAGCACTCTACTATACCACCATCCCCTGTGATCATTAGCTTCTCCTGATTACTCACCTGCACTTGATTCAGAGTCTGATCCATCTGAGGATCCATCATCAGACCATGTACCACCATTACCAGCTATCTCACCATTTTTATCATCGGATGATGACACCACAAACAGTGATACACTAGATACACCTCCTCACTCTTCCCTATGGTACGATCTTTCACTCGAGGTTTACGTTTCTAACCCAGAGTGTCACCTATCATACCTCGTCGTCGGGTTATGATTTTATCACCTGGACAGCCTATTCCTCATGTTCGGTCGTACCGCTATCATCTTAATGGGCCGGTACACATGATGACAGTGAGGAAGAGG
This sequence comes from Tanacetum coccineum, assembly GCA_026074375.1. NCBI lineage: Eukaryota > Viridiplantae > Streptophyta > Magnoliopsida > Asterales > Asteraceae > Tanacetum > Tanacetum coccineum. The sequence goes on along the minus strand of BQNB010000146.1, from coordinate 55,948 downwards.
GTTAGACCGTTACCCACTCATCGTCTTGCTGTGAGACATTTTGCTGATCATTCTTCTTCAGATTCATCATTAGAGGCATCATCATATTTTCATTCGGATGCTTCATCTGATCCTTCTTTGAGACACTCATTGTCAGATCATTCTTCACCAGATTTACCGAGTACTTCTGCGGGGCCATCTCGCAAGAGACATAGGTCCCCTATGACATCTGTACATATGATTTATCAAACCTATGAATTCACCAACATTATTGTTGACGTTTTAAAGCAATGTTTTTCAGGGGATCAGTAAGCAAGAGGTACAAGGGATACATTGGTGGTTTTGATTGGGATATCATGCATTAAAGATTTTGTCGCAATACAATTTTGTATAACTGTATGGGCTAGAAATCTTTGTACTTTGAACAAGTGGACAAGTGAAGCTTCGGCTTATGTAACAAATACTTTGTTAAAATCCAATGTATCAATTTTTAAACGACTTTTTGGTCGTTCTATATACATCTTGTGTTATTGATCTGAGAAGTAACACGCCCCGGACCCTTATTCCGCTGCGACCCAATTTGGGGGTGCCGGCAAGATGCAGCAAACTTTTATCAGTCTCGGATAATTACTATGTGCCTTATTTAGAAGACTGCAACATCGGTTGTGAGCCGGCAAGATGCAGTAAACTTTTATTAGCCCGCAGTTTTTATTATTATTATTACCTCATTTTTCATCATATTTTTTTACACTTTATATTACCACGATATAGAGAAAATTTATTTTTAGAAAATTTAAGTATAGATTTGAACTAAGACTAAATAAATTATTGTTATCGACTATACTTCAAAAATCGTTGATTTAAGTTTGGAGCACTTTAAAGAACTCTTGATGAAGTGTCCTCAACACTATTTGACTGAGATGCAGGAGGTGATTTTGTTCTACAATGGGTTGGATATGCCAACATGACAAATTCTTGACTCAAGAGGTGCCATTCCAACTAAGACTGCTGTGAAGATGATTAAAAAGGCCATCCAAGAAATGGCTGAATACTCTCTTCTTGATCACTTTGAAAAAAATGAAGTAAACTAGCTAGGTAGTCATATCCACTAGCTACAATATTTAGGTTATCTTAGATATAGTAAATTTATGATGAAAATGGTGTTGTATGGTTGTTGGTTCACGGCAAGGGGAGGGAAAAAGAGATGTGTGTGTGGTTTTTTTGTAAACAATGGGAGGAAATGAAGTGTTAGTTGGTTTTTTGTATCAAAGATGCATGCAAGGGAGGCTAAGACAAGTGTCTTAGACACTTGTCCTAAGAAGGACACGCCACAAAGAGGTGGTGGTGAGTGATTTTTAAGTTTAAATTTTATAAACTTTGATGTTTAGAGTATAATTTTTGAGATAGGTAGGTAGTTTTGAGGCTAACGGGTACAAACGTAAAATAAAACGAGAGTTAAGGCGAAACCACGAGGTAAAAACGAATATGATAAAAATAATTCTACATTAAACGGAATACTTTTCTGAAAAGTTTAATTTACGTACGGTTCAAGACGGATAATTGTTTTAAGCATAGCTCGTAATTAATTAAAACGACGATTTCAATAAAATGTGTAGATGTAAATAAAAGCAACTTGTTTAAAATTTATAAATTAATTATGAGATTAGAAATAGTAGTGACCTTAAATACGGGGGTTTACAACAGTATTGTACAATTCAAGACAAACGATGGTTCCTTTTCCATGTCATTTGGATAATCATTACTGTGAAGAAGAAGAGGGGAATCATGGACCAAAATTCACGACAGCTTATGGAGCTTCATATATCAATAACACCATACCTCGAAAGGAGAAAGACCTAGGGAGTTTTACTTTACCTTTCTTTATTAATGATGTTTGTTTTAACAATGCCCTTATTAACTTAGGAGCTAGCGTTAGTGTTATGCCTCTCTCGACCTACCTTAACTTAGGATTAGGCGAATTAGCTCACACTAGGTTGATAGTGGAATTAGCATATAGGACTGTGAAATATCTAAAAGGAATAGTTGAAAACGTACTAGTAGGAATTGGTAAATTTACTTTCCCATTAGACTTTATAATTCTTGATATGCCCAAGGAGATCAAAATGCCCTTGATCCTTGAAAGACCATTTTTGTCGACCGCCGGTTCTAAGATTGATGTTTACAAAAGAAATATTACTTTAAGAGTTAGGGAAGAAAAGATTATTTTCAAAAGTGTTAAACCTACTAGTAGTTTAATTTAGAGGGTCTACATGCAAAGTTTGAGAGAAAGAATGGAACTTGATTTAGAAGCTAGACTTATGGGAGAGACTTTGGTGTTAAATAGATCATTAGACCCTTTCTTGGAAGATTACATTGAACTAAATGATCTAAATGAACCATTCGAGCTTAGGAGAAATCAAGAAGATGATTTGATGCCCACCATTGAGGAAGGCGAGGTAATTGAGGAATTTAGAACTAGGGATGAAGATCTTGATATTGGAATTGATGACTACCCTAGTTATTATGACGATGATAAGAAGATCCATATAGATTGTGCCCACAACTTAAAGTTTTCATGCATGATAGGATTTGAATTTGCACACGTCAACTTCTACCCGTTATTGTACGTCAATGTAATGTCAAGAAAATTTCATAATTCAATAATGAAAAATAAGATGGTGTACAAAGGGGATAATGTCGTAGGAGCCTTAATGAATGTGCCTTTCTTTGTTGGAACTTTTTTTGTTATGACTGATTTTGCAATTTTGGAGGATATGGATGCTTATCGTGATGAAGGAAGGGGCGATATTATTGTTGGCGAACCATTCTTAAGAGAAGTTAGAATTAAAGCTAAACGTTTCAAAGGGATTATTACCCTTTTACAATGGTGATGATGAAGTAACTTACCAAATGGTGCGATCACATCCGAGGTTTAAAAACCACACAAATGAGCAATGTAACAAGATCCCACCTTTACTAAAGATAAGTGAGAAAGATGTGAAGAATGGAATCTCGCATACGTACCAAAAGCTTAAGGGGTTCTACAAAGGAGTTTTAAATCTAGGACCCAATTACATTCAAAATGCGAAGATGGAAGAATGGCTCACACGCGGGCACATTAGCATGCATGAGATGGAATAAAGAGAAAGCTAAAGAAAAGTCTAACTTAAAGACTTCGCTGTAAACAAAAGTGCTTCCCGGGAGACAACCCGGATTGTTATTTAATTTTGTTATCGAGTCTGTCTTCCCAGACATCAATACGGCGTATCTGCTCCATAACATACGGCGTATTGATTGTCTGGAATTCTATGTGTGTGTTGTTTGTGCTAGGATTCAGACGCTTTTTCAGCACACAATCTTGCTCATAAACGCAACTTGGAGAATCTACCGAGCAAATATCAGGGGAGTTTCTCATTCTAATTCTTTTTAAATTCCCTTATTTAATGTTTTATATATACAACGAGGACGTTGTATAATTCAAGTGGGGGGATGGAATTAGAATGTTTACTTGTCCTAATTTTCACATTAAAATGCTTAAATTATGCTCAAATTTAAGAAAATTTCAAGCATACTTTTGTGAAATTACATGTTACATAATCCGTACACAATAACCCTTGTTAGATAATTGTAAGGATTTAACCTTTACGTTTCCAAATGTTTACCCAAATTCCACAAAATATGAGTGTGCCGGTGATGTTGTAGACTTTAGAACTTGGATTGGTATATCACTCGAGACCGTAATGATAAGTACTATGGATTTAGATAGAGTAACTTGTTTAAATTGGTAAATTTTAGGATTACACCCAAATCGCCTTTACATGTTGCTTATTAACTAACTACACCGGTTAGTTAACCTCTCGTTTAAACCCTTTTCCACTCTCATCTTTAGAGTGATGATCCATTAGAACAACCCGTAGAGTCAATCCTTTAGGAATTTACACCAACTATTTGTTTCGTTACACCCTTACACCTTAACCTACCCTGTTAGATTAAGTTTAATTTACAGTTGCTAGTTGCTTAAAGTGTAAAGTTTGTATTTCCCGAGTCTTGTGTCATTTTCTATCTTTGGTGCGGTTGGAAATTTGCACATTGCAAATGGGAATGTATATTAGTAGTCAAAGCTCATGTGATTTTACTACCATCACAATTATTGGTGAATCCGAAGACGAAGGAACTATCGAAGAAATTATTCGGAATTATTATGATCGTGAAGATGGTGAAACTACATCGAGATTTGAAGTATAGTTAGCAAAAAATTGAAAAAATGAAAAGAAAAATATAAAAAGAGAAAGAAAGTTTGAAGATAATCGTTTCGCAACTACCGAAGGAATTACACAAAGGATCGATTATTCGTTGATACGTCTAAAAAATCAACGATGTAGAGTATTGTACAAAGTGGAATATATCGCCACTTGCCTTGTAGAGTATGTAAAGTTTTGGGAAGATTGGGAAGTTGACCGTTACGGGAACGCCAACTTAGGTTGTTGTTTTTGATCGATGATCAAGACGTTCTAAATAGTTGTGTCTTTATCATGATAATGGTCAGGAAATAAGTGTCTTGCAACTTGTATCTTAAGTCTTAATCTATTTGTTTCTTGATTTTTATTTAACAACAATTTACTTCCCTCTCACCTGATGATTAGCCGATGGTTTTACGCGAATGAGGATTCATACAAACATGCATGTCTTTTCCATCGTTACGGCCATGTATGCATGTCTTGTACCTCGTTGGTTTACGACTTTTGGTGAAAGTTAAAAGGTTCCTACCCTATATCATTCTTCATCCTAACCGTTGGTTAAATTCGAATGGGGATGTGATCGAACACTCATGTCTATCCTGGCGTTCCGGGTGTGTATGTGTGCTTCAGCTGCCTTGTTAGAGTGGTACTTCTTATGAAAGATTGTAGAATGATCAAACCGTACGCCTTTCCATACAAAAACTCATATTTACCTTTATAAACTTGTTACTCCTTAGCTTTAGCGATGGAGATGTGTATCCTTGCCAAGCTTATGATATAATACTCATCACGACCGAGCAATTGAGCGAATTAGTTACATGTTACCACATAGATTAGTTCAGTGATTTGAGTGTTTCCATCTTCCTATTTCATGAGGTGTTTGGTTGTGTACTTGTAATAGATCGAAAAAGTGCTTTAACGGAAAATATCCTTAGGGATACATTTTTATAAACTTCTAAAGGCTACTTGAGGACAAGTAGGATTCAAGTGGGGGGATATTTGATGACATCAAATAACGTCTATTTTATAGCATCATTTATCCCATGTTATTAACCCATTTTGTATAGTTATTGCAAAGAATTTTTGCTTAATCGTTTATATTTGAGAATTGCAGTAATTATGGAGTAATTAGTGAAAGTTAGCAAAAGGCGCGCATTTTAGAGCTTAAATGAAGATATTATGAAGATTACTATTCTGAAGACCAATACGCCGTATCCATCAAGGAAGATACAGCGTATCCGTGCCTGCACTCACCAAAGACCACAGAGGAATAAAGATCAATACGCCGTATCCAGAGAGAATCAATACGCCGTATTCAAGATATGGAATCAATATAATATTCTGGAAGATATCAAGAGTGGTCACTGCTCTAATAAATCCCCAATACGCCGTATCCAACACTTATATACGTCGTATCGAATCGACTTCCAGACCTTATAAATAGAAAACTCAAAAACAAGTTTTAAGTGTGCTAAATCATATTTTTGATACCTAATCCACAAACGTCAATTTTCAGAGGAGAAAAATAGCAGAAGAGGTCGAGCAACGCTATCAATTCCATAGGAGACAACGTGTAATTCCATATACTTTAGTAATAATTCAGTTTTTGGTATCATTCATTAACTCGGTTAGTTTACATTGGCTAAATAATTTCTCTTGTATTTATTATGACGTTTGAAGGCTAAAACCCTCGGGTATTAGCCATTATTATGAAGATATGAATGTTTGGTATTTGTTTATCTCGATTTCTTGATTTATCGTTGAGTGCATGTTTATGTTTATCAATTTATACTTGTTTAGGCGCTTTTGTATGTGAGCTATCATTCAACTGGATCTAGTGAAGCAGACCAAGCAGATCTAGAGTTCGGGATAACTCTCCATATAGTAATTTATACATCTAGATTCATAATTACATAAATATTATCCTTCTAAGCCAATGGTTTATTGACCGTGTTGACTAGCAGGTGACCTGGATAATTCAATAAGTAACGTTCTAATTCCATTGGATAGTTGGACAAGTGGACTACTAGTGTATAAATTGCCATTAAGCGGTAAGTGGGTAAAGTCTCTATGAGCTAGGGTTTAACAAGATCACCATTGCTTTAATCCCTAAGATAGATTATAATCAGCAAATAAGGATGCTTTATGCGGATGCTTTAATTGTGACAGAATTATTGTGTCTAGGTCTTAGGATGATGTAATGCCTAAGTCTTAAGAATGATATGCCACCTCGAGAGAAGAAATCATTATGCTAAATAAACAAACCAACGTTCTAATCGGATTAATAATGGTTAATACAGTTTTCTTATATAAGGTTCGACCGCTCTTTCATCTTTTGTTAATTAGCTTGCGTGGGTAAAAGTGCCTTGAATTGATTATAGACACCAACCAAACCGTGCCAGTCTCTCAGGCTGAAAACCCCCTTTTCCCGTTAGAATTAGGATTTAGACTGACATAGGTTTAACATAGGTTTAGAATAGAATAGAATTAACATAGAATAGATAACCAAGATATTAATTAAATTGAGAGATTTAACCTCGCTTCAAGTGTTCGACACCCTACTTACCACGAAACTACTACCGATCGGGTACACTGCCCGTTAAAGTGTTGTTTTTGGTTTAGTCAGCAAATATAAATTTAAAACTTGAATCATCTTAAATATACCATACAACGACAGCACATCAAACACCACAGTTGCCTCAAGACATTAGGAAAACTAACAAACGCGTGTCTTTCTCTACAGGAGTAACTCCCACTACTAGTTTTAGCAGACCACAGCTTAAGAGAAATCAATTAGAAGATAGAGTCATGCTTAACAATAGTCAAGGGAAGAAGTAACAAGTAGAAGACCACCGTAGGAATTTTAAGTTTTCAACAAATAAAACGTCTATAACTGCGTGTAATGACAGTTTGAATGCTAAGACCTCGAATGTAAACTTTGTTTGTGTTACTTGTGGAAAATGTGTGCTAAATGCAAATCATGATATGTGTGTTATTCATTATATTAATGGCGTGAATTCTAGGACTAAACAGCCAAATGGTGTGCCTATTAGTAGTAGAGAACCCAAACGTACTATGAACCAATCTGTTCTAACATCCCATAAGAAAATAGTTGCCATAAAATCCACTATCAAGAAACCTAGAAGCATAATTAGGAAGCTATATGAGCAAGTTAGTAAGACATGCAGTTGGTGGTATCCTAAGTTTACACCATCCGGATACAAATGGAAACTTAAGTCCCCAATAGGAAGGGTCAACACAAATGTTAGTATGCCTCTAGGAAATGCATCTAGAACTGCTAATATTCTAGAACCTATGACTCCTAGGTGTTCCACTATGCCCAATACTCCATCGTCCTCTAATTCTTTTGCATCTCATATAGATAATTCTATTCATCGTCAACTCTAGGTGCTCAAAGCACATGACGGGAAATCTCAAGCTTATAACTAATTTTGTGGAGAAATTTCTAGGAACGATGAAGTTTGGAAATGATCAAATTGCACCGATTCTTGGTTATGGAGATCTGGTTTAAGGAAAAATCACAATCAAGAGGGTTTTTTACGTCGAAGGGCTGAATCACAATTTATTTTCTCTTGCTCAATTCTGTGATGCGGATTTGGAAGTTGCGTTTCGGAAGTCTACATGTTACATCCGTGATTTGAAGGGAAATGATCTACTCACAGGTTCTCATGGCACAGATCTGTATTCCATCACCCTTCAAGACACATCCACTCCCAATCCAATTTGCTTAATGGCTAAAGATACATAGTCAAAAGCTTGGTTATGGCATCGTCGTCTTTCTCACTTAAACTTCGATTCCATCAACTTGCCGTCAAAGAATGATATTGTGATTGGTCTTCCAAAGTTAAAATTCTTCAAATATCATCTTTGTTCTTCTTGTGAGTTGAGGAAAGCCAAATGAAAGTCTTTTCACACAAAGAATACCCCGAGCTCCAAAATACGGTTACAACTTCTACACATGGACTTATGTGGTCCCATGTGGGTAGAAAGTATTAATGGAAAGAAATATGTTCTCGTAATTGTTGATGACTAATCCAGATATACTTGGACTCACTTCTTGAGGTCCAAAGATGAAACACCAGAAGTTCTTATCGATTTCCTCAAACTTGTTCAAAGAGGACTTCATGCTCAAGTTAGAACAGTTCGAACTGACAAAGGCACAAAATTCTTGAATAAAACTCTTCATGCATACTTTGCTCAAGAAGGGATTGAACATCAAACGTCCGTTGCTCGAACACCTAAACAAAACAGCGTTGTCGAAAGACGAAACCATACTCTTGTTGAGGCTGCTCGAACAATGCTAAGCGCCGCTAAAGTTCCTCTTTACTTTTGGGCTGAAGCAATTACCACAACATTTTTTACTCAAAACCGTTCACTCGTAATTCCTTGACATGAGAAAACACCTTACCACATCATCAATGGCCGAAAATCGTCTGTTAAGTTCTTTCACATTTTTGGCTCTTTGCTACATCATCCGAGATGGTGAAAATCTTGACAAAATGAAGGAAAAAGGTGACGCATGTATTTTTGTAGGGTATTCTACTCAGTCAAGAGCGTACCGAGTATATAACAAGAGAACAAGAGTGATTGTTGAAACCATCCATGTCAACTTTGACAAATTGCCTCACATGGCGTCAGATCACGTCAGTTCTGACCCCGTTCCACAATGTCCAACGACGGTACTTGAACATGACAGTTTAAGTCCCGTTCCCCAAAGTCAAGAAAATGTTCCTCATGCAACTGAGACAGTAACAACATCAAATGAGCTGGATTTACTATTTAGTCCGATGTTTGATGAATTACTCAATGGAACTGCTACAGTTGTATCGAAGTCTTCCGCTGTAACTGCTACTGATGTACCTAATCAACGTCAACAACAACACACAACTCCATCTAGTTCAACAACCGTTGCTGCAGATACACCTCCATTGAACATTTAAACAACACCTGAAACTACAAGTCAAGCACCAACTCAAGTACCAACTGTCACTGCTAATGAGAACATTATTCAAGCAGAAACCAATAAAGAATATGCACAAGTTGACGAAGATGAATTTATCAACGTCTTTAGTACACTGGTACAAGAACAAGGGGAGACATCATCTCATTATGTTGACTCGTCAAACATGCATACATTCTATCAACGACATCCTTCTGAACATCGTCGGACAAAAGATCATCCGTTAGAACAAGTCATTAGAAATCCTTCTCAATCAATTAGAACAAGACGTCAGCTAGAAACAGATGGCGAGATGTGTATGTTTACACTCACCGTGAGTCAAACCGAACTAAAGAACATAAAAGAAGCCATGGCTGATTCTGCATAGATTGAAGTAATGCAAGAAGAACTTCACCAGTTTGATCGATTAGATGTATAGGAATTAGTCGATAAACCACTCTATAAAAAAGTCATTAACATGAAGTGGCTTTGGAAAAACAAACGTGATGAGGAAAATACTGTAATTTGCAACAAAGCTCGTCTAGTAGCTAAGGGATACGCTTAAAGGAAGGAATCAATTTCGAAGAGTCATTTGCACCAGTTGCTCGGTTGGAAGCTGTCCGGTTATTCGTTGCGTATGCTGCACACAAATCATTTCTAGTATACCAGATGAACATCAAGACAATATTTATTTACGGACCTCTGAGGAAAGAAGTGTATGTAAACCAGCCAGATGGATTCGTAGACCCATATCATCTTGACCAAGTCTACCGTATAAAGAAGGCATTATATGGACTCAAACATGCTCCAAGAGCGTGGTACGATGAACTCTTCAACTTCTTGGCATCCAAAGGATTCTCAAAAGGTTCTATTGATCCAAATCTGTTCATAACTAAACATGGGAAAGACATATTGCTTGTGAAAATTTATGTTGATGACATTATTTTTGGGTCCACGAACCCAAAACTTTCAAAACGGTTTGAAAAATTAATGCACAACAAATTTGAAATTTCTATTATGGGGGAGCTGAAATTCTTTTTAGGAATTCAGATCCACCAATTCCCACATGGTATCTTTATAAACCAAGCTAAGTATGCTCAAGAGATACTTAATAAGCATGGTATGACCTCATGTGATACAATTGGTACTCCAATGTCTACGAAACACCTAGATGCTGGCTTAAGTGATGCTCTGGTCGACCAAACGAAATATCATAGTATGCTCGGAGAACTCATGTACTTAATAGCAAGTAGACCAGATATTGTACATGCAACATGTTATTGTGCTCGCTATCAAGCGATACCGACTGAGAAACATCTCACTACGGTTAAACGGATCTTTCGCTACCTTAAGAATACCATTAACATGGGACTCTGGTATCCGAAGGACACCGGTTTCAAACTAACTTCTTTTTTAGATTCAGATCACGCAGGCTGTCTTGATTTACGTAAAAGTACATCTGGTGGCATACAATTTCTAGGAGGTGATAAGTTAGTCAGGTGGTCGTCAAAGAAGCAGGATTGCACTTCAATGTCTTCAGCAGATTATGGCTTCCAGATTATGGTTGAGAACTTAGCTCACAGATTATGGCTTCCAATTTAACAAAATACCTATGTATTGTGATTCAAAGGCAGCCATAGCCATCTCGTGCAATCAAGTCCAGCATTCCTGTACCAAGCACATCGATGTCAGATATCACTTCATAAAGGAATAGGTTGAAAAGAGTATTGTTAAATTATTATTTTTCAAAACTGAATACCAGTTAGCTGACCTGTTTACTAAAGCTTTGTTGGAAGATAGGTTTAAGTATCTCGTCAGACGACTCGGTTTGAGATGTTTGACTCCAGAAGAACTAGAGGTTCTGGCAAACGCATCTGCTTGATACATCAAAAATCGAACATGTAAATATTTTTATTTTTCTTTTTATTTTGATTTATAAATATTTTTGAAAAAGAAAATACAAAAATATAAAACCAACAAAAAGAAAAAAAATATAAAATCTAGAAAAACATAATATAAAATCAGAAAAAATTTCAAAAATATCAAAAATACCAAAAAGAATCTTCTCGACATGTCTCTTGGAATCGATAACATTTACGTACCTAGAAATGTCGATTAATATTGACACGGGTGTGTAAATGAAGTTCGGGCAAGAGTTTAAATACTTTCAAAACATGTCATTTATAATTTTTCTTTATGACTTATGTACATTTCAGTGCATAACTCGGTCTCAAATGTAATAGGGAAATGTACACTTCAGTGCGCTTACTCTACAAATAGAAGAGAAGTCTTCTATCATGGTTTTTAAAAACCGTTGAACACAATTTTTCAAAAAGAACTTTTAATGTCAAATTGTTTACAATATAATTTGTGATATCTTTCCATAAAAAATGGTATTTATTAAAATTGTGTGTTCAACACTCCCTTCCTCAATATATTTAACAATTGGTACAATATTTAATGTTTATAAGTGAATCAATTTCTGAGGGGGGGCTTTTAAAACCAAAGCCTTTTAATGTCTTTTTGGTACATCTTATAAATGTCAATTTTATGTATCCAAAAACATTTCATGAAATTAAAATGTCAATTAATAATATACGTTATTCACTAAGGCATCTCACTCCGTCGTCAACATATTTGTGGTGTCATATCATTTTTTCCTTGTAATGTTATGTTTTAAAAAATTAGTGGTATCCCACATATTGTGTTGAAAGGGAACTATTAGAAAAATAAATTCATGGAATATCAAGGTATAATTTTTCTCCCCATGGAATTTTTCATGTTATAAATTTTAATCAATTGGTATTTCAAATACTAAATGTTTTATTATTTAAAATAAGGGGAGAAAATGTGATTAAAATGTGACATAGAAGAATGTGATCTTTAAGACTCTAAGTGCAACTCTTTCCTTCATGTGCAAAACAATTTTGAATCTCAGAGCACATATGAAGGGGAGTATTTCAAAATGTTTGTATCAGTGGTTTTATGGTTCGATCTATATACCCACAACCAATTAACTCACAACGTCGATGAAGTCATAAGGTGGTTAAGGTTAGGTAAAAGTCCTATGATCCAACCAGAACCGGAGGGATCTACCCATGGACATTCCATAGTTAGACTAGAAGTCCTTAGGTATGATTGGAGAAGAATGATTATAAGGGAATAATGCCAACTAAGTTTGAGCTAACACTGAAACAATCACAACAAGGTATTAGTAATGCCGCCTTTGCCATTTTTAGTCTGTTTTGGGTCATTTAGGGTCATTTTTGGTGTTAACGGATATGTGTATTTTACACTTATCAAAATTCCCCAAACTAAACGATTGCATGTCCTCACGCAATATTACATGCCTTATAACCAAATACCTCAAAACTTCCCCAAACTAAACCTTTGAAAAGTAGCAAAGATTTTTGTTGAGAGAGCTAAGAGATCACAAGTTATAAAACACCCGATTTCCCATTTTCAAAGATTTTTTTTTCTTTCTCTTTTTATGATTTTTCTTAATAATTAACTACCTAACTACAACTTATTCTTGTGTTGACATAATGTATTGTTTTCATTACCTTTGTGGTAACTTTTAGGATCATAGAACAAAAAGCACTTGAAAAGTGTCCAAATGGATAAATTCATCGTCCCCAACTTTCACCTCTCCAAGCCAAGCTTAAAAACAAGATCATTGCAAAATACAAGTTATGATGCTAACACTACTCATAAGAGCTAATTGTGTACTTACTTTTCCTCCCTTATTCCCTATTTTTGTATCTCAAGATTTTAAGACTTATATTTCGATACTTATTAATTCCAAATAAAGCGTAACGGTTAAGAATGCAATAATTAGCTCCTAGCCCTTTTCAAAAGATCAAATGTCATCAAGATTAAAGTCCACATCGAGGCAACCAAAATTTGGCTTTTATTAGGTTACTTAAGCAAGGCACCATTCATGTCATATACCCTAAGGCTCTTTAAGACATAAATGGACCAATCTTATTTGCACCATATACCCTTAGGCTCTTTAAGGTACAAAAATAAGACAAAAAATTAAGCAACATTATTAAACCTCAGTCCTTTAGAAGGCTACAACATCGGCCACGCCTCCGACAAGATGTAGCAAACATATTTCGACCTCGGAAACTTCCTCGACCTTTTAGAAGGCTGTAACATCGGTTGTGAGCCGGCAAGATGCAGCAAACTTTTATCAGTCTTGGATTATTATTGAATTCTACTTATCCCATATACCCTAAGGCTCTTTAAGGAATAAGCAAAATATTCATTAATGTGATACATATAGTATGCCAAATTAAGTATTCCTGATGTGTACTCATCCTAATCACAAAGGAACTAAAGAAAACTTCTATTAACTAATTATTAACCAAAAAACCGCACAACTCTATTTATTAAACAATTATATATAAAGGTGAAACAAGCTAATGGGAGAAAAAGCCACAATTAACACTTATGAGCCTTAAAGAAATCCAACTATTCTATGTTTAGCATCACAACTTATACTCTACTCTATCATCTCTTGTTCTTCACAATTTAAAATTTCTAATAAAGAAACTCGTGAATACTTAGCCTAAAATAAATCGAACTTCGCATATTTAAAATCAATTATGGGAACTTGCAAAGTCTTGACCTTTTCAAGTTAGACTAGCGTTTTATAGCTCCTTGTATAAAAGATTAGCAAAGACAATCTATATAAAGTTAAGGAGAAAGCTAAGGTGTAAAACCGATCGGGTCAAAATTTACTTTTCGTTCTCACCAACGGAAAGCCTACATTCGTGTCTTAACACTTATTATTATTATTATTATTTTTTAAACTGAAAAATTTAAAATTTTTGCTATTTTTGTGGGAAAACGGGTACGCGAGAACAAAACAATAAGCAAGCAACATCAAATCGATAGATTCCCTCCCCAAACTAAAATGAAACATTGTCCTCAATGTTTAAAGGCGGGTCTCTACGAAAATCTAAGCCGTTTATTAATTATGCAAAGATAAACGTGAATCGATAATGATGAAAGGATATCGGATCTCCCCAAACTAATTTCAAACAAAGGATAGGAAGCTCGAGTGAAACGGGACACAACACCGAACACGAGAGGCTTCAGAAATTGTTGGGTTCATCCTGCAAACAATCACAAGTACAAACAACAAACACAAAGAACGGAAGAGTACAAGCCTCCTCTCAACCCAACACATGATAGAAAGAAAATAGAAAAGGATAGGTATGGGGTAAACTCCCACGAAGCGGCTTGTTTTTGTTCACCGAGTCATAAGCTCGACTCGATCCCTGAATTCATTTGTCCTTAGGGAAAGCAAATATGGAAAACTTCCATTAAAAAGGCCACCGGCTTAAGATAAGAAATATGAAACGTAACGATGCCGGGGTCAAAAACAAAATTCTCACTCCTAAAGGAGAAAATCAAAGGTGAATCCTCGGGGTAGGTGAAATATGGAAGAAAAGTCTAAATGATAAAAGTGAAGGAATCGACATCTTCAACATTTAAAGATAACATCATTTTACTTAGGTAAAAATCTTCATAAGGCTTAACAAAATCATTTTTATAGCCAAAATGGGCTTAAATCTCATGCAAACATCTGGTGGTTCCGATGATGGTTCTTTGAGAAATAAGAGAGTCCCGGAGGAAATGTTCTCTCTTAAATTCTTCTCCAATGTTGCAAGATTTTTATCATGAATGGTATGATAAACTAGTATACCTGGTTTGAATACTTTGTCCTCGTTTCCGAGAGAATTCAAGGTAACACTAGCCGACAACTCCGCAGTGAAAGGCGAGTCGGAATCTAACAAAGGAGGTGGTAAAATACTTGATTCGGTGGAATCAAATGCAATGGTGAAGTCCATTTTTAAATCCTTTGGTTTGGAAAAATGATCATTAAAATTAATTGGATTATCAAAAGTGATTCTTATTGGCATAACAATGGTATCAATTGGTATTTGACTTGAAACTTTGTCATCTTTCATCTTAATATCATCAACTTCTTGAGGATGAGAAAGAGGTTTTGGTTTCTTATTTAAGAACGTTACTAAAAGACAAATTATCTTCTTCCTTATTGCAATACGAGTCATCATTCTCCATACAAATCGGATCAACGAGAAAAACATCGACGTCTTCCATGAACAAACCTTCTCTCCGGTGAGAGTAGGGGAAGTAGGATTGCTACTTGAAACTTCAAGGGTGGGTGGGAGGTTAAGATCAATTCCCGGTGGAATTGAATCTCTTTCAATATAAGCTTTTAATTCACTTTCTTCCGGTGAAGTAAGTGTGAAGGAAGAAGAAGACTTAATCTCGACATCCGAATTCGAAAAGAGGATTTGAAAATTTTTCTTCATGAATATCCTTCTTATGAATTGAAACGTCATCACCCGGTGGTAATGAGTTAGGAAGAGTGAATTCATTAATGAATTCCTTGAAAGTAGAATCACTGGTCTTCATCGGAGAAGAACTAGGAAAAGGAGCATCTGATGGAATAGTGGTAATGCTACTAAACGGATCGTCTTTCGAAAAATCAATGATAGAAATAGCATGAACAAATTTCTTTTCCTTGTTTTTCTCAGATTTATCGGCATAATAAACTAGTTCTTCATTTCCTACTCGTAAAGTCAATGTTTCTTCGTATAAATCAATGAGAGATTTTGCGGTGCGAAGGAAAGGTCTTCCTAAAATAATAGGCACTCTCGGGTCTGGTTCAAAATTAACCACGAGAAAATCAGCAAGAAAAGTGAAACCATCAACTCTAACTACAACATCCTCGGCTATACCCATTGGATGTGTAACGGAACGATTGGCAAGCTCGAGTGTCATTCGAGTGGGAGTCAAAGCTTCAAGCCCAAGTTGCTTGTAGATAGAATGAGGTAAGAGATTTATGCTAGCTCTGGAATCGGCTAAAGCACTAGTCCTGTTGAGTTCTTGTAAATCACATGCAATAAGAAATTTTCCTGGATCTTCGAGCTTCTCGGGAACTTTGCTCATGATGATAGCGAAACATTCAGCATTCACGGTTGTAATGGCGATCTCTTCGAGTTTCTCTTTGTTCCTTAGCAACGAGCTTAACCATTTGTTGAACTTCGGCATTTCAACAAGAGCATCTTTCAATCCAATCTCTAAATGGAGTTGTTTGAACATCTTCAAAAACCGGCTATATTGAGCACTTGGTTTGGGCATATGAGAAATCTATGATGAATCTACTAAAAACTAGCATAGCCTAGAAAACTTTGAATACCCTTGACTTATGTTGGGTGAGGGTATCTTAGAAATCACAACGATCTTGCTTTGTGACATCAATCCAATTCTTCGAGATCTAATGTCCTAATAACGATACCATTCTTAAACCAATGAAATGGCTTTATTTTCCAAATTAGGAGCTAAATTAGCTAAACGTATTTTATTATGAAACGTAAGCATTTTACGTAGCCGATAAAACTAAGATGAACAAAGTCATTAATTATCCTCATAATAATCATATAACACTTGCTTGATGTAAACATTTAATTATTTAATGCCCGTTTACATTGAATGATCATTTTCAGTTTACGCGATTTAACTTAACGTTTACGGTTTAAGAGTAAACGCGTAAAACCCTAAAAATAAATTATGAATTACATAATGTCATACAATGACTTAAAATACAAGGTGTTATATAGATGCTGACTTGAGTGGTGCTCTGGTCGACCAAACGAAATATCGTAGTATGGCCGGAGCACTCATGTACTTAATAGCAAGTAGACTAGATATTGTACATGCAACATGTTATTGTGCTCGCTATCAAGCGAGACCGACTGAGAAACATCTCACTGCGGTTAAACGGATCTTTCGGTACCTTAAGAATACCATTAACATGGGACTCTGGTATCCGAAGGACACCAGTTTCAAACTAACTTCTTTTTTAGATTCAGATCACGCACGCTGTCTCAATTCACGTAAAAGTACATCTGGTGGCATACAATTTCTAGGAGGTGATAAGTTAGTCAGGTGGTCGTCAAAGAAGCAGGATTGCACTTTAATGTCTTCAGCTGAAGCCGAGTATGTGTGTTTATCTGCATGTTGCGCTCAAGTTCTATGGTTGAGAACTTAGTTCACAGATTATGGCTTCCACTTTAACAAAATACCTATGTATTGTGATTCAAAGGCAGCCATAGCCATCTCGTGCAATCAAGTCCAGCATTCCCGTACCAAGCACATCGATATCAGATATCACTTCATAAAGGAACAGGTTGAAAAGAGTATTGTTAAATTATTATTTTTCAAAACTGAATACCAGTTAGCTGACCTGTTTACTAAAGCTTTGTCGAAAGATAGGTTTAAGTATCTCGTCAGATGACTCGGTTTGAGATGTTTGACTCCAGAAGAACTAGAGGTTCTGGCAAACGTATCTGCTTGATCCATCAAACATCGAACTTGTAAATATTTTTCTTTTTCTTTTTATTTTGATTTATAAATATTTTTGAAAAAGAAAATACAAAAATATAAAACCAACAAAAAGAAAAAAAATATAAAATCTAGAAAAACAAAATATAAAATCAGAAAAAATTTCAAAAATACCAAAAAGAATCTTCTCGACATGTCTCTTGGAATCGATAACATTTACGTACCTAGAAATGTCGATTAATATTGACACGGGTGTGTAAATGAAGTTCGGGCAAGAGTTTAAATACTTTCAAAACATGTCATTTATAATTTTTCTTAATGACTTATATACATTTCAGTGCATAACTCGGTCTCAAATGTAATAGGGAAGTGTACACTTCAGTGCGCTTACTCTACAAATAGGAGAGAAGTCTTCTATCATGGTTTTTAAACACCGTTGAACACAATTTTTCAAAAAGAACTTTTAATGTCAAATTGTTTACAATCTAATTTGTGATATCTTTCCATAAAAATGGTATTTATTAAAATTGTGTGTTCAACACTCCCTTCCTCAATATATTTAACAATTGGTACAATATTTAATGTTTATAAGTGAATCAATTTCTGAGGGGGAGCTTTTAAAACCAAAGCCTTTTAATGTCTTTTTGGTACATCTCATAAATGTCAATTTTATGTATCCAAAAACATTTCATGAAATTAAAATGTGGAAATTATAATGTCAATTAATAATATACGTTATTCACTAAGGCATCTCACTCCGTCGTCAACATAATTGTGGTGTCATATCATGTTTTCCTTGTAATGTTAAGTTTTAAAAAATTAGTGGTATCCCACATATTGTGTTGAAGGGGAACTATCAGAAAAATAAATTCATGGAATATCAAGGTATAATTTTTCTCCCCATGGAATTTTTCATGTTATAAATTTTAATCAATTGGTATTTCAAATACTAAATGTTTTATTATTTAAAATAAGGGGAGAAAATGTGATTAAAATGTGATATAGAAGAATGTGATCTTTAAGACTCTAAGTGCAACTCTTTCCTTCATGTGCAAAACAATTTTGAATCTCAGAGCACATGTGTAGGGGGTATTTCAAAATGTCTACATTAAAGGTTTTATGGTTCGATCTCTATACCCACAACCAATTAACTCACAACGTCGATGAAGTCATAAGGTGGTTAAGGTTAGGTATAAGTCCTATGATCCAACCAGAACCGGAGGGATCTACCCATGGACATTCCATAGTTAGACTAGAAGTCCTTAGGTATGATTGGAGAAGAATGAGTATAAGGGAATAATGCCAACTAAGATTGAGCTAACACTGGAACAATCACAACAAGGTATTAGTAATGCCGCCTTGGTAAACATTGAAGGGGTTGAAAATTTTAAAAGAAATGTATGGATAAAGGGTGAAAACAAAGCAGCCCTCCACACAACTTAGGAAGAAACCGGGTCAATACATAATCTAGCAAAATCACAAAGATGATTGTTGGTATTGAAGAAAGTCGTTATGGACCTAGTGATGCAATACATAACCCTTCTCAGCCATTCAAGTTTCTCTCAAAAGAAACTTGTCTTATTTGTCACGGAGATACACACGTTATCTATTAACATCTCACTCTGAGATTGTTGATACTGAATAGGTGGCAGTCCGCTACAGCCTCCGATTTCTAAAACCAAAGTGCACAAATCGAGTCTAGAGCCAGAAGAGATCAAATTATAAATCTCATTATGACACAACGTCAAAATACACTTGTTGAAAACCATAAAGTTCACAAGCTATAACAAAGAGTCCTACACATTATCTTTGAGATCTTGCTAGAACATCCTAGTGATACTTAAGTATTCACAGTGAAGAGGAAATCCTGCTTGAGCCAACATCAAACAAGCTTTTGGTAGGTGACTTACAAGATTCTATATGAATCAAACTTGTGACAACTGGATATCAATTTAGTCCAGTATATGAATTAAAGAGTTAATCACAAAGATAGTAACTATCTGATTCACTCTTACCGTGTTGTCTGCTTTGAGATGCTTCGGTAACGAGAATGGCTAGTACAGCTACGAAACCATGTCAAGAAGATTCATATGAATTATATCTGATCACAGGCAGTATTTATACTGATTAACAGGGAACCGTGTCTATTGCAACCGTATTTGACGAAGTGACAAATACACTTTTGTCCATATCTGTTGTTTATCACTAACCCTTTAAATGCAGATTCAAACGTCGGAGTTGCAACCATGTACCAGCGAAGTCGGATTCATTACCACATACTCATACTCGAGCTCTAAAAGTCAATCATTTAGCATCATGAGTGTTGATCCTAAACTTCCTTAGAGATTTTCAAAATCAACTCAAGAATCGTATTTTGGGGAGATTGTTAGCCTTATGTTCATATAAAGTCAAACAAGAATGCAATAAGTATGAGTATGTCGGTCAAGAGCATAAGTTGATCAAAAAAGTCAAATTAAGATGATTCAAGTCAAGGAGATGATGCAACATAAAGATCTCAAGAACTCAAAGTCAAAAGATAAAGGCTCAAGATTAAGATCACAAAGCATGAATAAACAACCCATTACAAACAAGAAAAGACAAAGACAAGTCCAATGTAGGCAAAGCTCAAACGTCATATCTTCAATATTATGGAAGATGAAGTCAAATCAAAATAATCTCCATTAAGAACGTCAATGTTGGGGAGATCAAGGAAGACCTCAACATTAGGAGAGATTGTTAGCCTTAATTCTATTAAGTTGAACAAAAATGTTATCGGTCGTCTCAGTTATTATTAGGTCTTGTATTGTAATAGGCTAATCGGGATAAACGGGCTTGGACTTTAAGTAAGTAACGTCCATGTAACGGGCCAAATCCCAACACAAGCCAAGCCCGGCCCATCTACAAAGCCCATACGCTATTAGATTGGTCAAGGGTATAAATAGACCCTCTCTATACATGGAGAGGGTGTTGGTCATTTATGTGTGTGTTTTTATATGTGTAAAAGATCATCAATCTCTTTTTCTTAATCTAATATTCTTCTATTTCCTCTTTTTCTTTCTCTTATGGTTTGAAGCTTATTTAAGCTTATTGGGTTTGCTTATAGCTTATTGGTATAGCTTATGTGTTGTGATATGGTGAAGTTTTAGGATAACACATACCATGGTTCGTCCTCATTTAACTCGGTTTTTAATATCATAAGATGTTCATCGGGAAACTTGTCAGGAATTTCCTCCTCCATGAATGTTCCCAAGTTTGGGTTCTCAAGTCTTGACAAATGATCCGCAGCTAAGTTTTCTGCCCCTTTTTATCCTTAATCTCAATGCCAAACCCTTGAAGAAGTAGAACCCACCTTATAAGCCTTGGTTTGGCATCCTGTTTGCTAAACAAATACTTCCAAGCTGAATGATCAGTATAGACTATGGTTTTTGATAAGATAAGATATGGGCGAAACTTATCAAAAGAGAAAACAAGTGCAAGAAGTTCTTTTTCAGTGGTGGTATAATGCTCTTGGGCATTATTCAGAGTTTTGCTGGCATAATAGATCGGTTTAAATTTCCCGTCTATTCGTTGTCCTAAAACAGCTCCAACAGCGAAGTCACTAGTGTCACACATTAATTCAAAGGGCACGTTCTAATCAGGGGATATTATGATAGGCGCAGTGGTTAGTTGTTCTTTCAAAATGTTAATTGCCGTTTTGCAATCCTCAAAAAAATCAAACTTCATGTCTGATAGTAGTTTTATATACTATAAAATATATAATAATATTCCAAAAGAGCAATTAAGAACTTTCCTAAAGTCTCCCTTAAGAAAAGCTCACTCTAAAAGATATATATAATATATAATACGTATATTTAACCGGGAAGAATGCTTTCCTGGGTCGTTTCCCCAACGACTTGTGAAATTGAAACCTCGCTTTAGCTTGGATTATGATTTGAATGAGAGAAAAGATATTTTTGAGTATCTATTACTACTAAATAAAAGCAACAATTAAATTGAACAATTAAAAGCAATTAAACACTTAAACAATTAACAGGAAACAAATAAAACGCGACAATTAAGCAAATATACTAAAATTAACTCCTAAAAATGCAAACTCTGAATGTAAACCTAAAAGTATTTAATCTAATGTTAAAAACTATTTTTTTGTATTTTTATAAAACTTTTTTCTATTTTTTATGATTTTTCGAAAATTAAAACCTTAGAAAAATGATTAAAAATAATCTACTAAATGGAAAAATGCCAAAAATTCAGGGAAAATCTAAAAAGTTATAAAGATCAAAGGAAAAATAAGAAGAAGCTCACAGCTTAACAAATAAGCCGGGAAAAAGCTAATATAAGCTACGGCTTATAATGAAAAAGGAAAAGAAAGACAAGTATAAGAATTAAATGGGAGGAGAAGTGAATGGATGAGCTATTGTAGCATACTGGTTAACACGTTGGGTTTGTGTGGGTGAGGTCGTGAGTTCGAAACTGACAACACCCCCTTTTTGCTATTTTTTTATTTTCACTTTTTGCAAAAACTAAATATCCACACTTATTAAAAACCTTATTCTAAGCAACTTTAAAACTACACTATTGGTCTGAAAATGTCAAATAAGCACTGAAACAGCTTAAGAATAAGCTGTCCACAGAAAGTGAGGGTTTGAGCTCACTTTTGCTTATTTCAACTAAAACAGTTGCACAAAGCTCAAATTAAGCTCAAATTGCAAACTAAAAGCTGATCTAGAATCCTAATAATGCCTACTAAATGGAGAGCAACTTAAACCACTAACACTTAAACCTAGCTGAAATTGAAAATCTAAAAGCTAAACTCAGGCACAAACTCAAAGAGCTCAAAATTAGTTTAAGCTCAAAAGCTCAATAAGCCAATTCAGAAGCTAAGCTTTTGAAGATAAGCTAACTAATGAATCCTAATGAAACCCTACTATTCAGTTTTTCAAATAAGTAACTAAATTAAGCCCTACTGAAAAAGTTATCTAAACTACTTATTTTTGGCTTTTTGGCTTTTATAGTGACTTTGAAAAGCAAATTTAATCTAGAAAATGAGCTGGAAATTTAAGAACAGTTGATTATCTAACTTTAACTATATGTAACCTAAGATCCTACTTAATTTTAAAAGCTAAATTCTATTTAAACTATCTTAAAAATGGATTAAAAGCCACTGCAGTTAAATTGCAGTGGTTCCTACTGATGCACAAATGGTCAAAAGGTTAAAACTAAAATGCAGGTAACCTTGTGGTTACTACTGCATTTATCACACTCAAATAGAGTGCACAAACACTTAGCAAACCAAATCCAAGCCTTGGAAGGCTTGGATCAAGTTTTTACTAGCAAAGGAAAAGGGTAAAAGTACCCTGGTGCTGGCACACCCAACTTAGGCCATAACTTTTTACTTTTTGAAATCTAACCTCTAAAATCTCTATAAATCCTACTCTATAATGAAAATTAATCTTAACAAAGAAAAATTACCTAAGTGCTTTGACTTTTAGTAGTCAAACAAGGCTAAACCAAACACCCCTTAACTACTATGATAGATTTGCAAAGAGCTTGAAAATGAATACTAGCTTAAAAACCTTTGATACCAGATAATATTTAGCTTATAACTAACTTATTAAACATAAATCAAAAGCCAATAACACTAGAATTAACAAACTAAGATCTACACTAATTTTTTTGATTTTTATGTTTTTTAAGACAGATTAAGCTAGCATAAGTTTTAAACTATAAAATCTAAAAACAGGAAAGCAAACTCACTTAAATAGCTAAAATAAGAACAAATAAGCACTAATTAGCAGGCAGATTAAGCAAATAAGCAGTTTACACTAATAAGCAATTATTTAAGCTAAAACTTAAATGACAAAAAAAAAGTAAATAGAAGACTTACAGATGTTACTTGTGTACCTTGATTCTTAGAAACGATTTGTGATTTCACTTTGAAGCGTGTGATTTATGTCGAGGGAGATAGGGTGCGTTTGATTGTGTCAGAAGTGTGTGTGTCGTGCGAAATGTGCATAAGGGATTTTATAACCGGTTGGGTTTTTCTTTTTGGCAGAAATAGTCCTTGTTCTTTTCTAGCCTTTCTATTTTCTATTTAAACTTAAGTCTAATTATTTTTAGAAATGACAATATTAGTCCCTAAAGTTTAACCAAATAACATCTTAAGCCCATTTGAGTTAAATACATTAACTCCCCTTTAGTTCATGATCCGTTATTGTTCAAAACCTTTTTATGTTTAATTTTTGATGACTTTTGAAAGAATTATTAGCACATTTCTCCCCCTCAAATAATGTCCCATTTTCTATTTAAAGAGCTATAGACATTATATGAGTGATAGAAAATTCTTTGGAAAACTTTTTCTGATCAGAAACCGAGATGAGTGATATGTTTTCAAATACAACACCTTTTATACCAAAAATTAAGATTTCTCTTATTTTGCAAAATAAATGCACTAACATGTACACTTATTTGAAAGAAAGCTCGGGTTGTGTAGCAAAGTATACACAAGCCTTTGTATGAATATTAAGTAATTCATACCCAAGATATTTACTTATAGTTGCTGAGGTCTAGTTTCCGTTTTTTTTTCTTTTTTCGGGGTATTTACTTGCCTTTAAAATGAATGTCCCGGGTTGCGTATCTAAATTTAATTGCAAAACAATGACATGTTTTGTAAACATTTGACTACTTTGCTCGAACTTTATTTACAGCTCCGTGTCATTATTAAATGACATTTCTAAAGCCGTAAATATATTTTATTAAAGAAGACATGTCATGAACAATATATTTTTGGTTTTTTGGATTTTATATTTTTATATTTGATTTCTGGTTTTATATTTTTCTATTTTTTTTGTAAAATTTTATAAAAATAAAGAATCTTTTTGAGTTTTTCTGGTTTTCTGTATTTACATAGGATACAAGAAGATGTGCATACCTCATTCACTTTCTTCTTTCTTATGCCAGTCTTTTTAGCATTTCAAGAGACATACTTCTTATTCCAATCTTGTTGATAAGAAATTCAAGTCTTTCTCATCCCAATGCCTTAGTAAAGATATCTGCCAGATGATATTATGTTCTGACAAAGTATAGTTCAACTACACCATTTTCCACTTGCTCCTTGATGAAATGGTATCTGATGTCAATATGCTTGGATCAGGAATGTTAGATGTTGTTGCAGCATAAAGCAATATCACTCTTGTTATCACAGCATAGATTTATTTTGTTGAATCTAAGGCCATAGTCTGTTAGTTATGATCTCATCTAAAGGATTTAAGCACAACATCCGGATAAGGCTATGCATTCAACTTATGTACTGGATATGGCTGTGCTTTTTTATTTCTTAGACGACCAACTGACTAATCTGTCACCCAATAGTTGCATACTTCCATATGTACTTCTTTTGGTATCTTGGCAACAACCAGGATCAACGTCTGCAAAAGCTGTTAGTGCAATACAGGAATCTTTCGAATACCATAGACCTATGTTAATGGTTCTTTTTAGGTATTGAATGATTTGCTTAACTGCATGTAAGTGCTTTTTGGTAGGCTTAGTCTGATACCGTGCACACATGCAATTATCAAATACAAGGTCTGGTGACTAGATGTCAGATACATGAGGGAGCCAATCATTTCACGATAACGTGTAAGATCAACTTCTTCCCCTTGTGGTTTAATTAGTTTGGATTTTCTCTACAAGGGAGTATCCACTGAGTCACTGGTTTCCATACCCTATTTTTTAATTATCTCAAGAGCATATTTGGATTGGTTAAGAAAGATGCCTCTGGGACTTTGAGAAATTTGAAGTCAAAGAAAGAAAGACATTTTGCCCATCATCGACATCTTAAATTTTGAACACGTTATTTTAGAAAATGATTCACATAGTGCAGAATCAGTTAAAGCAAAAATTATGTCATCTACATAGATTTATACTAGTAAGATGTCTTTGCCTTCTTTCTGGGTGAATAATGTAGGATCACAGCGCCTTTAGAGAATTCCTGGGCTGTAGAAAATAATGATAACAAATCATACCAAGCGCCCGGGAGAATAATCACCTGATTTAACTTGTAAAGATATTTCTTCAGCTTGTACATGTGGTTAGGATTATCTTAATCTACAAATCCATCTGGTTGACTGACATAAACCTCTTCTTGTAATATACTATTTAAGAATGCCGTCTTGACATCCATTTGATAGACGATCATGTTCATGTAAGTGGCAAATGCAATGAAGATTCTTTTGGCCTCTAGTCGAGCCACCGGTGTAAAAGATTCTTCAAAATTGATCCCTTCCTCTTGAAGATATCCCCTTGCTACTAACCGGGCCTTGTTTTTCAAAACACCTCCTAGTTAATCTAATTTCACCTTGAAGATCCACTTTAAGGTAATGATCATGACACGATCTGGATGAGGTACGAGCTCCTATACTTTAAGTCATTCAAACTTATTTAGCTCTTCTTGCATAGCTTCGATCCAACATGCTTCCTTCAAAGCTTCTTTTTAATTCTTTGGTTCAACAGAAGTAAGGAAAGCATCGAAGTAGCAAAACAGGGCTTCATTTTGTAGTTGATGTCTTATAGAGACAGGTCATGAGGGATTGCCAATGACATTATCTAACGGATGATCCTTAGTCCATTTACTTAGATGTTCAGGTGGTTGATTGACGGAGTGAACATTAGTAGGAATAACATCCCTTAAAGAAGATTATTTAGATTTTGGTTCTAGAATTGGAACACCAAAGAAGGGATCATTATCTAGATGTGTAACTTCAATATCAAGAAAATATTCTTCAGCACCAGAAGGAATTACTAGGGATTATGATTCTTAAGGGGTTTGTGAAGTACTTGGAGATGGTGCATCTTGATCAATGGTAGTTGAGGAAGGTGGATTGGTTGAATCAGCAGGTTCTGGAGCAATAATTGCATGAACTGGAAAAGCAACACTAGGTGGAGGATTCAAGTATTCATCAAACATTGGTTGAAATAAAATATCCCCGTCCTTTATTAGTTGAGTGGAACATACTGTGTTGGAAAGGAGGGATTGGCACGAGTCTGTATTGGGTTTGTTTTGGACGTTCAAGTGTTGAGGCCAGGGTCCTGAACTGAAATCTGTTATGAGGCCATTAGTTATCAGCTTATCAAAATCCCACATCGAATAGTTTCAGTGATTAGACGGGTCCTCTGTATAGATCGAAAATCTTCTTTACAGGGAGCATAAAACGATGAGATTCCAATGTTCTACTTTAGGTTTCAAACTGCAAGATATTCACGATCTTTGGTGGGATAACTAAGAACACCTAAATACATGAAGGATATGATAGTTGGAGTTTTTATTATGGAGGAAGTTCATTACCGGTGTTTTTGTTGTGACGTTTTCTGTTTAATGATCGGTTTGAGTGAAAAAGCGAATGGTCGCATTAAGCTCTGCTAAAGAAATAGGCCGCATTAGAAAAATTATTCACATGGTGCGAAGTTGCTTCCACTAAAGTTCAATTTTTGTCTTTCAAACAACGTCGTTTTTGTTGTGAATTCGTTAGCAATTGTGTTTTGGTGTTGAGATCCTGCACATTTAATAGTAAGCTCATAAGTTGATTGACAAACTCATTTCTTGTGCATTATATGTTCTGATTTTTGGATGTGATTGAGATTGGATTGAATCATCTTAAGAAATTTAACACAATCTGGGCACTTATCACATCCATCTTAGAAATTATACCATGTTAAGCCGAGAATAGTCATCAACAATAACGAGTATGTATTTCTACCCATTTATACTTTGAATACTCATTAGTCCGCAAAGGTCCATGTGCAATAGATATACCTTTTTTTGAATTGAGTCTTCAACTTTGGGTTTGTGGGAGTGTTACTTGCTTTTACCTAGAGCACAGGCGAAACATAAGTGATCCTTCTGAAACTTTAATTATAGGCAGCCGCGAACCTAGTCCGTGTTTGGCAGTGTTTCATATAGTGATATTTCGAAGTTCATATGGGATTACACCTTCGATTGCCATACCAGGACTTTACTCTTTGAAGCTTTAGAAAGAGACAATATAGGAGCGATGACAACATTTATCTTCCAAGACAATGGTTATAAAATTTTGTGCCCTTGATCCTTTGGTAAATTGACACCTTCTATGTTACAAATGTAGCAGGCATGTTTGCAAAAAGCTACCTCAAGATCGGAATCACGAAATTGGCTAACAGAAAATAAGTTATGTCCTAACCCTTCCATAAGTAAACTCGAGAAATTGTTACTTTTTCCATCTGATAGCTTCCATAGCCCATAATCTTTGCACTCTGGTCGTTTCCGAATCTGACAGTACCAAGAAATTTGTGAACAAAGTTGATGAGCTGAGAGCGGTTTCCCGTCATATGCTTAGAGTATCCGGAGTCTAAATATCAGAGAATAATTTAGACAACCTGAAATTGACAAGAGAAGAAAATGGAACATCTGAAGCATTGGATCCTAAGATTTATTAGGTTCTGAGCTGTTACAAATCCTAGATTCTACAATCTTAGATTTGCTACTCGAACCTACAGATTTTGTTACTTTAGGTCTCCTGCTATAAACCTTAACTTCTGGATTTTATGTAATTACTGATTTTGAAGTGGTTTCCTTAAGAGGCACTACTTTAGTAGAGGTGATCCTAGTTAAAGGGCACATATTTCCATCTATAGTGAAGGTCCGTCATGTAGGTTTCCACCTATATCCAATATCAGTGAACACTTTACCAGTTGGTTTCCAAATATTTTTCTTTTTGCTCCTCTTATCATATTTAGATTTAGAACGCACATTCACATCATTAACAAATTAAAAAAAAACACATCATGATTTGCATCAAACATTGATTACATTTAACATAAATTAATTCATAATATGCATTTAATGTTGAATGGTTAACATATTACAGACATGTTCAATAACACGATTCGTTTTATTTGACTTAGATTTAACGCTCCTAGGGTGGTCTTCTACTTTATTCTTCTGGTTGCTATTTCTTGTTTGTGAGATCCTATTTTTCTTGGTATGGTCTGAGGGCTGTGACTTGCTAGCACTAGTAGAACTCTTCATTCTTGTAAAAGGAAACACAGGTTTGTTAGAATCTTATGTTTTGTGGGAATCTGCCAGTTTTTTAGTTTTACTAGATGATGTGGCAGTTTCTGCAAACCTAACTTTCTTGTTTTTGTTTAATGGTGTAATAGCAACTAATTTCTCACTAGGTTTTGTTAAACTAGTGCATGTATCTGTAACATAAACTAGTACCTCCTGAATTCGTTAAACATACATACAGGCAAAGTTTAAGTCCCTATCTAAAGGTCTGAGTGCTCTAGCGTGTTCGACTATCTCCCGAAGAGTGTCAGCATGTTCCCGAGGGTGCTTAATATAGTCTAAGTGAGCATCCTTGTTTTTCAATACTTTAGGAGCTAGAGGTTCTAAATCAAGCTTAAACATTCTAGGGGCATTCACTTTGGGATTATTCGGTTTGACATCTTTTTCAACCACATTTTTATCCTTTTTTTAACTTCTCAATTGTTCATTGTAAATAGCAATTAAGCATCTTTTGTGTACTTATCCTAGCTTGCCATTCATTTATTTTGAAAAATTCTAGAAATTTCAAGAGCATTTTGATTGTTTAATGGTTTGTTATTCATAAAACTCTCTTTTTGATGTTTTATTTGAGTTCAGATCTAACCTTATGATTTTTTCAAGTCGTGAACATCTGAGTAAAACTCATCAAAAATTTTGTTTTCACATGTGTCCCTTTTGGCAAGCTCAGCCTTTAAGCATTAGATTCGCATTATATTCATGAATAAAACCCTGTTGCATTTCATGACAATCTTTGCGTGAAGCAAGACAATTCACACAAATGTGGACTATTTCTTGAATTAAGAAAGTTCAAATAAGTGATCATTTTCCTGCTCCAATCTCTTAATTTCAAGATTATCATTCACAAGACATTTATTATTAGCAGTTAACACATTGACAGGTACAGAATCGGCATGCATTACAATATTCATCACATCTTGACAGATAATACGGTAAAAAGCGTTGATCATTTAAAGAAATTAGTTCTTTGCTTTATATGTAAAGTTCAGTGCTTTGCATGAGTAACTGACTTATCCTAAATTTCTTTAGCCGTCTGACAATTTTGACAAGGAGGAAATATACATCTAGAGGAGACCTTGAAGAACAATGTTAGTTACTTGAACATCACAGTCATCTTGAAGCCTTTCTTGTTTAGTGAGTTCTGCATATTTCTTCGGACGAATTTTGCCATCTTCTTAAACAGTCGGATAGAGAAGAGGTCCATTTTCAATAGATTCAAGCGTCATTCTACCATTTTTCTTTCCTTTGATGTATAGCAACATACGACTCTGCCATGAGTTATACATTGTCTTGTCAAGCATGGGAGGACGGTTCTCGGCACCAACAACTATCATGTGCTCAGCTAATGTAGTCATTTTTAAATGATTGTTATATGAAATGATGAAATTTGATCGATTAGTGATATAGGAGAATTGTGATAAAGAGTTGATGAGGTGTCAATTTATACACTTTTTCGGGGTCATTTAACCCCCAAAATCGTGTGTTTATGCCCAAAATAGGTACTTAATCGTTCCTTTTAAGTATTTCTCATTTGGAAGACATTTAGATGGATTACACGTGACTTGGGCTCATTTAGAAAAGAAACAGACAAGATTACGAACCAACACCAAGACTCTTGAACACAGAGCCTAGAGACGGCGTCACAAGCCATACACGACGTCGTCACAACTCATCTAGTGACGGCGTCACATATTTCAAAACGGCGTCAGCCCATACCGACTCAAACGCAGATCTAGAAGATTCATTTTACGACGGCATCGCGACTAAAATGCGATGCCTTCGCGTCAATTTTCTTATATATACAAACTCGAATTTACGGTTTTCAGGGTGTAAATTTAGAATAAAAATAGGGTATGAACCCTAGTTCGTTTAGCGGCTGTAGGAGACGATTTTAGGGCCTAAAAACCCTATTGTACTTCTTCCAATTCATGTTTTAATCAAGTAAGGTT
The DNA here is from genome assembly GCA_026074375.1 of Tanacetum coccineum. Taxonomy (NCBI): domain Eukaryota; kingdom Viridiplantae; phylum Streptophyta; class Magnoliopsida; order Asterales; family Asteraceae; genus Tanacetum; species Tanacetum coccineum. The sequence goes on along the minus strand of BQNB010000146.1, from coordinate 25,342 downwards.
TACTCAATCATTCAATATGTCTATGTGTTGTTTGATCTATTATTCTTGCTTTATTCTTAACATGCTCGGAAGATCTATTATTGTGTTATTTTATGATTGTATGAACCTTAGAATGTAGATCTTAGTGGTGTTTCATTATTATGTTGGAGTGCATATTGTTAGGTCTTCAGCAAAACCAGCTTTTGTCTGCATTGCTGTCGATATGTCTAGGGAAATGTGATTGTGTAGAAAGGATACCATCGGGTAACAGTCTTCATATTACCTTGCCCCCTAATATGGTTGATCCACTTTTAATGTATTTCATATGCACTTAGTAAACTCCTAGGATCTGTGTAATAGTCTTCATACTATCTTGCATGTGTGTTGCTCTAGCAGCATACTAAGTAGATAGCGGGTTCGTGTAATCCGTTCATGCTTTAGGAAATAATTACACAGATCATCACAAGTGTGAAGGTAAACAACACTAGGAGAAGCAATCTAGGGAGTAATACATGATTAAATAGACGCAATCTTTTATCTTATTGTTATCACCATTAGCGTAGAATATATTTAGTTTAATAGCTAAAACTAAACCTCTCTCCAATTATACGATTTTACATGCTTTCATAAAATACAAAAATAAAAAAAGAACCTTCCCTCAACCGTTAGATATTCTATTAGACCAGTTGATCAAATAAGTGGGGGGGCCTTCCCAACCTATTCCTGATATTTCGTGAACGATAAACTACCCCGATTCTTACCCTTACTACACTACAACGATTCGAGTGGCAATGCCTAGGGACGTTGTAAAACTTCACGTGTAGAAGTCCTTACGGGACAATCGCCACATCAATTTTTTGGCGCCGCCGCCTGGGGAATAGTTAGGTTTTGATCATAGTTTAGCTTAGTTTTACTTGCTTGAATCCTTTCAAGTAAGATTTAATTCCGGGGCTCAATTAGCTTTCTTGTAGTCTATCTTTTCTTCGTGTTAATTGTTTCGTAACCCATTCTTGTCAACCACCATGGGAGACGAGAATCCAGAATCCTATCCATACTCTAGTGTGATACTTCCAAAACAAGACCTAACGAGTGCATATAAGATACCATCGAGCTCCCCGAAGGGAACAAAGTAGGAGGTACCTTCTTCGATTGACACCTTCCGGTTGGTGCAAATACAGGTGCTCTTCCATGGAATACGGTCTAGGATCCAAATCAACACCTCAAGGACTTTCTTAAACTTGTGGACTCACTTGACCTTGAGGTGAAAATAGGGAAAGAACGCGCTTGCGTTTATTTCAATTTTCCCTACACGGATCAGTAGCAATTGGCTTGAAAAGGTCCTTCCAGCAGGATCCATCTCTACATGGGAGGATCTTACTACCAGATTCCTTGCTCAATTCTTTCCACCGGGAAGGACCATAAAACTCCACAACCATATCCTGATGTTCTAACAACATCATGGAGAATCTCTATCCGAAGCATGGACTATTTTCAAGGACTTACTCCAAAAAGTCCCTCATCATGACATCGACCTTTGGCTCCAAATCTAAATCTTTTATGACCATGTCAATCCCATCACAAAATGAACCATTCAATCGACCGGTGGTAAGCTTCGTGACCTCAACCCTGAAGAGTCCTGGGCAATATTAGAGGACCTCGACCTCTATGACAACGAAAGTTGGAATGACCCAAGGGATTTCGCTAAGCCGGTCAAGGCAATCACTTTGCCTCAAGATGTCTCGAGTACATCCGACTGCCGTCTAATCGAGATTTAAAATTAAGTCCAACTCTTGATGGAAGCTCATCTTGCTCCGACACAACCTACCCAAGTGAACAAAATCACTACCCTGTGTGAAATCTGTAGTGGTCCCCACGACACTCAGAATTGTATGGAAAACCCTGAGCAAACTTGTGTTGACTACGTATCTTTGCATACGAACGAAATAAGAGACAAGAAGTTCGTCTCAAATTGTGGACCAGAATTTCAATGAGGCCGCCAACACTTGGAAGGACAAACCAAACTTTAACTAGGAGCGAACTCAGACATTCTCAAACCCATAAAACAAATCAGTCTCTGTCCACTCCTCAAGTTATCAAATAAAGCTTAAAAAGGCGCTACTTGATTTTGACTCTAACCAAGAGAAGAGGTTGTCTCACCTACATACTTAATTCGGGCAACATCAGGACGACATGATTGGGAAAATTAACCTTCTTTGGAAAACTATCTCCGAAAAACTCAATAATGCATCTGCCCCTGAAAATGCAGGAAAACATCATGGCCCCACAAGAGCTTGCTGCATCAGTCATGACGAAAAGGAGGAGATCAGAAAGGAATGGAATCCAAATCACGTTATAATTTATTTTCTCAAATATATCTTTCTCCGCATCCAATAAAAGTACTTAAACAAAAACCATCAGCCCCGAAACGCGTCCCACTTCGTTAATTCAATCGTATTCTCTATTACAGACGGGAACGAAAGAGTTAAGACACTTATTCCACCAACGAACCCGAGCACGAACTCAATGATATGGTAAGAAGAAGTGATAGGGGTAAAAGAGCAAGGTAGAAGAGGAGACGATGAAGATAGAACGTCATTTGTAGTAGAAGAGAGGTGATCAAAGAGAAGAAAGAAAATTGATTCAAATGATGAAGAATTTAAATAAGTGTTCGAAGAGGGCTGGGAAGAGGATAAAGTGATGGACAGCTTTAACTCTGTTCCCAACTATGAAGGAATTGTCACATCATAAATGGCTGTTGAAGCATCCTCGACCCCCGTGGGTAAAGGCAAAAGTAAGAGCCAGAATCTCAAACAATATCAAGATCTCCTGCATGATCGGTCACATCTTCAAGAGACATGCCTACATAGACCTAGAATCACCAATCAACATCATGTCTAGGCATCAATATAATCAAATCATGACTTATGGGCTTAGATTAAGGCAGAAACCGTCAAAACCCGATAAAATTAGCAACTTTGTAGGAAGGGTGAAGCGTATAAAAGTTTTCATAGGAAGTTACCCTATGATGCGGGACTTAATGATATTGGAAGTTACAATAGCATTTTTCGGACTCGTACTTGGAGAAATTGGTTTTTCGGAAAAACCCTTAATAGACGAAACGCCTCGTCTATAATGAAGAAAAGGGAGAAAATCATGTTTTCAAGCAAGGTGATGCGAAAAATCACATTTAAAATGCCATACTCACATTAGTATTCAAGCAAACATGGCTTATGGGACTGAGCACTGATTCCATACCCCCGTCTGCCCATGAAGAAAACTTTGGCCACAGAACGCATTACTACCAGAGCTTGCTTATCAGAGATGAATACAAGCAAGACAAACATGATAGGAGGGGGATTAAGCATTTAATGAGGTTAGAAAAAGAGATGATAGATAACAATGGAGAAGTCACGTAAGGATGTGTGACTTCGATCTAGGCTACAAGGAACTCGTTTAATAAAGAAAGCGCTTCTTGGGAGGCAACCCATATACTTTTACGCTATTAGGAAGTGTATGTGTTGTTTTATTCTTATGGTTTGTTTTATTATGTTTGAATTATCTTGTAATCATGCTTTGTATTGTCTTTAACCTCGTCTTAATTTCAATCAAAGTTATTTTGCAAACAATAAGTGTAGGGGAATTTATCTGGCTTTTGAGCCAAATTCAAACATGTTAATTGAATTGTTTAGATTCATTCGTGTCAGTTTCGAATCATATGATTGAATTGTTATATCTCAGATTTTGTACAGCTATTTATACAGGAACTAACTTATGGAATCAAGTGCAGGAAATTTTTCATCAAAAACAAAAATTTCATTTTCACAGACTGTGGAGACGGTGTCATGATTAACACGCGATGCCGTCACCACGACACCTGTGACGGGGTCACACCAACCCTGACGGCGTCAAACGCCCAGGTCCAGAAAACCTAGTTTTTAATTATTTTTGAAAATAAAACTTGCATAACATTTAATATATGTATCCTTCTGTTATAAACCTGCAGAACCTAATGAGTTTAACAATTCTTTCATCCTATCTATCGAGTCGAACCCTAAATTATATTGTATATTGGTAAATCGCATATTTTATGCTTCGTATAGTTGTCTTTATCTTTGATTACAGGTTATATTTGATGAGAAGAAGCTTGGAAGTTCTTAGGAAGTTTCATTGGATGATTCTCGAAGGACGATTTTATAACACCCTTTGTTTTCAAGTCATTGACAAGTAGATAAATTATATTTATTTAATTTTAGTGTTGTAGGCGTCGTTGTGATTTTGAATTACGGTTTTAAATCGCGTAGTTAAAATTAGCGTTAATGTAAATGGGCATCACAACTTAAAATGTTTACCTCAAGCAAGGGTTAAGTAATTATTTTGAGGATAATTATTAATTTGTTCAATTGTATGTTTATTGGTTGCGTTAAGTGATTACGTTTCGCAATAATGCGTTAGGCATCCCGGAACCACCAAACTTTTCTACGCTTCAACAAATGCCACTTTTATACCTACAATACATTAAACAAAGTTACAAAAATATATCTTTTATATCATACTAGGGCCGAAAAATTATTGAAATGTATACAAAGTTATTTTAGAAAAAATCTTGGAAAGTTGGTTTTGTTAATCACTCTTTGCATTTTAAACTAGCCATACTATGTTCCCTTTTGACTATTGTTCTTCCTTAAGACCATGAGGTGTCCTATGACCAACTATTTGCATCTTTTGACCAAACTTACCATATATACATTTGCATTACCTAGAGATAGATATCACATACATGCATAAACACTTAAGCAAAAACTCAAAAACACTCCCTTTTGGCTCTCAATAGGCCACGGCTCAAACCACCCTCCCATAATAATCTATACCAAATTTTATACAACCTATACACACCTATACACATCATATCTAAGATATTCTAAGATGTTTCACCAAGTATTGGCCTAAAACATTTTTCAAAGCATTAATCAAGAAAAGAGAAGTTAGGGTTTTCACTTGGAAAACTAGGGTTAATATTAGGCAAGCTTTGGTTTCTATTCTAAACAAGGGTTTAGATTGTGTTAGTCATCATCTTCATTGACCATAAGGTCATCTTGAACTCTTTATGTTCTGACAATTTTCATTATATGCATATGTAGTTCTATTATAGCTTGAATCACCATTTAGGATTTTAACATAAAAATGGAGTTTTTACTTGTAATGATCATTTTGTACACTATTATATATGTTGTGATATTGCTAATATCATGTTAAAAGGGATGAGAAAGTGTTGTACCATATTGTTTTGGTGTAAAAATAATTAACTACAAATTAGGGTTTATAAAGGTTTCATAATATGTTACAAGTAAAGGAAAGGTAAATGACATGTTAATGTTGATTATGGACTTGTAGTAATGTCATATGATCATTACAATAAGGTTATAACAAGATGGGAAGATTGTACACTTATGGTTATTATGTAAAAATGGTTATATATAAAACTAGTAATTAATGGTTAAATACAAAAGTTATGGTTTATAAGTATTATGATGAACTTATAACTTTGGGGACATGGACATGTATGGGATTATGGACTTTAATATACCTATGATTATAGCATTATATGGAATATAAGACAAGTGGTAAAAGGTATAAGTGAAGATATGGAAACAAAGGTTAGAAATGGACTTAACAAAGTCATGCAAAGATTCTGTCCAAAATTCGTGTAAATAACATATTATTTATGTTTTTTATAAAATTCTACACATCATGACGATTCCGAAAAGGTAAGAAACTTGTCAAACGGATAAATAACGAAAAAGTTACGCTAATTACGAGTTATACGTTAATTAAACGGATTTATAAAAGAATTTTTATAAAACAATTTATAAAAATTATATAAAACAGCAAGTTGAGTAATTTTGACAGATTACAATATTTTTGGAATTCCAAAATGATAAGAATCGTTATTTTTCAATTAATATCGAAACGAGTTTTGAAATTTCGCGAGTTTACGACAATAATACTTTTATAAACTATTTTATAAATATATTATATCATGGACAGAAATAATTATTTTTGTAAACCTTATAAATAAGTAGAACTTTCAAACTACTTTGAGAACGTGCTCAAAAAGAATCGCTCTAAAACGGAGCTATAACGAAATAAAATACGACGATTAGGGTTTTACGACAACAAAACAATATAAGATTAACTTCATTGATCTGGTGTGAACAGTAAAAGTTACTGATTCACCAGAGGACAAAAATATTTAAAATGTAAATTTTTTGATACTCGTCTTAGTACGAAGACATGGGCATTAAGAACGCAAGCTAGAAGAAACGGACTTAAAACGGTTGAAAAAGTTTGAGTTTTTACCAAAAGTTTGTTTAGAAATGTTTTGATTTTTTATACATGATTTACTCAAACATTTAGATGGTGTTAGTTGTATAGAATCATGGTCGGTAGTAATTACACCAATGTGAATTTGTACTTAAATTAGGGGGGGGGGGGGGGGGGGGGGAACCCTTCAAATTTAAATAGGTTGCATCTGAGGATTTGTGTGGCGCATTATCTATGATATTCTTGTTATTCGCTCACTAAAGGTGAGTTCATAGCCCCACGTTTTACATGTTTTTGTTTTATAAGTTTTTGGGGTGTGAAACTTGCAATGCTTTTACAATTGGACATCCTGTGGTAAGTTTCATGTAGTATGATTACGTGTTGCTTATGTTAGCGATTACTATATCTGAGCCATTTTCATGAACTGTCAATTGCGGGATTGGTGATCGAAGCGTTGTTGTTTTAATAGATCTATTGGGTTTGACAACCCCGTTCGGAGTGAATTAGCTACTCAACTGGACAATTCTTGAATGTATACCATGTCGAATTCTAAGATGTTGGGGTTAGAACTCACAGGGCAATGATAGACCATTTATGTGGTATTTATTCATGTCAGCTTCAGTGTCATGAGCTTGTTAGAGCAAGTAATTACATTTTATATGATGTTGCATCTTTGCCTTATTCATACACTTGGGAAAAATCTTGTTAGTCCTACAATATATGATTTATCCAAACCTATGAATTCACCAACATTTTGATTGTCATTTTTAAAGCAATGTTTTTCAGGGGGGGATCAGTAGGCTCGAGGTGCAAGGGGGATACATTGTGGTTTAATTGGGATATCATGCATTAAGATTTTGTCGCCTTATTTTTGTCTAACTGTATGGGCTAGAAATTCTTTGTACTTTGAACAAGTGGACCAATGTGAAGCTTCGGCTTATGTAACAAATACTTTGGTTTATATCCAATGTATCTAGTTTTTTAAAGATTTTTGGTCATTTATATACATCTTGTGTTATTGATCTGAGAAGTAACACGCCCCGGACCCTTATTCCGCTGCGACCCAATTTGGGGGTGTTACAGATTGGTATCAAGAGCCAAGGTTATAGAGAACCAGGTCAAATGTTTTTGCTGGACTATAACCATTTTCAAAAGTTGTTTTTATAACAAAGGGGTTTACACGGGACATACATATGTGCATACATTCATGCATACACTACTTGTTGCATTAGTTGGTTGGACTAGATGCATTCATAATTGATATACATGTTATGATATAAATGTATATTACTATAAGAGTCTTATATTAAATACTAATATAAGCTATTTTGAATTTTCAGATTCAGTCATGTCAGATTCGGATGAATCGGGGATTACATACACGGAGGTTTCCAGCCCATTTGAGGATTTATCAGACATAGGATCACCGAGAGCCGATGATCACGAGTATCTTGAGCTGCCTGAGATGCCAGAGGACCCATACGTGGAGGCCGCTCTTCAGGCCCCACCCTCTCCAGATTACGTGCCTGGCCCTGAGGAGCCAGAGCAGGCACCACCTTCGCCAGACTATGTTCCAGGCCCAGAGCATACTGATGATGAGATTATTGCTGAGGATCAGCCAGGTGCTGAGGATGCCTCACCCACTGCTCAGTCACCTGACTATGTCCCGGAGTCCGATCCTGAGGCGGACCCGGAGGAGGATGACGATGAGGACCCCGAGGAGGATCCTGTCGATTATCCTGCTGATGGAGGAGATGACGGAGATGACGAGGAGGGGTCATCAGAGGATGATGAGGATGATGACATGGACATCGAGGCCGATGATGAGGAGGAGGAGGAGGAGCACCTAGCTCCTGCCGACTCTGTAGTTGTTGCTTTACCAGCTACTGATCAGGCCCCATCTGCGGAGGAGACAGAGCCGTTCGAGACTGATGAGTCTGCGGCCACACCACCACCACACCCTGCATATCGTGTGACAGCTAGGATTTCTATTCCAGCTCCAGTACCTACACCAGTATGGTCTGATGCAGAGGTTGCCAGACTTCTCGCTATATCTACTCCACCATCATCACCACTCTCCCCATGGTCTTCACCACTTCCCCAGATACCTTCTCCATCACTACCACTATCACCACCCTCACCTGTGTTATCACCAGCACCACCTCCTAGCCCTATTCGTTCATTGGGCTATCGAGCTGCTATGATCCGGATGAGAGCTGAGGCCGCATCTACTTCCCATTCTCTACCATTACCACCACCCTTCATACTCTCCCCCACCAGACCAGATGCACCATCATTAGGGATACCACCACCCTTGCCCATATCAGTTCCTACTTCATCACCACCATTGCTACTACCCTCTGCTAGTCGTAGGGAGGACAGACCCGAGGTTACCTTACCACCTCGGAAGAGGTTAGGTATCGCTCTTGGTCCTAGATACGAGGTAGGAGAGAGCTCATCTTGCATGCATGCTGTAATAGAACGCGCTGGAGGTCTTGTAGGGCAGACTTTGGCTTTATAAGCTACTACGGATTGGGAGAGCAGGTGTGATCCAGAGAGAGAGGTTAGATATGGGATCACCGACTCGGTGGACGAGATAGTGAGACCCCTTCAGGGTGGCACCAAAATTAGTATGCACTGAGTGGGTCGAATATGACAGCATTTGAGAATAGGGATAGGCAATGTACGGATGAGATTTTATTGAGGTTAGCGATGAGCAAGATTTTAGAGAAGCTATTTGAATGGTCGGCTCAATATCTGGTTTAGAGACAGACGAGCAATGCATGATACACGTCATCAGCTTGGATGACAGTGGCTAGATTTATCAAGAGGGACTTGGAGGCGGATCCGATGGATGCCAGTGATCTTGCCCGCCGGAAGAAGGTTATGTCTCTACGCAACTACCGTACTGGGTATGTGTCAAAGTTTAGAGAGTTTGATGTGATGATCGCAGGAGACAGGTTGTGATTTCAGAGATGCTGAAGGCATACCATAGGAGATCTGCAGAGATGAGAGAGTTGAGGACAGTATGATACATACCTGACAAGCAGCATTTATACAGACCATTAACAGCGATGAGGCAATACAGTGATAGGTGACCCACACTACAGGACAGGTGACAGCACTACAGGGACAAGTTACCACACTACAAGGACAGCAGAGACCCGTTGGAGGTCCTGCACAGCCAGAGCTGCCAGAGGAGGCTGGTAGCAGTTAATAGATTAGATCGTGTTATGGCTAGTCATTTTGTATTATAGACTCTACTAAAGTATTACGGGTTTAATCTCGGCTAGTAAGGCTTTGGTTGTTATGTTTAATTTTGTAACCTAATTCCCCCCCCTTATGATCATTTTGTATTGAACCATTCAATGTAAGTTTTCCAATTTATATACGGTAATGGATTGTTTATGTCACGTCTGTAACGAATTGTTTATGAAATGAAAGTCGACTTGGTTATTTCATTGTTGATTATAATGAGTGTATATTTACTGTTGATGTGATCTCACTTTATTTAACTCATGTATATGTCATGGTTATGATTTTATGAAATCTAACGGATATTGTATTTTCTTGTGATTGAAGAAAATGGCACCAAAACGAGCCACGAGGTCAACACTGGTCACAACAACCCCAGCCCCAACAACAACCACCACCACATTGGTTACTAATGCCCAACTTCAGACAATGATTGACCAAGGTGTCACTGCCGCTTTAGCAGCACGTGATGCAAACAGGAATGGCGATAACAGCCATACTTCAGGGACGCGGGTTGGCAGAAGGACTGACAGCGTTGCACGAGAGTGCATTTACCAAGACATTATATAAGTGCAAACCTCTTATAATTTCAAAGGAACTGAGGATTGTTGAATTAACTTTCAATGTTTGAAAGGATGGAGATTGTTTCACATAAGCAACTGCTCTGTGGAAAATCAATTAATTTTTCCACTTTCCTCTTCAAGCAGGTGCTCTAACATGGTGGAATTCCATGTAAACTGCCAGTCATGAATGTTGCATATTGCAATGACATACCGATCTGAAAAGAAAATGACAAACAATACAGTCCAAGGAACGAGAATGAAAAAGCTTGAGGCTGAATTGTGGAAATTTGAAAAGTGAACGTTACTGAAATGTGACAATCCGTCCAAATTCATGTCGTAATTTAATTCTCGAGTAATTAATTATATTTTCATTTTATGTTGAGATATGAACTCAAACACGACTAACCGTGAGAATTAGGGCTCACATTTAGATTTACGTGACGTTTACAAAGAATCGACGGAATTCTACGTCAGGCATCGACTTTATATTTTTCAAAAATGCCATAGAAATAATTTTATTGCATTACCTGTTTTATTTGTTAGTTTTCATAAACAAACGTCGACATTTAATTAAAATATTATGTGTCGTAAATAATTATTATCGAATTCTATTTCGAATGGAAATTTAAATTTATTATTTTTACAAACTCGTCTTTGGTTCTTGTCTTGAGCCGAACTGAGTTTTTAAATGTACCACATTTATTAAATGTTTTAAAACAAATAAAAGCTTGAGGAAAATAAAATTGGTCTCGAAGAGAAATCCCCTAGCCACAGGAGTCGTTATAATTTAAATAAAACATAGACGTGTAAAAATCTAAAGAGAAAAAGAGGATGACTAATTTATAGTTTCAAGTGACAAATTGCCAACACTATAAATCTACCATTTACTTCACATTTATACATAACTAAAACACACACACTTTTGTTTTGTCTCTCGTCCCCATAACCGGCCGACCACCACAAACGCCGCCACTCTCGCTGGAGAACCGCCATGGTCCCAGGAAACCTTTACATGCAATCCGATCAATTTAATAATTTCCGAATCCCCTCATCATTTCTACGTTTTCCCACCAAACAAATTACCACATGCAATGGGTATTTTTCTAAGTTTTTGGTATTTTGGTTCGGTTTCGAGTTCGGCAAAGGCAAGAAAAGGAACGACTCGAGTCCGATTTGGCTTAATATAGCGTTGTAAGTATTCGTGTTACTATTGTTTCGTTAGTTTCGCGTTTCGATCAATTATTAATATATGTGATGAAATCCGATGAACTTGCGGCGATTAGCTAGATTGTAATTTGGGATGATTGAACGACATGAATATTGTGTATAGGATATATTAGATATGTCGTGGGTGAATTTGTGGTCGAAAAATAGTTTTTGCCGTGTTTTAAAAGTATTGTAGAGGTTGTTATGACGTCCGTTTCGATAGTTGGATCGTCCCGTAACTCTTCCTAACGAAGAAGTTATGGCCGATCGAAGATTGGAAAAATATAAATGTTTTTGACAGCATTTTTCGGTACTTTGCTTGCTGTCCCAAATTGCAACGGAGGATTTGGGCACTTTCAAGTCCGTTTCAATCTTCCGGCGAAACACGAAAGTTGTCCGGAATAACGTTTTCTATAAAATCTCTTTTTGGTCAAAGTCACGAAAACGTGATATAGCGGGTCAAAACCGATGGTCAAACTGCTGCGTTTTAATTAAAATAGTCAAGTTCCAGCAGATTCTTGCAGGGGCATTATGGTCATTTTCTGTGGGGTTTCAGGTCTCGGCTAAAACTAAAAAGTTGTCCAGAATATCGTTTCGCATAAAATCTCTTCTTCGTCCGAGTCATGAAAATGTGATTTAGAGGGTCGTTTGGAGCGGGTCAGACTTAATTAATAAATATGTATAAAAAGGTCAAACAAAGTCTAACGTTGACTTTTGAAAGTCAACGGGTTAATACTAAACTTGTCGGACGTTATAAAAATAATTAAAATGCTATTATTACTACGAGTAAGATGTTTTAAACTTAGCCATTCTTACGAAAGAGGTAGATTCTAAAAATAGAAACTTTTGTTAATAATCGAAAAATAATATCGATACGAGTAATTAATAACCATATTGAAAGTCGAAAGTTCGACGAGATAAATAAATATTTTTATAAATATACTTTGATAACGAGACTTACTAAAAATGCTAACTTTCCGAAAATAATAACTTTCTAAAAATAAAAATTTCCTAAAATAGAAAGTTTTTGATTAAGCGATGTATAATATAAATAAAAGGAATGATCGTAACCTAATATTGTGGGGTTTTAGGATCTAAGGCGCAAGTGGATTTCTCATCACATGTATGAGTAAATATACATATATATATATATACATATATATATATATATATATATATATACATATATATATATATATACATATATATATATATATATATACATATATATATATGATTTTGTAGATACGATGTACGCATCGTTAATTATACTTTTCGATATAGTAATCGAGCGACTCTAATTATAGGTCGTGATCGCGTTTGTAGATTCTCGTGCTAGACTTATTCGTTTGATTATCGGCTTTCGATCATGGTGAGTTCATAGCCTCGCATTTTTTACACTTTAATTGTTTTATAAACCCGCGAGGGAGATAACATGCTTGTTTTTAAAATAGAACACAGGGGAGATTGTAAGCTAGTAGCCTTGATTATTATAAGTTAGATTAACTCGCTAGATAAAAGACCCACGGAAATCATGAATTGTTAATTGCCGGTAGATGGCATACGCTTATACATGGAATAGTACTATTTGGAGGCTGCCACCTCCAATCCGTGACGACTGGCTATCGTCAAGTGTCGGGAATATGACACAACGGATGCGTTGTATAGAGAATAATATGCACTCATAGCGAGGGTGTATAGTGGGCATACCTTGTTGGGAACCCCAACATAATGATATGGTAACGTTCGATTCATGAGGCTTATAATAATCCCCCCTATAACGTTGTCTGATCCACATCGTTATATCATGATGAATATTGAGAAATGATACTTGTGTTCGGAGATTAGATGTTGGGAACCCCAACATATTTTTATGGTTTTTATATATAAACCCTATGGATTCACTCAACATTATTGTTGACTTTTTAGCATGTTTTATCTCAGGTCCTTGAAGGTAATTCGGTGATGGAGATATTTGGAGATATTAATGAAACATATATTTTGAAGGCCCTTTTCAAGAAAATCATTCGAAGAATACATTTCAAAAATGTTGTATGAATTATGAATAGTTTGGGACCTATGATGTAAATTTTATTTCGAATAAATGTGTTTAAAAACGTCTCTTTTCGAGTCGTTTTCTATGCTTGAGTTGTTATATTATGACGTAGCACCCCAAATGACCCTTCCGCTGAGATATATGAAAATGGGGGTGTTACAGATTGGTATCAAGAGCTTAAGTTATAGAGAACAAAAGATTTTCAAAAAGAAAAATGAACGAAAGAATTTTTGAAATCTTTTGACTATAACGGTGCAATAGAAATCTCTGAATTACCGACGGGACAAGAATGAGAAGGATTTATTTATCGATATATATATATGGAAAAATATATATATGTGGTAATATGAGATTTTCATTTCTTTTGAATATAAATGTTGAATATGTGATTATTTTAATACTAATACGAGATATTTATACGACGCGGATTGTCATGAAGAACCCTAACCATCTTAACGAGCCGAACGAAGCTATTCCCGAGGTGAACCCAGTTGTTCCCGAGCCGAACTAAGTTGTGGATATCCATGATCCCCACGAAATGGTTGACATTCATGACGACATTGATTTAGTTGATTATGATGGTGATGATGAAGAAAACCCGAAAGAAGATCCAGAAGAAGACTTGGAAGAAGAACCAGAACCGAATAATGGGCTTGTGAATCGATTTGCCCCACATGTTGACTCACATCAGCCCGGTGTTATGACTGGTTAGATAGAGGAGAATAATGGTGTAAATAAAGGTGTTAATAATGAGGATATAGAAGACGAAGATGTTGAGATTGAGCTCAATGACGATGCTGAGTTGATATTTCCTTATGAGGTGGAGGGTGACAAAACCCTGCCACATGGAGGTGTGTCATCCAATTCTAAGCCACCTAATGCAGAGCCACCTAATGCGGAGTCATCTGATTCTGAGTCAGAGGACGAGGAGATTGAGGTTGCACCCGAGGTGGATGTTGCACCTGAGGTTGAGGTTGCACCCGAGGTTGATGTTGCACCCGAGGCTACTATTGGGACTTCTACCCAAAGGCCTTATGCTGTTCGCGACTTTCTGAGGGGTGTATTTGAGGTAGGAGAGCCATCTTCTGCTCATGACTCAGCTTATGTTGGTGGATTGGCACCTTGGGCATTGAGACGTGATTTATAGGCGTCCCGTGCACGATCTAGAGTCACGGAAGCTGAGTTGGGAACATGCCAAACTAAGATTGCTCTTCTGAAATCAAAGAATAAGATCGAGGAAAAAGAGAGAGATACCTAATCATGATTTGGGAACTGTAGTGCATTGTGTTGGGTGATGTTTTAGAGAGGCTGAACGGTGTTAGAGAGCAGTGGAATGCTATCTTCGAAGAAGAAGTTGGTTGAGGATGAGATAGAAGTTGGTGTTGGCTCATATGGAGTTTGATATGATGGATGAGGTGATTACATGCATCTTATGGGTGGAGCTCAAGAGGTTTTTTTATGGAGATGGTTCGCATTGGGGGCTGTTCCTAGGCCACCATCCATGATGAAGGTTTACTGAGCGTACCCGAGGAAGAATCAAAGCACTACCATAATTTAATCTTCTTTTGTGGGACCAAGGGACCTTCTGAGCACGTGGACCACCTAGGTGAACTCTTAAGTAGTTTTGTTTTTCATTTTTAGTATCTTTTGTAAATCTACTAATCTAAACTGAGATTTCAGTTAGTAGAACTAGTACCTTGGGTTTGTATAGCATTTAGATGGTGACAGTAATGTGTCACGATATAACTTATGATCGTTTGTGATTTATGAATTGACTATCTTTGATTTCTAAATTCTAACGGTGTCGTTGTTATTCTTTCTTTCTTGTTTCTTTTACTGTTCCTATTGTTTGATTGCAATCATTGAATGAATACTCATTTTATGATTTGATTTGTGTTTCTAACTTCTTCTCCTGTATTCTCAATCGCCAATCAGATTTTGGATCTCATGATGATTTTGGCACACCTAAACTCATTTCCTATCATATTGTATTAATCATTTTCTCCCATTCATTTTTGAACCACTCTTTATTACACTCATGCAAACCACTTATTGTTTAATAAGTTAATATAATATCACCTGAGAAAATTTAAATTGTCATCATTTTATGAGTTATTTTAATTGAGAATTATATATAGTTGCTATCACCATAAAAAAAATTATTAAACATCGTGTAAATTAAATTACTTTCATACTATGAACGGTTCTGTAAAATCATTTTTGATTTCTATCTTATAATTAAGCATGGTTATACATTTAAATATGATGACATTAGTTTGACGAACTGAGCATTGCATTGCTATTCCTAAATTATACATAGTCGTGCACCTACGTATAATTTGGAAGGAGCCATGCAAGGCTGAATAGTAGTCACCGTAAGATTTTGATAAAGATCAATTTTTAACTGTAATTCTGAAAAATCAAGATTTTGTATGGTTTGCAAGCGGTACAAGTAGGGATATCTGCATATGTACCCTTATCCTTTTCCCAATCGAATTAACCATCTGTGGATGCGGTCTTACTTGACAATTGTTATCTACTTCTTATTTCCTTTCTTTCATCATGAAACTCTTTGGACACCTATCTATTTATCGACTATTGATACCCGACTTGAAGTTTCGACGTTCCTATCCTTTCTTTTCGACTAATCCTCCTTTGAGTAACGTGTGTAAAATTCCGAGATGCGTTCGGAGGTGAATAATGAATTAGGAAAGTATGGGGTTTATGCATATCCATTATGGTATTAGCCTTTCTTTTGACTCGAGATTCGCCCGTGTGAATCACGCGTTGACTTCGCCCTTCAATTGCTAACTCTGTCTTTTGATTCCCTTGATTCGATAAGGGATATGAATTGCTTTAAATTGCAATGAAAAAGGGCACAGAAATAAGGATTGCCCTAAGTTGAGAAGGAATGGGCAAGGTGGGGAGGGCGGGAAACAACCATGGAGGTGCTTATAAGTTGGTGGCTGTGAATGCTCAGCAAGATCCAAAGGTCGTATACGGGTACGTTCTTTACTCATGACTATTATGCTATTGCATGAATGCTGCTCGCCCGCACGCCCACCAGCGTTACGATTAATAGTGTCAAGTCTATAAATTTAGTACCTTATTGATATTGATTCTGGATGAGTTAGATACTATCTTGAAGTGAAATTGACGGACAGAAAGTAGTAAGTACGCCATAAGAACGTTTTATTAGGGTGGACACTTAATCTTTTAAACTGTTCTTTCCTATCAATTTAATAGGTAATAGAACTAGGATGTTCTATATCATTATTGGGATTGGATTAGTTATAGATTTTGTGGCCGCTATATTGTTTGTGTGTAGTGATTTTGGGTGTGAGGGGGAGTTGTGGGAGCTGTGCGGGCAGGTATGTTGAGCCAATTGTATGTTGCTTCCCACCCTTTATACTCTTGTATAACAATCTCTATGTTTTATTTTTCTTTATTAGTTTTCCCCCTCTTACACACAATCCCTTTGAGGATTTCCCCTGGTAATTGGTAAGGCGTTTGATTGATCAAAGGAAAATAGAAATAATCCCCGTTTGAAGATCGTTTCATGCATTAAGGCTCAAAAGTAGATCGAGAATGGTTGTGAGCTATTCCTAGCTCAAGTAACCAGAACGGTATCGAAAGAGAAGCGATTTAAAGATGTTCTTGTCATCCGATATTCTCTTAAGGTATTTCCCGAAGAATTACATGGACTTCTGCCACCCAGGCAAGTTGAATTATGTATTGATCTTATTCCCGGTGTTGCACCTGTGGCACGCGGCGGTATAGCAAATCGTGGTAGACTTTACTTCCTCAATAGGTTCGTTGGTGGTCTCAACAACCTCTTTCCAAAATAAGCTGGCTCGAGCAGTGGCTCCCCTCGAGGCCATAACAACGTGAAGAAGAAGGATGTATTGTTCTGAATGTGCATTGATTACCGAACTGAACAAATTGACGATCAAGAATCGATATCCGTTACCAAGGATCGATGACTTATTTGATCAGCTGCAAGGTTCTAGTGTATATTCTAAAATTGATCTACGGTCTGGTTATCGGCAACTTCGTGTTCGCGAAGAAGATATTCGAATTACTGCATTCAGAACTTGTTATGAACATTATGAGTTTCAAGTAATGCCGTTTGGACTAACTAATGCACCTGCAGTATTCATGGACTTGATGAATCGCGTGTGCAAGTCGTATCTTGATAAGTTCGTGATTGTATTCATTGATGACGTTCTGATTTATTCCAAAAATAAAGAAGAACATGGTGAACATTTGAAGACTATCTTGAATTTGCTAAGGAGCAAAAATTTGTACGCTAAGTTTTCAAAATGTGATTTTTGGCTTGATTCCGTGCAATTCCTTGGCCATGTGATTGATAGTAATGGAGTTCATGTTGATCCTGCAAAGATAGAAGCCATTAAAAATTGGGCTGCACCGACTACACCAACGAAAGTGCGACAATTTTTGGGTTTGGCAGGCTATTATCGACGGTTTATTAAGGAGTTTTCTCTAATATCCAAACCATTAACTAAACTCACTCAGAAAAATAAGCCGTTTGTATGGGGAAGACGAAGAGGAGGCATTTCAAACATTGAAGCTGAAATTGTATAGTGCGCCAATATTATCACTACCCGAAGGAAGCGAAGACTTTGTTGTGTATTGTGATGCATCCCCTAAAGGATTTGGAGCTGTTTTGATGCAACGAGAAAAGGTGATTGCGTACGCCTCTAGACAACTTAGAAAGAATGAGGAAAACTACACGACCCATGACTTGGAATTGGGAGCGGTGGTTTTTGCTCTTCGACTATGGAGACATTATTTGTACGGCACTAAGTGTACGGTATTCACCGATCACAAAAGCCTACAATATATTTTGGATCAAAACGAGCTAAAAATGAGGCAGCGTAGATGGATTGAACTTGTGAGTGATTACGATTGTGTTATTCGTTATCACCCGGGAAAGGCGAATGTTGTCGCTGATGCGTTAAGCAAGAAGGATAAGGAACCGATACGAGTGCGTGCTTTAGTAGTGACGGTGCATAACAATTTACCTAAACAAATTCGAAATGCACAAGTTGAAGCGTGCAAGGAGGAAAATATAGGTGCCGAAGGATTTCTCGGCAAAGGGGAGCCATTATTTGGAGGATTGAGAGACCTAATCGTGTTGGAATCTCATAAATCAAAATATTTCATTCATCCTGGACCAGAAAAAAAATGTACCATGATTTGAAGAAGTTATACTGGTGGCCGAGTATGAAGGCTGACATTGCGACTTATGTCAGTAAGTGCTTGACTTGTGCTAAAGTCAAAGCCGAACATCAAAAGCCATCAGGATTACTACAACAACCTGAAATCCCTGTTTGGAAGTAGGAGAGAATAACAATGGATTTCATTTCAAAGCTTCAAAGAACGTCATCTGGATATGACTCGATTTGGGTCATTGTGACTGATTGACTAAATCTACTCACTTGATTCCGATGAATGAGAAGTTTAAAATGGAGAGGCTTACTCGATTTTATTTGAAGGAGATTGTTCGTAGGCACGAGGTGCCCGTGTCGATTATTTCGGACCTAGACCCTCGTTTTGCATTCGGATTTTTGGAGATCCTTTCAAAAGTCATTAGGGATGAATTTGGATATGAGCACTGCTTATCATCCTCAAACTGATGGTCAAGTGAAAGAACAATACAGACATTGGAAGACATGTTGCGTGCTTGTGTGATTGACTTTGGTAGTGGCTGGGATAAGCACTTACCTTTGGCTGAATTCTCATACAATAACAACTATCACGCTAGTATTAAAGCCGCACCATTCGAAGCTTTATACGAAAGGAAATGTAGATCGCCAATATGTTGGAGTGAGGTTGGAGATGTCCAACTCACGAGACCGGAAATGATTCGTGAAACGACGAAAATGATTGTGCAAATCAAGAACCGATTATTGGCTACTTGTAGTAGACAGAAAAGTTATGCGGGTGTGAGACGTAAACCTTTGGAGTTCGAGGTGGGTGGAAAAGTTATGCTGAAAGTATCACCGTGGAAAGGTGTTGTACAATTTGGAAAACGTGGGAAGTTAAGTCCCCGTTATATTGGACCATTCAAGATTCTATCAAGAGTCGGTCCGGAGGCATATAAACTGAAATTACCCCGAGAGCTTCAAGGAGTTTACAATACATTCCATGATTCGAACTTGAAGAAGTGTCTATCGGATGAAGATCTTATTATTCCTCTTGACGAAGTAAGGATCGACGAGAAGTTTTATTTCATCAAAGAACCCATTGAAATTATGGATAGAGAAGTAAAGCAACTTAAGCAAAGTCGAATTCCTATAGTTAAAATTCGATGGAACCCGAGTCGTGGACCGGAATATACTTGGGAATGGGAGGATCAGATGTGGAAGAAATACCCTCATCTCTTTGATTTTAATAAGAAGCGGACGACAAGATGAATTGATCTTCAGGGACGAAGATCCCTTTTTAGGGGGAAATGCTGTGACAATCCGTCAATTTCAGATCGTTATTTATTTCTCGAGTATTAATTATAATTTTCATTTTTATGTTGAGATATGAACTCACGACTAACCGGGAGAATTAGTGCTTACATTCGTAAATTACGCGACGTTTACAAAGAACCGGCGAATTCTACGTAAGGCATCGACGTTTATATTTTCAAAAATGCCGTAGAAATAATTTTGTTGCATTCGTTTTATTTTGTGAGTTTTCATAACAAACGTCGACATTTAAAATTTTATTTGTCATAAATAATTATTTCGTATTTTATTTCGAATGGAAATTTGAAATTTATTATTTTTACAAACGTCGTCTTTGTTCCTTGTCTTGAGCCGAACTGATGTTTTAAAATGTACACATTTTATTAAATGTTAGAAGTTAAAATAAAAGTGTAACGGAAAATAAAAATGGTCTTGGAAGTTTAATCCCGAGCCACGATAGTTGATTTTTATTTAAGTAAAAAGTTCATGTGTCAAAAACTAATTTTTGAAAAGAGGGGAGGACTATTATTGTCAAAAGTCCAAACTAGTGCAAGACATATATAAGGAAGTTTACTTCCTCATTTCCTTCATTTTTATAAAATAAAACACACACTTTCTCTCTAGCTCCACCACCACCACCGGAAAACTTTTCCGGTCATCGGAAACCGCCACCGCCGCCGTCGGCCGCCGGTCACCGCCGCCGGAAACCGCCGTGGTCGCCGGAAAAATTACATGCAATCCGAACAACTTATATTTTCCGAATCCCCTCGTTATTTCCTACGTTTTCCACTAAAAATATACGACATGCAATGGGTAAATAAAATGGTGATCAAAAGTAATTTGGGTGGAGATTAAGCTTGGAGTTGAAGCCTTCATCAAGCTTGTTCTTGTTTTGATCATTGTGATCTTGTCTACACTTTTCTTATGGTAAAAGATTTAATGAGACTTGTTTAAGTTTATTTTGATTTCATTTTATGTATGTACATGTATTGTAAATGATGATCAAGAAATAAAATGATACATGCATGCATAGATCTAGGTAAGAAATGACTAAATCAATTATTAAATCTTGCTAGAAATCATTGAAAATTTAGGGCTGTTGTTAACAGCAAGTTCTGGATTTTTGGGTTGGCTTAATGGTTGATTTGATTTACCTAGGTTGTAGAGAATTGAGTTATGAACATATGGCTAATTGGATACTCAATGGAAAGTAAAAATTGAATAAGTTATGACCATTTTACCAAAAGACATCAGTTCTGACCTTGCTGTACAGATGGCACAAAAAGTCATACTTACGTACTGAGTTGGCTAAAAACCTAAAACTATGAGACCTAGATAAAATCATGTAGGTTCTGTACCAATTGGATGATCAACCAATTCATTATGGTTTGTAAATGGCATCAAAAATGGTGAAAGTGAGTTTTCAGTCCAAAGTTGTAACTTGACCTTTGTGTAGTGATTTGATCATAAGTATATGTATACTTAAAATAAGTATAAAAGTAACCTTGGATCTGTAATATATACTTAAATATGAAACTAAGGATGTAAAGTTTTCAATTATATCATTTACGGTTATTAAAATACGACTATTTTCGTAAACCTAAACGTATATAAAATTTTACGTCTACACGAACACTATAAATGATAAAACGTTTTTACAACTAAAACCCGAGGTGGTAGGACCCACTTCTTGGGAGTTTTTAAAAGTTAACTTACTGATAATAAACATGTCCCGACCTCGAGAACCCGAAAATTTATAATAAGACTCATTTACAAGCTTAAATGGGCCATAAGGCCTGATTGGGCCACTAGGCCCAATGTATTAAAATGGACATATTGGACTTGGCTTTAAGCCCAACCCATTTGGGCTTAATTAATGGGCTAAGACCTGGTCTTGGGTTAATAATATCAACTTAAACATTTAATGGACTTACTTATGGGCCTATTGGGCTTTTTGGGATATATTGGACCATAAGAGTAAAAATGGCAAATAGAAACTAGTTAAGAACCTAGAAAAACCTAAGTGTGAAGTAATTAAATCATTTGGGTCATGATCATCATATAAGATACATGTATATATATACATACTTATTTATTTTACGAGTCATCGTTAATTTTATCGGCTAGAAACCTAAGACCCATTACAATTGGTATAGGTCTCGGTTGATCGACGCGCTTACGTCCGAAGTTTTTATTCATCGATATTCTCGTCCGACATCACCAAGTGAGTTCATAGCCTCGCATTTTAATATTTGAATTGATTTATAAACCCGCGAGGGAGATAACATGCTTGTTTTTAAAAATTGAACACAAGGGACTTGAATGTATGCTAGTAGCCTTGATTATTATAAGTTGGAATTAACTCGCTAGACAAAAGACCCGCGGAAATCATGAATTGTTAATTGCCGGGTAATGGCATACGCTTATACAAGGAATAGTACTATTTGGAGATTACCACCTCCAATCCGTGACGACTAGCTATCGTCTCGTGTCGGGAAAATGACACTACGGATGCGTTGTATAGAGAATAAGATACACTCATAGCGAGGGTGTATAGTGGGCATTTTTATGAAATGGTAACGTTCGATTCATGAGGCTTATAATAATCCCCCTATAACGTTGTCTGATCCACATCGTTATATCCTGATAATTTTGAGAAATGATACTTGTGTTCGGAAGAATTTTATTGTTTATAAATATAAACTCTATGGATTCACTCAACATTATTGTTGACGTTTTAGCATGTTTTATCTCAGGTCCTTGAAGGTAATTCGGCGATGGAGATTTTGGTTAACGCTTATGGAAAACCAAATATTTTGAAGGCCCATTAAATAAAAGTCATTCGAAGAATATTTCAAAAATGTTGTATGAATTATGAACAATTTGGGACCTATGATGTAAACTTTTATTTCGAATGAATGTGTTTAAAGCGTCTCCTTTCGAGTCGTTTTCTATGCTTGAGTTATTGTATTAACACGTAGCACCCCAAATGACCCTTCCGCTGATATATGAAAATGGGGGTGTTACAGATTGGTATCAAGAGCTTAAGTTATAGAGAACAAAAGATTTTCAAAAAGAAAAATGAACGAAAGAATTTTTGAAATCTTTTGACTATAACGGTGCAATAGAAATCTCCGAATTACCGACGGGACAAGAATGAGAAGGATTTATTTATCGATATATATATGGAAAAATATATATGTTGTAATATGAGATTTTCATTTATTTTGAATATAAATGTTGATTATGTGATTATTTTAATACTAATACGAGATATTTATACGACGCGGATTGTCATGAAGAACCCTAACCCCCCCTAACGAACCAAACGAAGCTATTCCCGAAGAAAACCCAGTTATTCCCGATCCGAACCACGTTGTGGACGCCCATGATCCCAATGTAATGGTTGACATTCCCGATGATGAGGAGTTAGTTGATTATGATGGGGTAATGATGAGGAAGAACCCGAAGAAGAACCGGAACCAAATAATGGGCATGGGAATCAGTTTGCCCAACATCCTAACCCACAGCCCGGTAATATGAATGGTTGGTTAGAGGAGGATGATGATATGAATGAGAATGTTAATGATGAGGATATCGAGGATGAGGATGTTGAGATTGAGGTCGATGACGATGCGGAGTTGATCTTCCCTTATGAGGTGGAGGGTGACCAAACCCCGCCACCTGGAGGTGTGTCATCCAATTCTGAGCCACCTAATGCAGAGCCACCTAATGCGGAGTCATCTGATTCTGTATCATCCGATTCTGAGTTAGAGGACGAGGAGGCCGATGTTGCACCTGAGGACACTTTTGGGACTATTACCCAAAGGCCTTATGTTGTTCGCGACTTTCCGAGGGGTGTACTTGAGGTAGGAGAGCCATCTTCTGCTCATGACTCATCTTATGTCGGTGGATTGGCACCTTGGGCATTGAGACGTGATTTATAGGCGTCCCGTACACGATCTAGAGTCACGGAAGCTGAGTTGGGCAAATGCCAAACTGAGATTGCTCTTCTGAAATCAAAGAAATCTTCTTCTGATGGGACCGAGGGACCTTCCGAGCCACGTGGACCACCTAGTGACTCTTATTAGATTAGTTTATCAATTGCAGTATCTTTTGTAAATCACTAACTAAACTGAGATATCAGTTAGTAGAACTAGTCATTGGAGTTGTATAGCATTAGATGGTGACATTTAATGTGTGACGATACAACTTATGACTCGTTTGTGATTAATGAAATGACTATCTTTTGATTTCTAAATTCTACGTGTGTCGTTGTTATCTTTCTTTTCTTGTTTCTTTTAACTGTTCCTATTGTTTGATGCAATCATTGAATGAATACTCATTATGATTTGAATTGTGTTCTAACTTCTTCTCCTCGTATTCTCAATCGCCATCGATATCATGGATCTCATGATGATTTTGGCTAAACTCATTTCCTATCATATTGTAATCATTTCACCCATTCATTTTGTGAACCACTCTTTACTACGCTCATGCAAACCACTTATTGTTTAATAAGTTAATATAATATCACCTGAGAAAATTTAAATTGTCATCATTTTATGAGTTATTTTAATTGAGAATTATAAATAGTTGCTATCACCATAAAATTATTTATTAAACATCTTGTAAATTAAATTACTTTCATACTATGAACGGTTCTGTAAAATCATTTTTGATTTCTATCTTATAATTAAGCATGATTATACATTTAAATATGATGACATTAGTTTGACGAACTGAGCATTGCATTGCTATTCCTAAATTATACATAGTCGTGCACCTACGTATAATTTAGAAGGGGCCATGCAAGGCTGAATAGTAGTCACCGTAAGATTTTGATAAAGATCAATTTTTAACTGTAATTCTGAAAAATCAAGATTTTGTATGGTTTGCAAGTGGTACAAGTAGGGACATCTGCATATGTACCCTTATCCTTTTCCCAATCGAATTACCCATCTGTGGATGCGGTCTTACTTGACAATTGTTATCTACTTCTTATTTCCTTTCTTTCGTCATGAAATTCTTTGGACACTTATCTATTTATCGACTATTGATACCCGACTTGAAGTTTCGACGTTCCTATCCTTTCTTTTCGACTAATCCTCCTTTGAGTAACATGGGTAAAATTCCGAGATGCGTTCAGAGGTGAATAACGAATTAGGAAAGTATGGGGTTTATGCATATCCGTTATGGTATTAGCCTTCTTTTGACTCGAAATTCGCCCATGTAAATCACTCGTTAACTTTGCTCTTTTATTGCTAACTTTGTCTCTTGATTCCTTTGATTCGATAAAGGTTATGAGTTATTCCTAGCTATGAAGTCGAATTAGCCGATGGAGAAGTAGTGAGTACCACATTTTGGGCTGAAGCAGTTAGTACTGCTTACTATGTACAAAATAGGGTCTTAGTAGTCAAGCTTCATAACAAGACACCTTATGAACTTTTTAGAGGTTTTAAACCAGCTCTAAGCTTTAT
>BQNB010000145.1:88158-206001 GCA_026074375.1 Tanacetum coccineum | reverse complement strand
CGATCATAACACATCAAAAATCACGAACAACAACACAACAAACACAATACATTACACTAAAAACGATCCTTAACAAAATTCACCTTCACTCTTAACGGCTATTATTGAACTTTAATGACCACGAGGTTATAATACGATGTTACTTATTTGGGATTGAAGAAGACTTTCACGGAGAGTGTACTTATTTCGTCCTTGGTTCTTATTTTCTTCACAAAGAAGATGACTTGTGTTATGTGACGAAGATTTGGATATATAGTTGCTTTTGTGATTCTTTCTACCTATACCCACAAAGTAGCTATCAGTTTAAAGAGTTACATTGTAGTACTCAGTGTCTTACGTCGTTGAGGAGATTTCAAGTGGTGATGTATTTTTTGTATACTTTTGGGTGAGTATATGGTACCTAGAGATTTGCCTATGCACCGTTCCTTCGTCACACGGATAGTACAAGATCAAGTCACAAGTGAAGGACTATGCTTCAACCAGTGGTCATCAGTATTAGCCGACATAATAGATAAGGGGATTTAGATCGGGTTGATCAAGAGAGATTTGTTCAGAGAGTACGATTCGACATCCTCTCACAGAGTTTTGCTTATGCAATCACGGGCTATAAAGATAAGTAAGATGTTCCAGTTGGCATATGATGTACACATGAGTAGGATGATTCCTCAGTTAGTCATCATACTGGAGGGAGAAATGTGCACATCCGGTACTTAGTTGATTTTTATGTTACCGTTTTGATGTTACAATTTTGACTACGCAGCTGGATAAATTGCTTTCACTCAGGACTTAACTGACTTGGGTGAAACAATTTAATTTGGTACATTCAGGACTTAATTGACCTTGATGCTACCATTTTGACTACATAGAGGGATAAATTGCTTACACTCGGGACTTAGTTAACTTTGGTGTAGCAAGTCTTACCATGTCTTTCCGGGTCTTAATTAATTTTGGTGCTACGGTTTCGATTTCGGTAAAGGGATAAAGTGTGTACTTCTAAACTGGAATGCTTCCTAAGTGAGACGATGTTGATGATATCATCCATCCCATAGTGTATCCTAAATGAGAAAAAAGGTTCTTAAAAAGACTTCTGCATTGATTCTTAATCAGTCTGGGAGCTGAAGAAAAAGAGCCTACTAGTTGGGAGGGAGTTAAAACTCAACTAGATTCTACAAGCTGAAGAAATAAAGCTGGAGCGTTCAAGTAGATCAAGGTCATTGAAGACAACCTCAAGGAATGCTGGACTTTATTCTTATCATTTTACTTCATTTTTTCTTATAGGAAACATTGTAACCAATTCAAGTGTGACACCATCTTAGAGGGAGATTGTTAGCCTCACTTTTTAGTGAAGCTGACGTCTTACATGTGAATTGGACTAGCTATAGGCCAACTGCTACACGCAGAGACTAATATTGTATAAGTGGCATAGATAGCTTAAGATAGGCCTATCTATACCGCTCATGACTCTCCATGAGGGGTGTGGATGTTCATTTTATTTTTCCCTTTCTCTTTCTAATCTACTATTCTTCCTTTTATGTTTATCTCACCCTCTCTCTACTTTCTCTCACTAGAAACTAACAATGTTATATCTTGTTTATTTTGATCAACCAAGACCCCCCGAAAAAGGTGTTTTTCGATCCTTGTCACCTCCTCCCTAAATGTGTTTGAGCCATAAAATCTCATCCTTGTTTGTAGTTTCTTGAACGAATGCATTAAATGAATAAATATGCTTGTTTTTTTATCTCTCTTGATAATTCAGTGGCTAAATTACAGTTATGAATGTTCTTAAGAGTTATTTAACTGATATGTATGCTATTTAAAGAAGTCTTAATGCTTAAATTTTCATGCTTGTGGTAATGAATGTCTTGAGGCGAGTTATCAACTATCTTTGAGAGTCGAGTTAACAACACCATCATAAGGTGAGTTAACAACCCCCTTCAGAAGGCGAGTTAACAACTCCCTTCAGAAGGCGAGTTAACATCACCTCATCAAGAGGCGAGTTAACAACTCCCTTCATAAGGCGAGTTATCAACTGTCTTTGAGAGGCGATTTAACAACATATTAAGGAGACGATTTAGCAATTCCTTATAGGAGATGATGACATCAAATAACGTATACTTTATAGCATCATTTACCCCATGTAATTTACCCATTTTGTATAATTATTGCAAAGAATTGTTACTTAATCGTTTGTATTTGAGAATTGCATTAATTATGGAGTACTTGGTGAAGTTATGCTAAAAGGCACGCATTTTGTAGCATAAACGAAGAGTTCGCGAAAGTCTACTAATCTGACATAAAATACGCCGTATTATTATAGACCTATACGACGTATCCAAGACTTTGACGAATCAAAAGACCATTACTTGACTTTGAAGAATACGCCGTATCTACATCAATGATACACCGTATATAATACTTTGGTCAACGAAGAAGAATCAACTGGTTTAACCTCAATACGCTGTATCCATCAAGAAGATACGACGTATCCGTGCCTACACTTCACAAATAACCACGAAGGATTGGAGACCCAATACGCCGTATCCAGGACATCAATACGCCGTATTTTCCCCATAATAAATAAATAAAAATATTCTGGAAGATATCAAACGTGGTCCTTACTCTAAAAAATCTCCAATACGCCGTATCCCACATTGCTCGATACGGCGTATCGACCTGTTTCAAGACCCTATAAATAGATGACCCAAAACTCAGTTTTAGGTATGCAAGTGAATCCCTAAACCACCAAGTCGACCAAGAGACGAATAAAGGAGCATAGAAGGTCAGAAAAGAGCCTCAAGATCATAGGAAAACTCTTGTAATCTTTGCGCAACCGAATACGCGTTTGATTAAGGTTTCTTTATTTTAATCGTTTATATATCAAACCGTGTATATTTTAACAATGACTATCGGTTGATACCTTTAGGTATCAGCTATGTTTATGAAGATTTAATATTTGGTTTGTTTATATCGATTGCTTAATTTATCGTTGATTGTTGATTATGTTTATCAATTTAAACTTGTTTACGTGCTTAAGTATGCGACCTATCATTCAACTAGGTCTAGTCCTACATATTTAATGCGTTGCAACTTCGGTGTTGTTTGGGCGTAGGCTAAGAGTCCGGGATAGCTCTCCATATTGCAATTTATATATCTAGAATCATATGATCAAAAATATTGTCCTATTAAATATGTGTCTAGGATACGCTTCGAGCTTAACTAGTTAATTGGATATTGCCTTTGGTTTATTGAACATGTTGACTAGTAGGTGAATCTAAATAATTCAACAAATAATGTTCTAATTCCATAGGATAGTTGGACAAGTGGACTACTAGTGTATAAATTGCCATTAAGCAGTAAGTGGGTAAAGTCTCTATGAGCTAGGGTTTAACAAGATCACCATTGCTTTAATCCCTAAGATATATTATATGTAACACCCCCAAAAATGTGTCGCAGCGAAAATATATCCGGGGGCGTTACTTCATAATACACAGCACAAGGTACAAGAGAACGACCTCTAAATGTGTCGTTTGCAAAGTAATCTCGGTTATTTTCTTGAAATTGATATAACATTTGTCCCATAATTGCATCACAATGAAAAGCTTGAAAGCAATACAAGAAGATTTGATCATTTGTATGTAAGTAGAAATCCATGTATGAAATCTTGAAATTTTAGACTCCAATGCACATCAAGTAAGCCAAGCATCTAATTCACCTGAGAAAAACATGCTTAAAAGTGTCAACATAAAGTTGGTGAGGTCATAGGTTTGTTTAAGTATAAATGTTGCACCAAAGATTTGCAAATTGTGTATGACTAATTCAACCCTTAAAATAGTCACAAAATTGTACGTATGAAAGCTGGACCTCAATTGTTCAAAGTATGCAACTGATGCACAATGTACCCATCGTAGGTGTCCCCTCCAAGAACACCCGGGCAGTAATGAAAACCATATGTGCCCATCGCAGGTGTCCCCTCCAAGAACACCCGGGCAGAAATGAATATGTACCCCTTTGCAGGTGTCCCCTCTAAGACCACCCAGGCATTTACTTGTGGTTATCAGTTCAATCCGCTTAAGCTAATCTGTAATCATTTCAAAAGTAAAGTATGTATTTATGACCAAAAATGAAGTCAAGTAATGTATCCCATAGCGAGCTATGTAAATGAGTATGTAAACCAATTTGTAAACGATCATGTAACACGTTTAAGTCAATCATATAAATGAATTTGTAAACAAGCATGTTCTCACCCCAAAAATATATGTAAAACTAGTAAAACATGGTGCTATAAACTCACCTCGATGATGTAGAACGATTGGCAGAAATGCACATATTAAGCATAACACGAACGGGAACCTGAACGGCTCGACCAAGAAGTTGCGGTTTATATTAACGGCTATGACCCACTAGCCTAGGATAATGTATTTGGGTTTTCTGATGGATAGTCACATCAACGCGACACGTTGATGAAAGATTTAGATTTCAAGTTGTAATAGTTTGGTGGTTGGTTAAATAAAATAAATCGAAAAGTAATGCAAAGTATGTAATATATTCCGCATATATATTACATATGAAAAAATGAGCATGTATATAATTCATATGATGAATTATATAACAAAAACACACAATCAATAAATAATCGAGGTGTATATAATACGCGACATGTATTATATATGAAAATAAAATAAAATTATATAATACCCTGCAGGTATTATATAAGAAACGTGAGAAAATAATTGTAACAACATAATTCGACACGTGTTCGAAAATCACTAATTAAAGTAATAAAGATTTCTTGCATAAAAGTAAACATACGTTTCAAAGTCATGAATTAGATAAATAACGTTTTTAAAGTTTTTACAAAAGTTATTATTCTATCTATTAGTCGGGAATTATAAAATATAAAATAATATTTTATAATTTAGTATTTCGTTTCTTTGACGGGTTATAGCTGAAATAGTTGTCACATTTGTAAAAGTATAGTTTTCGTTTGTTTGTCGGGTTATTGTATAATAACGAATTAATAATCTTAAAACTATATAACTTCTTTCTTTTATCGGGTTTTTAAAACGATAGAAATTATAGTGCAAATTATTAAGTAGAGAAATTAATAGAAATTTCGGCATAACTTTTTTGTTTATAAGACGTTTCCCATTTTTACAAAATCCAATGTTTTTCCCTTTTCAATCACTCCGTATTGAAAAATACCCCCTTGTTTCAATATATATCTAAACTAAATCAACAAGTGACAAAGTAAGTAAAACCAAACACGCCCTTAAGGTTGTTAAACAACAAAAATTATAATTAACACATTTATTTAACCATTTACTATCATTAGATCCGGTTTTATATTTATGAAACCTTACGATATATTGATTAGTTGATTTATATAAACCAAACGCACCCTAAAGGTTGTTTCGCACCCAACCAAACACACCCTCGTGGTGTTTCTGTCAACCCAAACGCACCCCTTATGGTTTTCTGCTCACCCAAACACACCCTTATGGTTTTTCTGCTCACCCAAACACACTCTTATGGTTTTCTTGTTCACCCAAACACACCCTTATGGTTTTCCTGCTAAACCAAACGCACCCTTATGGTGTAACTGTTAACCAAAACGCACCCTTTTAGTTCTTCTGTTAAACCAAACGCACCCTATGTGATTTCTCTTAAACCAAACGCACCCTTGGTGCAGTTTCGATCAAAACCAAACGCCCGTAACTATGTGGTGGCTGCAACCCGATGGACCCTTGTGGTTCGTCTCTATCAAGCCCAACACATCCTATGGTGGTGAACCCATATCCAAACGCACCCTATGGTACTTCACTTAAACCAAACGCACCCTGTTGGTGCTTCGGTCAAACCAACGCACCCTTGGTGGTGGTTAGCGATGGAGGTGGCGGCGTGGTTGCTGTGATGGTGGTGGTGTTGTGCGGCTGTGGAGGTGGTGCGTGGTGTTGGTGATGTCGTGGATGTGGTGGGAGTGGCGGAGACGCTGTGGAGGTGAGAGTGGCGTCGGTGGTGGATCGTGGTGAGGTGGTGGGTGCCGGCGGGTTGGCCGGAGAAGTGGTGACAAGGGTGATGTTGATGGTGGCGTGGCGTGGAGATGATGGAGTGGTGGAGGTGGCGTGGTGGCAGCGGGGGTGGTGTTGGCTGTGGTGGCGGCAGCGGCGGTGGGTGGCCGAAATCCGGCCGGAGAGGCGCCGAAAAATGGGAGAGAAAAGGATGGGGGCTAGGGTTGAAAATGAGTAACCCTAATTGGTTATAGTTATATATATGAAAGTTATATAAAAAAATGTAAATTGTATAATACATGAGGGGTGATGCTGAAAATATACTACAAGGACCAAAAGTGTAATTTTTGGTAAACAATGGTTCAGGACTCGTTTGGGCAAGTTAACGGATGATTCAAAACACGAAACTTGCGCCATTGCGTTCCAAATGATTTTTCCTACAAAAATAAGTATTTACATGACTATTATTTTATAAATGTTTTTATAAAATATATTTAAAATGATTATCATTTATTTGATAGTCATTGGGTGTCTCGGGTAAGCTTTGTCCGTAAAAATACAACTTTGACTCGAACATTTGCGTTTTTAACAACGTTTCTGAATAAAATGATAAATAATTTATTAAATATTTTTATTTAATAAAAAGTGATAATTAGATATAATTTAATTATTTTTGTGTCGGTACGCGTTGTTCTCGTTTCTAAAATTTTGCGAGGGTATTTTAGTCATTTTCTGCTCGTTTTCGGGTCTCGGACAAAACTAAAAAGTTGTCCGGAATGTCGTTTTACATCAAATTGCTTTAGAGTCCGAGTCGTGAAAACGTGATTTAGCGGGTCGTTTTTGATAAGTCAACTTAGGAATAACATAAATCTTCTCGTTTTCAAGTCAAATAAGTTAAAATAAATTTGCACATGAGAGATATGTAATAATAAAAATGATTTATTATTTAAATATGTTTCGAACAATTACCGGCTACGCGGTAATCATTTTTATGTGACAATAAAAGATCAAAAGTCAAAAAGTCAAGTCGGACCCGAAACGTCAAAGGGTAAAATAGTCATTTAAAATTCCGAAAATTGTCGGTTGTTACAGTACCTACCCCTTAAAGGAATCCCGTCCCGGGATTCGATTCTTGTTAACCTACTGTATGACCAAGAAAAGATTTCAGATTTAATAACCAGTTTTTAAACATGGCGTTGATAACTTTAGTCAGCAAAATTAGATGTTTTCAACACTTCTCAATATACCAAAAATTTTGGCTAGGTTTGACCCGGATATTTAATCCATCAAAATAGGTATCTCAAAAAAATATAATTACCGGTCTTATGATTGATTTAAACGCGTTATAAAGAAAGTCTCTTAATAGTGAAAACATCGAAGGAAAAAGTGTAGTCGCGTGAGTGTTTTTGTATAAAGTTTTAAATGTTCAAGGACGGAGTCTCGTTTCCGATACATGTAATGTTCGATGATTAATAACGAACGAGGCTTATGAATGTAAGTATTCAACTTACTTGGCAGTACTAGGATGTATCGCGACCTAAGTCTTCGTACTTGGGGCCCGAAAGGAATAGTTCGACCAGATGGTTCGTCGATAGGTGTTTATCTGATTTAAGGGGGGTTGCATTACCTATTGGATAAAGTTGTACAAGTTGGGACCGCTCCAGGACCCAATCAACAGCAACCATAACGACAAACTATAACAAATGGTGATGGGATGCGGAGAATGAGGACATTTCGAGAAACAATATCCCCAGAATAAAGTTCAACAAATGGGAGAAGCTCGCGGGAGAGCTTATGCGATAGGCGGCGAAATATGGTACTCAGTCGTTAGTTCGAGGATGAATCAACTCCATTAGTTCAAGTGTGCACAGGTCGGTTAGCTCCACAAACAGTTCATGATCGTAAATATTTGTAACGGTAAAAGTAATAACTCAAGAATAAGATAAGGTAGTTCAAGTGAGGCCTTAAGATTCTGCTGAGTGGTAAGGCATGATTGTGTTTCTAGACCTTTTTAACGGATTTCGGTGATTTTCGGGTTCGAGTTCATACTCATGTCATATCGGATACCATTAAGCCCACTCATTTATAATTTATTATTTGCATAAAGAAGTGTCCCAATTTATGTAAATAATGAATTGATAAACTTATGGTTTGGTGATTTACAATTTGTTTATTTAAATGAAGAGGTGTCCTAATCCTTTCAAATAAAGAGATTAAAAATCATCCTACTTAATAATTTCCGATGCAATACGCGTACTCACATAACCTTCAAGGTGGTGGATGACAAGACGATGCATGTGCTCAAATGAGTATGGGGCGAGTGTTTAAAACTCTTCTTCGGAGACAGAGATTAAAACTATCTGGCGAGATCGACATAGAGTTCAAGATAGTTAATGAGTACTCGGCAAGAGTAAATAAGATAAAGGTCTTTATGAATGAGTCAACATAACATTTATCATATCAATCCTTCTATTACAAGTCCCGCCCATGCAAGACTTGTAATATTTAGATTCATACATAGTCCCATGTAAACAGAACTATGATGGGTTTTGTTAACATAGCAACTATCATATCAATCCTCATATTACAAGTCTCGTCCATATAAGACTTGTAATACTTAGATTCATACATAATTTCATGTAAACAAAAATATGATGGCTTTCGTGTAATACGATATTGTATAAAGTTATGAAAAAAATATATTCTTAGAGACCATTGTTTAACTTACAATGTCTGAGAAGTAAAATGAGACCATTGTGTAACTCACAATGTTTGAGGTGTAAATGAGACCATTGTGCAACTCACAATGTCTTAAGAAATGTTCTGATATTTATATAAATAACTCTTATATAAATAAACGTACGATATACGCAAAAGGAAAGCAAGCATATATATTATATATATGTATGTCATGTAAGCACTCAATGTAACAAGTAACCTAAGCAAGTAAGCAAGTAGTGTGTATGCAATTTGAAAATGTTTGATGTGATGCAATGTTTGTGAAAACGGTTATTGTCTAGGTAACATATGCAACCTAGTTCTCTATAGCCAGTGCTCTGATACCAATCTGTAACACCTCAAAAGTGTGTCGCAGCGGAAATATGTCCGGGGGCGTTACTTCATAATACACATTACAAGGTACAAGAGAACGACCTCTAAATGTGTCGTTTGCAAAGTAATCTCATTGATTTTCTTGAAATTGATATAACATTTGTCTAATAATTTCATCACAATGAAAAGTTTGAAAGCAATACAATGAGATTTGATCATTTATGTGTAAGTAGAAATCCATGTATGAAATCTTGAAATTTTAGACTCCAATGCACATCAAGTAAGCCAAGCATCTAATTCACCTGACAAAAAACATGCTTAAAAGTGTCAACATAAAGTTGGTGAGTTCATAGGTTTGTTTAAGTATAAATGTTGCACCGAAGAATTGCAAAGTGTGTATGACTAATTCAACCCTTATAATAGTCACAAAATTGTACGTATGAAAGTTGGACCGCAATTGTTCAAAGTATGCATGATAATTAAAACCATCACGAAATGTTTCAAGTATGTATTGCCCAATGAGTGATTACGATTACTCTAAGTTCATGAAACTGATGCACTATGTAACCATCGTAGGTTTCCCCTCCAAGAACACCCGGGCAGTAATGTAAACCATATGTACCCATCGCAGGTGTCCCCTCCAAGAACACCCGGGCAGAAATGAATATGTACCCATCGCAGGTGTCCCCTCTAAGAACACCTGGGCATTTACTTGTGGTTATCAGTTCAATCCGCTTAAGCTAATCCATAATCATTTCAAAAGTAAAGTATGTATTTGTGACCAAAAATGAAGTCAAGTAATGTATCCCATAACGAGCTATGTAAATGAGTATGTAAACTAATTTGTAAACGATCATGTAACACGTTTAAGTCAATCATATAAATGAATTTGTAAACAAGCATGTTCTCACCCCAAAAATATATGTAAAACCAGTAAAACATGGGGCTATAAACTCACCTCGATTATGTAGAACGATTGACAGAAATGCACATATTAAGCATAACACGAACGGGAACCAGAACGGCTCGACCAAGAAGTTGTGGTTTATCTTAACGGCTATGACCCACTAGCCTAGGATAATGTATTTGGGTTTTCTGATGGATAGTCACATCAACGCGACACGTTGATGAAAGATTTAGATTTCAAATTGTAATAGTTTGGTGGTTGGTTAAATAAAATAAATCGAAAAGTAATGCAAAGTATGTAATATATTCCGCATATATATTACATATGAAAAAATAAACATGTATATAATTCATATGGTGAATTATATAACAAAGACAAACAATCAATAAATAATCGAGGTGTATATAATATGCGACATGTATTATATATGAAAATAAAATAAAATTATATAATACCCTGCAGGTATTATATAAGAAACGTGAGAAAATAATTATAACAACATAATTTGACACGTGTTCGAAAATCACTAATTAAAGTAATAAAGATTTCTTGCATAAAAGTAAACACACTTTTAAAAGTCATGAATTAGATAAATGACGTTTTTAAAGTTTTTACAAAAGTTATTATTCTATCTATTAGTCGGGAGTTATAAAATATAAAATAATATTTTATAATTTAGTATTTCGTTTCTTTGACGGGTTGTAGCTAAAATAGTTGTCCCATTTGTAAAAGTATAGTTTTCGTTTGTTTGTCGGGTTATTGTATAATAACGAAGTAATAATCTTAAAACTATATAACTTATTTCATTTATCGGGTTTCTAAAACGATATAAATTATAGTGCAAATTATTAAGTAAAGAAATTTATAGAAATTTCGGCATGACTTTTTCGTTTATAAGACGTTTCCCATTTTTACAAAATCCAATGTTTTTCCCTTTTCAATCACTCCGTATTGCAAAATACCCCCTTGTTTCAATATATATCTAAACTAAATCAACAAGTGACAAAGTAAGTAAAACCAAACACGCCCTTAAGGTTGTTAAACAACAAAAATAAAACAAATTTATTTAACCATTTACCACCATTAGATCCGATTTTATATTTATGAAATCTTACGATATATTGATTAGTTGATTTATATAAACTAAACGCACCCTAAAGGTTGTTTCGCACCCACCCAAACACACCCTCGTGGTGTTTCTGTCAACCCAAATGCACCGCTTATGATTTTCTGCTCACCCAAACACACCCTTATGGTTTTTCTGCTCACCCAAACACACCCTTATGGTTTTCATGTTCACCCAAACACACCATTATGTTTTTCCTGCTAAACCAAACGCACCCTTATGGTATAACTGCTAACCCAAACGCACCCTTTCGGTGCTTCTATTAAACCAAACGCACCCTACGTGATTTCTCTTAAACCAAACGCACCCTTGGGCAGTTTCCATCAAAACCAAACGCCCCTAACTGTGTGGTGGCTGCAACCCGACACACCCTTGTAGTTCGTCTTTGTCAAGCCCAACGCACGCTATGGTGGTGAACCCAGATCCAAACGCACTCTATGGTGCTTCACTTAAACCAAACGCACCCTGTTGGTGCTTCGGTCAAACCAACGCACCCTTGGTGGTGGTTAGCGATGGAGGTGGCAGCGTGGTTGCTGTGATGGTGGTGTTGTGTGGCTCTGGTGGTGGTGCGTGGTGTTGGTGATGTCGTGGATGTGGTGGCAGTGGCGAAGACGCTGTGGAGGTGAGAGTGGCGTCGGTGGTGGATCGTGGTGCGGTGGTGGGTGCTGGCGGGTTGCTTGGAGAAGTGGTGACGGGGGTGATGTTGATGGTGGTGTGGCGTGGAGATGATGGAGTGGTGGAGGTTGTGTGGTTGCAGCGGGGGTGGTGGGTGTCGGCGGGTTGGCCGGAGAAGTGGTGACGGGGGTGATGTTTATGGTGGCGTGGGTGGTGTTGGCGTGGGTGGCGGTAACAACGGGGGTGGTGTTGGCTGTGGTGGCGGCAGCGGCGATGGGTGGCCGGAATCCAGCCGGAGAGGCGCTGAAAAATGGGAGAGTAAAGGATGAGGGCTAGGGTTGAAAATGAGTAACCCTAATTGGTTATAGTTATATATATGAAAGTTATATAAAAAATGTAAATTGTATAATACATGAGATTGTTTAGTGCAAATATTACGATAGTAATCTATATTATCCTTTATGTTTTGTGAAAACAACCATGTACAAGTAATACATAACGTAAAGTACGCAAGTTACTCGTATTCACAAATCATCAATGCATACATATCAACAACACTCTATGTATGTAAACCCCCGTATAAAAGGTCACTACTTATTTTAACTCCTATATTAATTTTATAAATTTACATTTTCAAAAAAATTGGTCGAAATTGAAATTTATGGATTTTGGCGAGTTTCGAACCGTAAGTCACCTGTTATCGATCGAGAAGCTAATGGACGCGTAATTATAGCCCGGTAAATTTCATTAGAGATATTTTAGTTGGATATATTATCACCGACCTATTCTGGATGTGACGTGTTTTAAATTGAGCATTTTTGCAAATTTAAGGTGTCGTACCATGCTTTGGACGATTATTCATTTAAATGAAAGAGAAACCTCTAAATTTAATATTTAGTTAATTCTCGAGAACTTGATAAAATTTTATTTTATTTTTATTTTTGTAATTTTTAAACTTCTCCCGTTGGTTGCCGAAAACGAGTCTAAAAATCGCATGTTTGCAAAAGTTATTAAGTCGGGCTAGCTTTGGGCCTGAAATCTACCAAAATATTAAGTTAATAAAATTTTTTGCCCAATCTCCGTTTCTTTCTCTCCTATAACCGGTTAACACCAAACAATGAAACACCCATAGAATTTTTTAAATATATACCTAATTTAAATGTCATTAAACTTTATCTTAAATAAACACATACAAATACATATATGGTAAATTAAACCTTTCCTTTGTTATTTTTTTCATCTTCAATCGGTGGAAGCAAAAACCAAGTGCTAAATCCATAGTTTTCTAAACCGCGTCCCCATAAAATTCCATATAATCCTAACTAAAAATCATACACCAATCTTTTATTCACTCACACACTCAAACTCTGTCTCTCCCTTCCTGTTTTCTATCTATTCGACACAAACACAGGCACACACTCCATCTCCAATTTCAAATTCCAATCAAAAATTACACCATTCTACCTAAAACCTATAATCCTATCTCTACAAACAATAACCCATCTTTATATAACCACCATGCATGTAAACTAAGAAGACATAAAAGTTGAAGAATCTTTGATTATGAAGATTTAAAAGGGTTTTGTTGGTGATAAAGGTTTTTATAAAGATTCAAGAGTGTTACTAGTGCAAGATTTGTCAAATAAAAGTTAGGGTTTGGTTGTTTGGTCTCTCTTTGATTTCGGCAAAACAAGAACACAAGGGGAAGGTATTTTTGATCAATCTACTAATTATTATTAATCGATTGATATGTAATGTTTAAACCCTTTTAATTTAATCTTAACCTATAATCAATGCATGTGCTTGATTTCAATTCTTATAAACATGCATGGTCATGAACTTTGATTCTTGGTTTGATCTATAAAATCTATGTTATTATGATTGAGATATGTTAATATGATATGTAGTGGCATTGCATAAGGTTGATTGGTGATTTAAATAAGTTTTGGATTGGTTTACTAGTGTTTTATTGAGGCAGTTTTGAATCAGTAGCTAAAACGTATGATAACTCTAAAAATTTAGCTTGGGGTCTGTGATTAAATTGCATAGGTAGATAGATATATATATATATGTCTCAGCTCTCAACCAATTGTTCCGGATGAGTGATATATGGCCAAAATACAAAATTAGGTCAAATTTGAACCCTCAATTAGGATACGTGTTTTTCTACAGATTATTGAACTAAAGGTTGGGTTTT
Organism: Tanacetum coccineum; assembly: GCA_026074375.1. Lineage (NCBI taxonomy): Eukaryota > Viridiplantae > Streptophyta > Magnoliopsida > Asterales > Asteraceae > Tanacetum > Tanacetum coccineum. The sequence continues at coordinate 192,097 of BQNB010000145.1, read as the reverse complement.
TAAAACATGGACTTATACTAGACATCATAGGGAAGCTCCAGCACTTGTCCTCACATTGATTGCTATTATAGATTTTATTTTATGGTCGTTTTCGTAAAAGTGTATATTTTGGCTAACATTCTGTTTTGGTAGTCTGTCATTAAAATAGCAATTCCCATTGATTGGTAAAAGTTTAGATTGATTGGGTTAATGTTCTGGAAACTAGATTTTGGTTGTAGACTTGGTGTGGGGGCTTGATTCTCTGTCAAATAGCTTTCCATGGGAGAAAACCCATATTCATAGCCCTTAACGGATTTAAGAATTATGCCTTCTTAAAAACTGGTCAAATCAAAAACTGGAAATTTACGTCTTTTCTAAGAACATATAAAGTACACAATTTTGATAATAAGATAAGAATTAATATGTAAAACTTAATATATGTTTATTTACTTATAAACTCAGATTATTAGTCATATATTGGAATAAAACCACTTTAGTTAAGTCATTGCGCAACGCCACGCATATATCTAAGAACAAATCCCATACGTGTTTAAAAAGTTCTTACGTATTGTTTTTACTTTTATATTTTACTAAGTCGCGTCACTCCTATAGGTTGTCGGTGATTGTTGGTGACCTCTCTCGATCTATATACTCAGCTTCTCGATCCTTGTCGCTTATTTGACTTACGATGAGTTCATAGCCTCACTTTTTTTTAAATATTTTTCTTAAACCCCGCGAGGGAGATGCATGCTAGTTTTTATAAAATGAACACAAGTAGGTTTTTCTCCTATGCTTGGACCCGTATGTGAATATATGTATATTGCTGAGTAGCTTTCGCATAAGACCCAATCGAGAGTCCCACCCCACCCCGTTCAACTACCTATGATGGGAAGCCGCTCATTAACAATAAATAATAGCGTTATGGGCTTGAACAACACCGATCGGTTTTTTTGGGAATTTGAATCCGAAAAGTGAGCACATCCCAATGTAAACGGACATTTTGTATGGAGATTTGAGATGGTTAAGTTGACGAAATTACTACCTGGGGGCATTACATTGTATTATTATTAATTATTTATAGGAATTCGTTTAATGGATCGTTTCGCGAGCTCATGCAACTGTGGTTATATAGCTTGTCCTGTATTCACAAGTCTATATGATGCTTATGAATATTATAATGCTTGTGTTCAACCCTTTTTCAACTGTTTATTACTTATAAAACCTATGAATTCACTCAACCTCGTGTTGACTTTTTAGCATGTTTCATCTCAGGTAATTAAAGTCTGGAGACTTGGAGGCAATAAAGAGGAGGATTCGCGCTAACTTTGTGCATTATTTTAAAAAATCCATTTCTTCATAAATGAAAAACAAATTTTAGTTTGTTTATATCCAACTGTTATGATGTATGGTAACGATCTCTTGGGACTACGCTTTTGAACTCCAGAATGTAAAAAAAATATGGAATATATAATATTCTTAAAAAACGATTCCAAAAACAAACAAAACAACTTATGCAACAGTGAACAAAAAAAATTTGGTTAGTTTGTTATACAATCTCTCTATTGAGTCGTTCTTTATTTCTTGCGACTATTGTACTTTTATTTAACACCCAAATTGTTGGTTCCGCTGCGTGTAAATTTGGGGGTGTTAAAGATTGGTATCAGAGCCACATTATAAAGAACTAGGTTGTTTTCAAAACCTAAACTATAACTTTATTTAAAAAAAAAATTAGCGCGCAAATTCCTCATGATGATGATGCGCTAACGGTCGTTCTTGCAATTACGTTTCTTTCTTTCTAGCATTATTATTGCGGGAGTAATATCATAAGTATTTATTAATAAAAATACATGATATATATGTCGATATATATATTGATTATTAAACTTTACACATTAAAGTTTTTATCATACTTTGAAAGTCTCATATCTTATGTATTGCATACATTCATATATTTTGCATACATTCGTACTTTGCATAAATTTTATTAAATATAGTGACCTTATACGTATTCCTCGTATTCGCAGATTATCATGGCGAACCTATTTCCAAATGACGACGCGAATGCTCTCGTGCCAAACTTCAACATTGAGTTTGTACCGAATCCAGGCCATGCACACTTTGCTAACAACAACAATAATAATGGATGGATAGAGTGGGATGTACCACTAGGAGAGATGGATGAGCCGATGGTAGACTCAGAGTCTAACGAGGAGGAGACGAATGATAAGGATGATGATGGCGATGTTGTGGATGAGCCTAAACCGAGCACCTACGATGTTGGAGGTCCATCTACGGCTATCGCAGCTCAGCCTCAGGTGATTGATGACTTGTATAATCCAGGGGATAATCTGAGAGATAGACCAGGGAGTGTGGACGAGGAAGATGAGGAGGTTAGTGATGCAAGGCGACTAACAGTGTTGCCATTGGGAGGATCCACCTAGAAGTACTGCTTTGGAGGAGCAGGTGCAGACCCTGCAACAGCTCTACATGAATCCAGGTTGAAGAACCAGCAGTGGCAGACTACAGTGGCTGAGATATACAGTCGCGAGGGTACCTTGATGCAGTACATGCTGTGGATGGAAGTAAGCTCCTTTACTGTTTTGGAGAAGAGACTTTCCTGGCCCCTCCGGGGGCCCAGTAGTCCATTTCTCTCCTTTCTTACCTTGTTTGGTCCTAGATTCTTTTGTATAGTACACTAAACTGCTAGTCCATTTAGTGACCATGTGTGCCAGGTGTATTTGTTCTCTATGCAAACACCGCAGTCCGATTCCGGATTATGTAGGATGACTCCTAGTAGCTTATATTATTAGTAGTTCTCTTAATTGGATCATGTACCAACTGAACCCGGCCTATCGGTTGTTGACTTAGTACTAGTGCTTGTAATGACCTAAGTCATGTTTAGGTCACGTTTTGTGAAAACACTACCACACGTACTAATTTTTGGTGCTTAATGAGATGACTACTTGACTTTAATTACACTACTGCGTTGTGATTGCTTATATGATTATCCAATTGTTCGCTTCCTTGATTGTTGCTCATATGATAATTGTATTATTCCTGTAAGTTATAATTATACCAATGGTATGAGTAATTACACTTTTCTTTTCTTGTGTCGTGATAGAATCAGCCTCCTAAGCAAATGGTCGCAAAGCTCCATTTGCCCAAATTAGTATTTGACGAATTGCGAAAGCTCTGCCGACGACACATATCGCCGACCCAGAACGCAACAGTGCTAGAGGACCTGGTAACGTGGAAGGTGCAGGCAATGCAGGAGGTCCCGAGAGAGCACAACCGGCCAGGGATTGTACTTTCTTAAGTTTCATGAAGTGTGGTCCTACCCAATTCTATGGTAAAGAAGGGGCTATTGAACTTTGCCGTTGGTTTGAGAAGATTGAAAGTACTTTTGGGATCAGTGAATGCGTTGAAAGGAACAAAGTCAAGTTTGCTGCTGCTACCCTTCAAGGTAGAGCTTTGACCTGGTGGAACACCCAAGTTGCCACCCTCGATTTAGCAGAGGCAAACGGGAAATCATGGGATGATATGAAAAAGATGATGTTGGAAGAGTTCTGTCCTGAAGAAGAAATATCAAGGATGGAAGATGAGTTGAGAAACTTGAGGTTAAGGAACCATGACTGCTTACACCAACCGATTTAATGAATTGGTTTTACTATGTCCTGAGGTTGTTCCATCTACCAAAAAGAAGATCAGTCAATATATCAAGGGGTTGCCATCATACATCCAGGGTGAGACCTATTCTTCTAAGCCAACTACCCTAAATGAAGCTATAAGGATGGCGCATGGTCTTATGGAGCATAAAGTTCAGGGTTGGAAGGAAAAGAATGCTGATCAAAACAAGAGAAAATGGGAAGGTGGAAATCAAGGGAATAATCAAGGTAACCGTAATAACAACCGGGGAGACTACCGTGACAACCGCCGTCACAATCAAAACAATAACCGAAGGAATGGGGGTGCTAGGGCCATGACTCAAGCTCAAGGTGAAAATGTGAACCAAGGAGGGCACGCCCCGAAGTGCAATAGGTGTAACATGTTCCATTTTGGAAATTGCCCGGTGAAATGCAATAAATGTGGAAAAAGGGGACATATTGCTAGGGATTGTCGTGGTAAAGGAGTAGCCACTGGTGCTAATGCTGAGCCGATTAGGGTTTGTTTCAAGTGTGGGGACCCGAATCACCTTGCCAACAGTGAATTGTGTCCCGAGAAGAAGAAAGCAGGATGGAAGGAATGCAAGTGGCCATGTTTATGCCGTGAAAGATGTCGATCAAGCCCAAAGGCCCAAATGTGGTGACTGGTACGTTTCTGCTCAATAATCGTTATTTTAGCATGTTGTTTGATTCGGGGTCGGACAAGAGTTTCATAAATGCTAGTCTTACTCATTTAATTGACAACGAACCGGAAAGAATAAGTGCTAGTTTGAGGTCGGGTTAGCCGATGGAAGGATCGCTAGTACAAATACCATATTAAAAGGGTGCACTTTAAATATACTCAACCATTTATTTAAAATCGATCTAATGCCTATAGAACTTGGTACTTTTGATGTCATAATTGGCATGGATTGGTTAGCCGATAATGATGCCGTCATCATCTGTGGTAAAAAGGAGGTGCACATTCCGATTAAGAATCGAACGTTAGTGGTTAAGGGTGATAGCAATTCTTCCCGATTAAAAGTGATATCATGTATTAAGGCAAGAAAATACATCGAAAGAGGATGTCATCTATTCTTAGCTCACGTTACCGAAAAGGAGAAATCTGAGAAACGTCTCGAAGATGTACCGGTAATTCGTGATTTCCCTGAAGTATTCCCTGATGACTTGCCGGGACTTCCCCCGCCTCGACAAGTTGAGTTCAAAATTGATCTAGTGTCGGGTGCTGCTCCAGTTGTTCATGCACCTTATCGCCTGGCCCCGTCAGAAATGAAGGAATTGTCTGAACAATTGAAGGAATTGTTAGAGAAAGGATTCATTCGCCCGAGCTCGTCACCCTGGGGAGCTCCGGTATTGTTCGTAAAGAAAAAGGATGGGTCATTTCGTATGTGTATCGATTATCGTGAACTAAATAAGTTGACGGTCAAAAACCGCTATCCTCTCCCGAATATGCGATTTATTCGATCAACATCAAGGTTCAAGTGTATATTCAAAAGAATTGATCTACTTTCTCGGGGTATCATCAACTCTGCGTTCGAGAAGAGGATATCCCCATCACAACCGCTTTACGAACGAGTATGGTCACTAGAAACTTCCAAGTAATGTCGTTTGGTCCTAAACCAATGCACCATCAGTGTTCATGGATTTGAATGAACCGAGTCTAAGGCCGTAATCTCGATAAATACGTGATCGTATTCTCGACGCCATTCTCATCTAACTCCAAGATCAAAGGAGAACATAGTTAGCATCTAAAGATCATTTTGGGAACCTGCTCAAGAAAGAGAAATTGAACCCAAATTCTCGAATGAGATTCTGGTTGGAGTCCGTTCAATTCCTTGGCCATGTTATTAATAGGGAAGGCGTCCATGTCGATCCCGCAAAAATTGAAGCTATCAAAAATTGGCCTGTTCCGACGTCGCCAACTGAAGTAAGACAATTTATGGGATTAGCCGGCTATTATAGAAGATTCATCGAGGGATTTTCTTTGATCGCCAAGCCGCTTACCAAACATACTCAAAAAGAAAAGATATTCAGTTGGGGTGCGGATGAGGATTGAAGTATTCCAAAAGCTTAAGCAAGATCTATGTACTGCTCCAATTTTAGCTTTGCCCGAAGGTCTTATTGATTTCGTTGTTTATTGCGATGCATCACTCAAGGGTTATGGTGCGGTACTAATGCAACGGGATAAAGTGATTGCCTATGCTTCCTGGCAATTGAAAACTCATGAGAAAACTACACTACTCACGATTTCGAATTGGGTGCTGTGGTTTTTGCCCTTAGACTCTGGAGACATTACCTCTATGGTACAAAATGTGTTGTGTACACCGATCATAAGAGCCTACAATACATTTTGGATCAGGAAGGAACTTAACATGAGACAACGGCGATGGATCGAACTATTGAGTGGAATTATGATTGAGTGAAATCGTATTACATCCCGGCAGAGGCCAACGTAGTAGCCGATGCTCTCAGCAGAAAAGTTTGAGATAAACCTTTGAGGGTTCGATCTTTGGTGATGACTTCATGCACCGACTTGTCCGAAAGAATACTCAAGGCCCAATTGGAAGCTGTGAAACAAGAAAATGTCATGGCGGAAAATCTGGGTCGAATGTTAAAGCCTATCTTCGAGATCCACTCCAATGGGATTCGGTATTTTGAAAATCGTGTGTGGTTGCCGTTGTTTGGCGGACTACGAGACTTTAATTATGCACGAATCTCATAAGTCAACAATATTACTATCCATTCGGTTCCACGATAACAAATACAAAAAAGTAACAAGAACCTGAAGAAGTTATATTGGTGGCCGAATATGAAAGCCAACATTGCTACATATGTTAGTAAATGCCTAACGTACCGCCAAAAAGTCATAGCTACATCACGACCGTCAAGGACTTTCTGCAGCAACACCCGAAATTCCTTGAATGGAAGTGGGAACATATTACTATGGATTTTGTTACGGGCCTTCCAAGAACGTCTAGTGGTTACGATTCTATTTTGGGTATTGTCGATCGATTGCGACTAAATCAGCTACACTTTTTTGCCGATGAAGAAGACTGATAGTATGGAAAAACTCACCGGCAGTATCTAAAGGAAGTTGTCTGTAGGCATGGTGTACCGTTGTCGATCATTTCAGACCGCGGTATCCGATTCGCATCTGGGTTTTGGAGGTCCCTTCAAAATGCTTTAGGGACGAACTTAAATATGAGTACGACATACCACTCAGAAACGGATGGTCAAAGTGAGAGAACGATTCAAACTCTGGAAGATATGTTCGTGCCTACGTAATTGATTTCGGTGGAAGTTGGGATCGACACTTGCCTTTGGTCGAGTTCTCTTATAATAACAAGTTACCATGCTAGCATCAAAGCGGCACCATTTGAAGCACTTTACGGGAGAAAGTGTAGATCGCCCATTTGTTAGAGTGAAGTTGGGGATAGCCAACTAACTGGGCCCGAGTTAATTCGTAAGACCACAGAAAAGATCATTCAAATTAAGAACCGTTTGCTCACCGCAAGAAGCCGACAAAAGAGTTATGCGGATGTAAGACGAAAGCCGATGGAGTTTAATGTGGGTGATATGGTTATGCTCAAGGTTTCGCCTTGGAAGGGCGTAATTAGTTTCGGTAAATGAGGAAAGTTGAGTCCACGTTATGTGGGACCGTTCAAGATTATTAAAAGAATTGGTCCTGTGGCGTATCGATTAGAGTTACCGGAAAAACTACGAGGCATTCATAATACGTTTCATGTTTCTAATCTCAAGAAGTGCCTTGCGGACAGAACCTTGTTATATCCACTTGAAGAAATCCAGCTGGACGATAAATTGCTCTTCATCGAAACCCTGGAAATGTTATGGTAGCCGTGAAGTAAAGCAGTTGAAGCAGAGCAGGATTCCTATTGTTAAGGTTCGCTGGAACTCATGGAGAGGTCCAGAATTTACATGGGAAAGAGAAGATTTTTTCATGAAGAAGTATCCGCATCTATTTCCGAGCAAGAAGCGAGGAACGTGCCATAATCGAGCGCCGGGGAACGTCGCATCCCGTAAGGATGGAGTATGTAGAACCCCCGAATAAAAGGTCACTAACTTTGTTTTAAAAACTCATAATATTAATTTTATAAATTTACATTTTCAAAATTTTGGTCAAAATTGAAATTTATGGATTTTGGCGAGTTTCGAACCGTAAGTCACCTGTTATCGATCGAGAAGCTAATGGGCGCGTAATTATAGCCTCGTAAATTTCATTAGAGGCATTTTAGTTGGATATATTATCACCGACCTATTCTGGATGTGACGTGTTTTAAATTGAGCGTTTTTGCAAATTTAAATTGTCGTACCATGCTTTGGACGATTATTCATTTAAATGAAAGAGAAACCCTAAATTTATATTTTTTTTTCTCGAGAGCTTGATAAAATTTTATTTTATTTTTATTTTTGTAATTTTTAAACTTCTCCCGTTGGTTGCCGAAAACGAGTCTAAAAATCGCATGTTTGCAAAAATTATTAAGTCGGGCTAGCTTTGGGCCCGAAATCTACCAAAATACTAAGTTAATAAATTTTTTGGCCCAATCTCCTTTTCTTTCTCCTATAACCGGTTATACACAAACAATTAAACACCCTTAGAATTTTTGTATATTACCTAATTTAAATTTATACTTATCTTAAATAAATACATACAAATACATATTTATGGTAAATAAAACATTCCCCCTTTGTATTTTTTTTTCTCAATCGGTGGAAGCAAAAACCAAGGCTAAATTCCTAGTTTTTCTAAAACCTCCCATATAAATACATATAATCTTAACTAAAAATCATACACCAATCTTTTATTCACTCACAAACTCAAACTTTGTCTCTCCCTTCCTAACTTATTCATCTCTATTCGACACAAACACAGCAATACCACTCCATCTCCAATACAAATTCCAATAAAAAATTACACCATTCTACCTAAAACCTATAATCCTATCTCTACAAACAATAACCCATCTTTATATAGCCACCATGCATGTAAACTAAGAAGACATAAAAGTTGAAGAATCTTGATTTGTGAAGTTTTTAAAAGGGTTTTGTTGGTGATAAAGGTTTTTATAAAGATTCAAGAGTGTTACTAGTGCAAGATTTGTCAAATAAAAGTTAGGGTTTGGTTGTTTGGTCTCTCTTTGAATTCGGCAAAACAAGAACACAAGGGGAAGGTATTTTTGATCAATCTACTAATTATTATTATGTTTATATGTAATGTTTAAACCCTTTTAATTTAATCTTAACCTATAATCAATGCATGTGCTTGATTTCAATTCTTATAAACATGCATGGTCATGAACTTTGATTCTTGGTTTGATCTATAAAATCTATGTTATTATGATTGAGATATGTTAATATGATATGTAGTGGCATTGTATAAGGTTGATTGGTGATTTAAATAAGTTTTGGATTTGTTTACTAGTGTTTTACTGAGGCGGTTTTGATCATAGCTAAACGATGTAACTCTAAAAACTTGTTGGGTCCTGGATTAAATTGAATAGGTAGATAGATATATGTCTCAGCTCTTTGGGATAGTTGGATGCTCAACCAATTGTTCTGGATGAGTGAGATATGGCCAAAATACGAAACTAGGTCAAATCTGAACCTTCAATTAGGATACATGTTTTTCTACAGATTATTGAACTAAAGGTTGGGTTTTTAAAACATGTAATTATACTAGACATCATAGGGAAGCTCCAACACTTTGCCTCACATTGATTGCTTTTTTTTTTTTTTTATAGATTTCTTTTTTGGTCGTTTCGTAAAAGTGTATATTTTGCAACATTCCTGTTTTAAGTAGTCTGTCATAAAATAGCAATTCCATTGATTGGTAAAGTTTAGATTGATTGGTTTTAATGTTCTGGAAAACTAAATTCAAATAGCTTTTCCACGGGCGAAAACCTCATGTTCAAAAGCCCTTAACGATTACTAAATTATGCCTTCATAAAACTGGTCAAATCAGAAACTGGAAATTTAAACGTCGTATTTCTAAGAACCATATAAAGTACACAATTTTATTAATAAGCTAAAATTTCATATGTATAACTAGTAAATGTTTATTTACTTATAAACTCAGATGTTTTAGTCAATATCTTGGAATAAAACCACTTTAGTTTAAGCATTGCGCAAACGTCACGCATTATATCTAAAAACATTCCCATACGTGTTAAATTTTCTTACGTATTGTTTTTACTTTTATATTTTACTAAGTCGCGTCACTCCTATAGGTTGTCGGTGATTGTTGGTGACCTCTCTCGATCTATATACTCAGCTTCTCGATCCTCGTAGCTTATTTGACTTACGGTGAGTTCATAGCCTCGCTTTTTTTTAAATATTTTCTTAACCGCAGGGAGATGCATGCTAGTTTTTATAAAACGAACACAAGTAGGTTTTTCTCCTATGCTTGGACCCGTATGTGAATATATGTTGTTGCTTGAGTAGATTTCGTCATAATACCCCAATCGTGAGCCGTCAACTACCTATGATGGGTAGCCGCTCATACAATACTAGCGCTTATGGCTTGACAACCCGGATCGGTTGTTTAGGATTTGAATCCGAAAAAGCGAGCACTCCCAATGTACGGACATATTGTATGGAGATTTGAGTAGGTATCTGACGAAATACCTAGCCTGGGGGCATTCTTGTATTATTATTAATTGTTTATGGAATTCGTCAATGGGATCGGTGTCGCGAGCTCAATGCAACTGTTGGATATTAGCTTGTCTGATCAACAAGTCTATATGTTGCTTATGAATATTATAATGCTTGTGTTCAACCCTTTTTCAACTATTTATTACTTATAAAACCTATAAATTCACTCACCCTCATGTTGACTTTTTAGCATTTTTCATCTCAGGTAATTAAAGTCCGGAGACTTGGAGGCAATAAAGAGAAGGATTCGCGCTAACCTTTTGTGCATTATTTTAAAAATCCATTCCTTAAATGAAAAACAAATTTTAATTTGTTTATATCCAACGGATATTGATGTATGGGTAACGATCTCGTGGGACATACGCTTTTGAACTCTGAATGAATGGAATGGAATGGTTGTTTGTTTTAAAACGTCTCGTTGAGTCGTTCATTTTTTCTTGCGATTATTGTACTTTTATTTAACACCCAATTTGTTGGTTCCGCTGCGTGTAAATTTAGGGGTGTTAAAATGTCTCAAGTCTGCATCAACACTGACATTTGTTTGCACCCGATGTAAATCACATAAGGTATGTACAAACAAATTAAACTTGTAGGATGATCAAAGAAAAATATTTTTTTTTCTTAACCAATTACATTTCTACAAAAGTTTTTTTTCACAAAAATAAATAAACACCAAAATACTTTTTAATAAAAAAAAAATATGTTTTATTTTAAATATTAAATATTGAAATCTGGTTTTCCCCCCAAAATGGAAGCTTCTATACCAGATACAACATTCTCCAACATAAAGAACAAAAACGAGAGCGGAGTCGTCGCGGCGGCCCCCTTATAGGCCTGGCGGCCCCCTTATATATAAGGGACCGCCGAGACCGCCGTTGCCAGACTGTTAGCTTTCAACTCCTATAAATAGTGGGTTATCTCCAACTGATTTTAGAACCCTTTTTGCACGATTTTCTTTCAGTTCTTTCTCTCTCTAGATCTCACTAAATATTTATAAACATTTGATCATTTAACTTGTTTAATCTTGTTTAAATGTGATCCAATCTTCTATCATTTCCTTCTTTCCTCAAGTGCAAGAGAAGAACTTCGGTCATCTTCAAGATCCGAAGTTATGTAGTCTAGTTAGTCCATTTGTAACATTTGTTTACATATAGATCGATACCATGTCTTCCAATCTTTAGTAGTGTGTAGATCTAAATGATGTATATATATTTGGATGGGTTGATTGTGGATATGTTAGTAATTTAGGCCTTAAATACTTTGTGAAGTGGTAGAATTGGTTCTAGCTAAGATTAGGACTCGACATTTAGCTTAGTGTCAGAAAATAATGTAAGCGACGCGGTTTATGTGTTTAGGCCATAAAACACAAGGTTTGTTATGTTGGGCCATAAAACATAACGGGTTTGTTGTACTGAAGAAGACTCGACATCTATCTTAATGTTGAAAAATAAAAAAGCATTGTGATATATAGTTTATCTTTCTTCTCGCGCGAAAGAGCTTTGTTGATATGAAGTAACTCTATGAGTTGGATACTCGAGGAGTAGAGTAGGGCGAAGAGGAGCTTCATGACCGAACCACTATAAATCATCGTGTCGGTTTGCATTTTCTTTTACCTTTCTCTTTACTTATGTCTTTACATTTACCGCTTTACCTTACAACTTGCTTGCGCTTATGATTGTGTGAATTGTTTGTGTAGGGTGTGTTAGTCATGGTTGTGTAGCTCTTTGTAAGTAAACATTGTGAGTGTGGATATATTGGTAGAATATGCGATAGTTATTGTAAATCTATTATCGACACTTCTCATATTGCGTCAAACTTGATTGGTGATTTGATACAAATGATCTAGTCCGAAAACCTCTTCTGTAGGCGGTCCCCTTAAATAGGGAGGCCCCCTAATGTATCTAGGACGGGGCCCCCAAATATATGGACCGCCGCAGAGAAGTGATTGAAAAATTGATACAAAAAATTTAAAGTCTTTAAAAGGAAACATATTCAACCCCCCCCTCTACGGTTTCCACACAAGTGAATCCCTAAACCACCAAGTCGACCAAGAGACGATCAGGGAGCATAGAAGGTCAGAAAAGAGCCTCAAGATCATAGGAAAACTCCTTGTAATCTTCGCGCAACCGAATCAAATACGCGTTTGATCGAGGTTTCTTTACTTTAATCGTTCACATATCAAACCGTGTGTATTTTTACAATGACTATCGGCTGATACCTTTAGGTAGCAGCCGTGTTTATAAAGATCTAATGTTTGGTTTGTTTATCTTGATTGCTTAATTTATCGTTGATTGTTGTTTATTTTTATCAATTTATATTCGTTTACGTGCTTAAGTATGCGACCCATCATTCCACTAGGTCTATTCCTAGATACTAAATGCGCTGCAACTTCGGTGTTGTTTGGGCATAGGCTAAGAGTCCGGGATAGCTCTCCATATTACAATTTATATATCTAGAATCATAGGATCACAAATATTGACCTATCTTTGCCTTTAGAAAAATGAGCTTAGTTGGACTATAAGGTGACCTTGGTATCGACGAGTAAGTTCTTATTCCATAGGTAAAGACTCGAATAGTGGACTACTAGTATATAGATCGTCGTTAAGCAGTAAGTGGGTAAAGTCTCCATGAGCCAGGGTTTAGTAGAGCACCATTTTTAGATCCCTAAGATAGATTATAATCTACATAAGGTATGCTTTATGAGGGATGGCCAAATTATGACTGAATTTAGCTTATCTAGGACTTAGGAAAGAAGTATCGACCTAAGTCAAGGATATGATATGCTACTTCCGAGATAAGACTATCTTTGCACTATTAAACAAACTGGTTCTATCGGATTATTCATGGTTGATATATTTTCCTTACTTTAGTTCTCGACCGCTTCTCTATCGTTTTCTTGTCTTCTTGTGTGTGTTTTAGCTCGTGTCATCAAACCTTAGGTGTTGATAACACAAACTTAGTGCCAGTCTCTTCCGAATGAAAACCACTTTTGCACTAGTTTAGGTTTACTTAGATAACTAAAATAATGATTTAGAATTTGGAAATTAACGCTTCGCTCTTTTAGTATCGACCCCTACTTACCACGACAACTTTCATCTGACTTGGGTTATCCCGTTAAAGTGTTGTTTTTGGTTGAGTCGGCAAAATATAAATTTAAAACTTGAATCATATAAAAAACAACCCTACACTACAACACATCAAGTTTTTGGCGCCGTTGCCGGGGAGTGAAGTTGTTTAATTCTTATTTATTAGTGTTTTAGTTTAGTTTAGATTAATTTGCATATTTGTGTGTTTGTTTTGTGTGTTTGATTTCCTGCATTGTATATTTTTGCATATTGTGTGTTTGTGTGCATTATTCAAAGTACGCTGTAAACTTTTTTAACCCAATACGGCGTATTCAATTTATTGGATACGGCGTATAAATTTTTTTCAAACCAATACAGCGTATTCGACTCTATCATCAATACGGCGTATTCAGTTCACTGAATAGGACGTATTAAGCTATTTGACATTTTTCTTTTCTAGCGAATTTATTACAGGTTAAAATGGACAACCCCAACATTTCTATGGAGGAGTATATCCGGCTTGAGGAAGAAAAAGCTCGTAGGCGTGGTAAGGTGTATTACTGGGAAATTGCTACGTATGGTAAGATCTGGGATAATGAAGACGTTCACGACCTCAGATATGTTGAAACTGAATTCCCAGCTATAGCCTTTAACGACACGTTAACATCTGAAGCAACATTCTCGTGTGAGCCTAAGGTAAGTTTCTTCTTAACAATGAATTGACTTTTAGAATATCGTTTGATGAATCCAACGATGAAGATTGCGCGGTAATTTTTGACAAAAATTCATTTTCTATAAAATAATTTCTATCAAGAATTTAAAAACAGATTCAGAAAATGATAATGAAAAAGTCAATATGCCTTCACTTCCATTACCCGAGCCATTGTTTTGATGATTTAGACTTCTTTAATGATCTTGAGAATGAATTTCCAGCCATTGTTTACAATGATGCTCAAACGTCTAAATTAGATGATTTAGAATACTTTAAAGATTTTGAGAACGAATTTTCAGCCATTGTTTACAATGATGCTCAAACGTTTTAATCAGATTTATCAACTGAACCAATTTTAAACCCTCAACATATCGATGAATTTAATTTGAAAGATGAAACATCATTGTCTTCGAATTGCTAAAGTGGTAACAAATCGTTATTATGCTTTTAATTGATCTATTTCCTTTTAACGTAATTTATCCCGATGAATTAAAAACGGATACGGACAATGATAATGATAAAGTCGATATTGAACACTCTTCGGAGGATTTATCTGTCAAACCATTACCTGATTTAATAAATACCGATGTTGGTGCCTATGCACATGGGTCAAATAAGCTTTTGGAAACAAGTCATGATACATCTAATAAATTTTTCAAAACTAAAACTTTTATCAAGGGATTAAATTTTAATATCATGACTTGGAATCATCTTAACGAAGGGATGTCATTCATTTTCCTAATCAAGAATTTGTATGTGCCATTTGGCATCCCGTTCGACCCCAAATTGTTTTATAAGGATGGGATTAAATTGGGGCAAGTCTAACTTAAAGACTTTTCTGTAAACAAAAATGCTTGCCGGGAGACAACCCGGAATGTAATTTTCAATTTTTATCGAGTCTGTCTTCCCAGATAGTTGATACGGCGTATCCAAACCCCATGTATACGGCGTATTGACTATCTGGACGTTATCTAGTCTTTATTTTCAGCACAGTCTATACGGCGTATTCGTTAAACGAATACAGCGTATACGACACAGGTATCAATACGGCGTATCCTGGGGTATGGATACGGCGTATCGACTTCCTGTACAGTTTTAGGTATTTATTTTGAGTCTAACCAATGAATACACGGAGATAGAATTGCACTTGTTTTTCCTATATTTTTTTACACATGACCTCGTGAAAGAAATATCGACGAATATTGGTGGAGAATTTACGAATCTAGATATCTTGAAGTGTTGGAGTCTTGAAACCTCAAGACGGCTGTTCAACACATAATCTTGCTAAAAAACTCAACATGGAGAATCTACCGAGCAAATATCAAGGGAGTTTCTCATTCTAATTCTATTTAATATCCCGTATTTTATGTTTTACATATACAACGAGGACGTTGTATAATTCAAGTGGGGGGATGGAATTAGAATGTTTACTTGTCCTATTTTTCACAATAAAAGGCTTAAATTATGCTCAAATTTAAAATTTTTTCAAGCATACTTTTGTGAAATTACATGTTACATAACCCGCACACAATAACCCTTGATAGATATTGTGAGGATTTAACCTTTCTGTTTCTAAATGTTTACCCAAATTCCACAAAATATGAGTGTGCCGGTGATGTTGTAGACTTTAGAACTTGGCTTGTGCTATTAGCTATTCGAGACACAATAATGGGTATATAGATTTAATTGGGAGTAATTGTTTTAAAGTGGTTAATTCTTTGATTACAGCAGAATCGGCCTTATACATGTTGTTTATTAACTAACTACATCGGTTAGTTAACCTCCAGTTTAAACCCTTCCACTCTCATCTTTAAAGTGATGATCCACTAGAACAACTCGTAGAGTCAATCCTTTAGGAATTTACACCAATTATTTGTTTTGTTACACCCTTACACCTTAACCTACCCTGTTAGATTAAGTTTAATTTATAGTTGCTAGTTACTTAAAGTGTAAAGTCTGTATTTCCCGAGTCCTGTGTCATTTTCTATCTTTGGTGTTGTTGGAAATTTGCACATTGCAAATTAGAATGTATATTAGTAGTCAAAGCTCATGTGATTTTACTACATTTACAATTAATGGTGAATCCGAAGAATGAAGAGATTACCGAAGGAATTATCCAGAATTATTATGATGGTGAAGATGGTGAAACTACACCGAGATTTGAAGTAATAAAAAAAGAAAAAAAAGAAAGAAAAAAAGAAAGAGAGAGAAAGAAAGTTTAAAGATAATCGTTTTGGAAAAAAGCATTACCGAAGGAATTATACGAAGGATAGATTATTCGTTGATACGTCTAGAAATCAACGATGTAGAGTATTGTACAAAGTGGAAGATATCGCCACTTACCTTGTAGAGTATGTAAAGTTTTGGGATGATTGAGAAGTTGATCGTTACGGGAACGCCAACTTAGGTTGTTGTTTTTGATCTATGATCAAGAATGTTGAAATTGTGTGTCTATGTCAGAATAATGGTCAGGGAAAATAAGTGTCTAGCATTTGTATCTTTAAGTCTTAATCAATTTTTTCTTGATTGTTTATTTAACAACAATTTCCTCCCTCTCATCTGATGATTAGCTTCTGATTGCTGGTTTTTACAACGATTGAGGTCTTGTCTCGAGCGGTGCTATGTCTTTCTTTTTGTTACGGCTAGGTATGCATGTCTTAGCCGCCTCGTTAGTTTACGACTTTTGGTGAAAGTTAGAAGGTTCCTACCCTATATCTTCATTCTAACTGTTAGTTAAATTTGAATGGGGATGTGATCGAACACTCATGTCTATCCCGGCATTTCGGGTGTGTATGTGTGCTTTAGCTGCCTTGTTGGAGTGGTACTTCTGGTGAAAGATTGTAGAATGATCAAACTATACGCCTTTCCATACAAAAAACCCACATTTACCTTTATAAACTTGTTACTCCCTGGCTTTAGTGGTGGAGATGTGTATCCTTGCAAGCTTATAATAGATTACTCGTCACGAAGTCCGAGCAATTTGAGCGAATTAGTTTACATTACCCATAGATTAGTTGAGTGATTTGATGTGTTTTCATCTTCCTATTCGTGAGGTGTTTGATTGTGTGACTTTGTAAGTAGATCGGATAAATGCTTTTCTTTAACGTGAAATTATCCTTATGGGATAAATTTTATGTAAACTCTTACCCAAAGGCTACTTGAGAAACAAAGTAGCTAGGATTCAAGTGGGGGATATTTGATGACATCAAATAACGTCTATTTTATAGCATCGTTTATCCCACGATATTAACCCATTTTGTATAGTTATTGCAAAGAATTGTTACTTAATCATTTATATTTGAGAATTGCAATAATTATGGAGTACTTGGTGAAGTTATGCTAAAAGGCACGCATTTTGGAGCATAAACAAAGAGTTCGAGAAAGTTTACTGATCGACGCAAATTAAGCCGTATTATACTAGACTTTACGACGTATCCAAGGACTTTGACGTTATCAAAAGGGACTTTGCCTGACTTTGAAAGATTACGCCGCATCCACATCCTTACGATATGCCATATATAATACTTTGGTCAACGAAGAAGAACTAACTAGTTTTACACTAATACACCGTATCCATCAAGAAGATACGGCGTATCCGTGCCTACACTTCACAAATAACCACGTAGAATTCAAGCCTAATACGCCATATCTAGAAGCCTCTATACGCCGTATCCAAGGATTATTATACATGGAGATCTGGAAAGATTATCACTAACTGTTATGGTCCTTACTCCAAGAAATCCCCAATACGCCGTATCCCACATAGATGGATACGGCGTATCGACGCAATTCTAGACACTATAAATAGACAAGCCTAAACTCAATTTTAATCATGCAAGTGAATCCCTAAACCACCAAGTCGACCAAGAGACGATCAAAAGAGCCTAAAAGATCATAAAAGAGCCTCAAGATCATAGGAAATCTTGTAATCTTTGCATACAGAATAAGCGTTCGAATTGGGTTTCTTACTTTAATGTTTTAATATATCAAAAACAGATGTATTTTTAAAATGACTATCGGCTGAAACCTTTAGGTATCAGTCATGTTTATGAAGATCTAATGTTTGGTTTGTTTATTTCGATTGCTTAATTTATCGTTGATTATTGTTTATGTTTATTAATTTATATTCGTTTACATGCTTAAGTATGCGACCTATCATTAAACTGGGTCTACTCCTACATAGTTAATGCGCTACAACTTCGGTGTTGTTTGGGCGTAGGCTAAGAGTCCGGGATAGCTCTCCATATTGCAATTTATATATCTAGAATCATAGGATCACAAATATTGACCTATCTTTGCCTTTAGAATAGTGAGCTTAGTTGGACTATAAGGTGACCTTGGTATCAACGAGTACGTTCTTATTCCATAGGTAAAGACTCGGACAGTGGACTACTAGTATATAGATCGTCGTTAAGCAGTAAGTGGGTAAAGTCTCCATGAGCTAGGGTTTAGTAAGAGCACCATTACTTAGATCCTAAGATATATTATAATCAACATAAGGATGCTTTATGCGGATGCGCCTAATTATGACAGAATTAGCGTATCTAGGTCTTAGGAAGAAGTACCGCCTAAGTCTAGGAATGATATGCCACTTCGAGATAAGATAATCATTGCACTAAATAAGCCAAAGTCTAGGAATGATATGCCTTTCACGGATGATACATTTTCCTTACATTAGTTCTCGATCGCTTCTTTATCATTTTCTTGTCTTCTTGTGTGTGTTTATTGCTTTACTTGTCATCAAAACCTTAGGTTATATACACAAAACTGTGGCACTCTCTTAGGCTGAAACCCCCTTTTTGCATTAGTTTTAGGTTTAACTTATATAACTAAAATACTGATAGAATTAGGAATTAACGCTCTTGCTCTTAGTGATCAACACCCTACTTACCATGAAACTTCATCAGACTGGGTACATTGCCCATTAAAGTGTTATTTTTAGGTATAGTCAGCATAAAATAAATAGTTACACAACGACACATCAAGTTTTTGGCGCCGTTACCGGGGAGTGAAGTTGTTTAATTCTTATTTATTAGTGTTTTTAGTTTAGTTAGTTTAGATTAATTTTCATATTTGTGTGTGTTTTGTGGTTGGATTTATGCATTGAATATTTGATATTGTGTTTGTGTGCATTATACAGTTCACCCAGAACTTTCTAAGTCGATATTGATACGCGTATCAATTTTTTGGATACGGAATATTAAATTTTTTCTTAAACAATACTGCGTATTCGGAATCTAAATACATCCATACGGGTATTCAGTTCAACTAATTACGGCTATTAAGCTATTTGACAGTTTTCTTTCTAGCAAATCTATTACAGGTTAAAATGGACGACCCCAACATTACTATGGAGGAAGTATTTTCAGGATTGAGAAGAAAAAGCTCATAGGCATTGGGTAAGGTGTTGTATAATGGAAAACTGTACGTATGGTAAGATTTGGTTAATAATAGACGTTCTCGACTCTGATCTGTTGAAACTGAATTCCCAGCTATAGTCTTTAACGACACGTTAACATCTGAAGCAACACTCTCGTGTGAGCCTACGGTAAGTTCTCTTAACAACGATGAAATTGACTTTTAGGAATATCGTTTTTATTACGGGAATCTGACGATGAAGATTCTCGGTAATTTTTGACAAAAATTCATTTTATTACAAAATAATTTCTGTCAATGATTTAAAAATGGATTCGGAGAATGATAATGATAAAGTCAGTATGCCTTTGCTTCCATCACCCGAGCCTACAGTCAGTTATTTTGATGATTTAAACTACTTTAAAGATTTTGAGAAAGAATTTCCAACCATTATTTACAATGATGCTCAAACGTCTAAATTAGGTTTTGTTAGCCTTAATTATATCAAGTCAAACAAGAATGTTATCGGTCTTAGAAAGTCAAACTAGATCTTGTATTGTAATAGGCTAGTCGGGTTCAACGGGCTTGGATTGTAATCTAATATTGACCGTGTTTCGGGCTCAAAGCCCAAGTTCTGCCAAGCCCGACCCAAGTTACAAGCCCATACGCCACCTAGCAAGACATGGGTATAGATAGAACCCTCTCCACACACGGAGATGGTGTTTGTTGGTTACATTTTCATTCATTTTGTAACTCACCACTTTTTTCTCTAATCTAATTTCATCTTCTTGTTTCTCTCTCTACTTTTTCTCTCTAAGTTTTTCTTCTTATTTTCTAGCTTATTGGTAAAGATTAGTGTTGTGTAATTGATTAAATTCATGGGATAACATGTGGTATCAATCGCCAAGGGGTATTCGGTGATTGTTTTGTGGTTTTCTTTTGGTTCGTATGTGGTCTTTAGCAACAAAGGTTACGAATTCTTGTGTTTTTGGTTCTACAAACGTATTAACTACATAACTTGGGTCTTATACACGTCTTGGTACTCAAAAAACCACGACTTGGTTTGGTTTTTGCTTCAAAAGTTCTCGGCTCAAAGTTTTGTGGTTCTTCTTCACGTTTTCTACCAACTTTGTGGTTAAACTTGTAAAGTTTTGATCTTTATCGTATCCTAGATCATATTCGTGCATTGGACGAAGGATTTAGTGGCAAAAAGTGAAGATTTGAGCTTGTTAAAATTCCTTTTCTTCATTGCGTTTTGTCAAAATCGTGGTTGCATTTTATATTGTAGACAAAATAGTACAAATCGCCAAGCGATATTAAGGAAAGTTGTGACTTTACGTTTTGTATGCGTATTGTGTATGTCTACAGGTTTCGTTTTATCAAGGTATTGCGTTTTTGTTTGGGAGCTCAATTACGTTTTGCTAACAAACAAGAAAACTTGCGTATTTGTCAAGTTGATTGAAAACCCTTAATGCAAATACTACGTTACTCTGGCCCAATTTTTCAAAACTTTGCGTTTTGGTCAAAAAGATTGGGTTTTGTCATAAAATTGTTGCATTTTGGGTGAAAAGGAAGATTGCGTTTTGTCTTGTGATAAACACTGCGTTTTTTGAAGTGTGTTGCGTTTTGTTACACAAACCTTTGCGACTTGTGTTTGCATTTTGTCCGTGATCTTCAACTGCGTTTTGTCTCTCAGCTTGGACTTGTGTTTTGTCTGACATAAAGACATTGTGTTTTATCTTAACATTGCGTTTTGTATAAGCATTTTGGACAAATCTCAAGGACAAATCTCAAGGACTTATAAACTTCACTTGGACTTAACATACAACCAATCAAACCAACAATCAACTTAATCATATTTGAAATGTCAATTAATTATTCATTCACGGTTTCTTCTTGATTTAGTAAAATCCCGCGAAAGAGTTCTATTTCTCGGTTTAATCATAGAGTTGTAAAATCCCGTGAACGTTAATTCATTTATAACCACAATCAATCACTTACATACTTAAGATATGATATCCATTTACAACAACATCATTCATAATGTCAAATTCAAATAACAATTTGCAAACTCAAACATCAAATACTTTGCACAATGCTATCATGGAAGCGGGTAACAAAAATCGTCCACCAACTAGGTAATTACGTTCAGTGGAAATCTAGAATCAAGAGATACATTGACACCAAACCTAACAGTGAACTCATCCACTATTGTCTCCAAAATCCACCATACACGTATTCATTGGCTTAGAAGACAGTTCTGTTGCTGAAGGTAGTTTCTGAACAACTACAAAAAGATATATCGGAACTATACGAATGTTTCACAAGACTACGTGATCAACTAAATGCTGAAGATGAAGCCATTCAGATATTCTCAACAGGGATAGATACGATATCTACTCCACCGTGGATGCTTGTTTGAATGCATGTGAAATGTAGAAATCCATTGAAAGTTGAAACGACGGGAAATCATCAATGTTCAAGATCTTGAAACCAATTTTATATTTGGGAGTTTGGAAAATTCACATCAAGGGATGGTGTATCACTGAATTCGTATTACTCACGTTTTACAAGTTGGATGAATGAGCTTTTCTTTGGTCAGAAATCAGGTGTCTTGTTACTAACCCATCAATTGTTTAAATGTCTAGTTCTTACTTAAACTACAACCAGAATGGCAAATGTTTGTGACACTTGTTAAGAGAGCCTAGAGCTGAAGAGTGTCTCCTATCACAAGCTTTATGTCATTTGAGCAACACCAGAATGAAGTTAATGTAAATAAAGAGCGAAGACTAGCACGTACTGCTTTTCACTTGCACTGTTGCTCAACAATAACTGTTTACCATTCATCAAACCATCCTACTCAAAACACTCAATATTCTCCACCAGATCGCAACAGTCTACCAAAAACAGAGGAAAAGCAATAGTTACCTCTTTTGCTCCTACTTATGATCCAGAACCTGCTAGGTTATGGAAAGATGATGAAGTGTCAAAGGAAAAGGAGATTGACAAACTCATGGATTTAATTTCTCTCTCGTTTAAGAAAATCTACAAACATACCAACAACAATCCTTCGAAATTCACAAACACCAGTCGAGCTAATCAAGATAATTCTCCAAGAATCACAGAGGAACTGGGTTATGATAATCAGAGGGCAGTTATGTTGTTGGCTAGGGAAAATTGAAGTTACTTGGTAGTGCAGAAGTCTAGGATTCAGTGTTATAAACTGCAAGGAATATGGGAGTATCAAGGGAATGTTAGATACGAAACGAGTAACGGATGCAATTTCTCACAAGGAAAAGTTGTTATTGTGTAAACAAGGGAAGTGGGGTTCTGTTGATGCATAACAAGTGATGGAAAGATGATACTGATGATGAGTCTGAGGATCAGGAATTGGAGCACTATTATAGGTGCATTGCACAACTTCCCAAAGAGCTTACTCCAAATCCAGTCGAAATTCTAGACCAATCTTTGATGAATGAGCCAATGCATAAGGTCAAACAATAATGACAATATAATGTGTTTGCCATGGAAATATAAACATCCTGTGCAACCTGAATCTAGTAATGACATATATCTGATGGAACAAGGTGACACCAATATCACTATTGATCTATCGGATATATGTTATGATAGAGCTCAGGATGACCAGGATGAAACTGATGATCTTGATCAAGAACGTGATTTGCTTGATTCTTTAATTTAGAAAACTAAAATGTGAATTAATGAAGCAAAAACCAAAATAAAATTTTGGAATCATCAAAACATGGCTTTAGTTGATAATTGAAGGTGAAATTGGAAGATTTCAAAACTAAAAAATAAAAGTTTTAGAATCATCAAATATCCATTTCAAAGAATCAAACAATGAAACTATCTAAGAACTAATAGTTGATGTTTAAAGACCTAAAGAAGTTCCAAGCGGAACTATATAAAGTATAATGATTGTGAATTATTACGTCAAAGATGGAAATTGATTGTGCAAAAGCTAAAAGGGATTTATGTCATACAAAATCGATTTGGAAATCATTAATGCATATAAAATAAATGATTTAAATCAAACGATTTCGGATATGAAAAAGGAGCTTTGTGCACATCAAGAAACCATCTCCATAATGTCACAAGCAAAAGAGGCTCAGATTAAGCTTTACAAAACTCGTGAAGACAAGGAACTTGATAAAGTCATTGCTTTAGAAAACAAAGTCAAGGTTTTGAATGATATTGTATATAAAACCGGCCAATCTGTTCAAACAATGAATATGCTTAATCGTAATTGTAAAACGAGTTTTGCAAAACCTGAGTTCCTCAAGAAAGCTCAAAGAGCGAATCCTCGTCTGTATGATATAGGTTGCTATAATGATAATCTTGCGTTAATGTTAGCCCCTGATTCTGACGAAACGATTCGTCTTGAAAAAGAACGTCGATCAAAATTAAGCGATTTAATCAGACCGTTTGATTATGATCAGTTGAATAATCTTTATGATTGGTTCGTTCCACAACGGGAAAAGTCGGCTGAACAACACTATTTTCCAAAAACGTCAAAGATGAGTCATACATCTTCTAATAAGGAATTTTCCAAAGAGTCTTTTCGTAAACAAACAACTTTGTTAGAAAAACGAATGGATGAATCCATTCCTTGGGATCAAAAGTGTAAAAGCTCTAAAGAACTTTTCAAGATTAAAAAGAGTGTTGACACGATTTTTGACGGAGTGGAACGTTGCAAACAAACAATTGCCAAAAGAACATATTTTGGTAACATCGATCCTTTCATTCAAAACACAATAGAAGGAAATTTTGGCCCCCAAATTAGCAAACTCAATGCGGACTTAGAACAATTTCACTTGTGTTTGAAAGAGGAAATGGTTGCTGATTTGAGATACTTTAATTCTCTTGAACATGAAGTAGACACTCTCAAATCTCAACTGGAAACTCAAAAAACACAGTTTTTGAATGAAATCGACCGACTTTCAAGGGAATATTACTATGCTGATCACATGAATGCAATACTTGGTGTGTACACTGATCTGGATGAATTTACTAATTTGCAATGTGATTACGTAGAAACCTGGGAAAAATGTGAACATCTTGAAAAAGAGCTTTCAAAAAGTAGAACAATGTCAAAGAGTTTTGAAGCACTTCAGAAACATGCGATTAATCTTGAACTTGATTTACAACAGTGTAAAGAAAAGATAAAAAATGACAAATCTTTCAAAGAAAATCAGTCAAACGTATTTCTGAAAGAACGTGAACAGTATTTTGAAATTCAAGACTTGAAAGCTCAATTACAAGACAAAGGAATTGCAATAAGTGAGTTGAAGAAACTCATAGAAAAGATGAAAGGAAAATCTGTGGAAACTAAGTTTGAAAAATCATCGGTTATTCGACAACCGAATGCTTTTAAAAGTCAAAGACAATCTATTTTAGGTAAACCAGCTATTTTTTCAGATTCTCTTGCAAAGAAAGATTTCTCAAAGTCAAAGCCAGTTACCACATAAAATGTGTCCAATGATTTTCAAAACCAGTCAATGCACAGATTTTGCCTCAGAAAATGTTGCCAATTGTCAAGAACACAAATGTGATTGCACTAGGAATGTATAAAGTGCACACAAAGCCTAATCAAACTAGAACATCTCAGTTACATCAAGACATTAGGAAACCTAACAAACGCGTGTCTTTCTTTACAGGAGTAATTCCCACTATTAGTGTTAGCAGACCACAGCCTAAGAGCAATCAACTGGAAGATAGAGTCATGTCTAACAATAGTCAAGGGAAGGAGCAAAAAGTAGAAGACCACCGTAGGAATTTTAAGTTTTCTAATAATAAAACGTCTATAACTTCATGTAATGATAGTTTGAATACTAAGACCTTGAATGTTAACTTTGTCTATTTTACTTGTGAAAAATGTGTGTTGAATGAAAATCATGATTTGTGTGTTCTACATTATATCAATGGCATGAATTCTAGGACTAGACAACTAATGGTTGTGCTTATTAGTACTAGAGAACCCAAGCAGAATGTGAACCAATCTGTTGCAACATCCAGTAAGAAAACCGTTGCAACAAACTCCACTGTCAAGAAATCTAGAAACATAACTAGGAAGTTATATGAGCAAGTTAGTAAGACATGCAGTTGGTGGTATCCTAAGTATACACCACCCGGATACAATTGGAAACCTAAGTCTCAAATAGGAAATGTTAACCCAAACGTTAGTATGCCTCTAGGAAATGCATCTAGAACTGCTAATATTTTGGAACATAAGACTCCTAGGTGTTCCACTGTGTCCAATACTCCATTGTCTTCTAATTCTTTTGCAGCTCGTAGAGATCATTCTATTCATCGTCGACTCTGGGTGCTCAAAGCACATGACTGGAAATCTCAAACTTCTAACTAATTTTGTGGAGAAATTTCTGGGAACGGTGAAGTTTGGAAATGATCAAATTGCACCAATTCTTGGTTATGGAGATCTGGTTCAAGGAACTATTACTATCAAACGGGTTTATTACGTCGAAGGGCTTAATCACAATTTATTCTCCGTTGGTCAATTCTGTGATGCGGATTTGGAAGTTGCTTTTCGGAAGTCTACATGTTATATCCGTGATTTGAAGGGAAATGATCTTCTCACAGGTTCTCGTGGCATAGATTTGTATTCCATTACTCTGCAAGACTCAACAACTCCCAATCCAATTTGCTTAATGGCTAAAGCAACATCGTCTCAAGCATGGTTATGGCATCATCGTCTATCTCATTTAAACTTCGACACCATCAACTTGCTTTCAAAGAATAATATTGTGAATGGGCTTCCAAAATTAAAATTCGTCAAAGATCATCTGTGTTCTTCTTGTGAGCTGGGGAAAGCAAAAAAGAAAGTCTTTTCACACTAAGACTACCCCGAGCTTAAAAAGACGGTTACAACTTCTACACATGGACTTATGTGGTCCAATGCGGGTAGAAAGTATTAATGGAAAGAAATATGTTCTCGTAATTGTTGATGACTACTCCCGATATACATGGACTCACTTCTTGAGGTCCAAAGACGAAACACCTGGAGTTCTCATTGATTTCCTTACACTTGTCCAAAGAGGACTTCATGCTCAAGTTACAACAGTTCGAACTGACAAAGGCACGGAATTTCTTAATAAAAATCTTCATGCATACTTTGCAAAAGAGGGAATAAGACACGAAATGTCAATTGCTCGAACACCTGAACAAAACGGCGTTGTCAAAAGACGGAACTGTACTCTTGTTGAGGCTGCTCGAACAATGCTAAGCGCCGTTAAAGTTCCTTTGTTCTTCTGGGCTGAAGCAATTGCAACAACATGTTTTACTCAAAACCGTTCACTTGTAGACATGAGAAAACACCTTATCATATCATCAATGCCCAGAAACCGTCAGTCAAGTTCTTTCACATCTTTGGTTCTCTTTGCTACATCGTCAAAGATGGTGAAAATATTGATAAAATGAAGGAAAAAGGTGATGCATGTATTTTTGTTGGATATTTCTACTCAGTCAAAGGCTTACGGGTACTTTAATAAGAGAAAAGAATGTCAGTTGAAAACAATTCATGTTAACTTTGCACGAATTGACCTCAAAATGGCGTCAGATCACGTCAGTTCTGACCCCGGTCCATAATGTTCAACAACGGTACTTGAACAAGACAGTTTAAGTCCCGGTCCACAAAGTCAAGAAAATGTTCTCAAGTTGGCTTGAGACTGTAACTAATGTCAATGAGCTGGAATTGCTTTATAGTTAGATGTTTGTGAATTACTAAATGGGAAATTTTTGTTGTGTCAAAGTCTTCCGCTGTAAAATGTTGATGATATCCCGATAAACGTCAACAAATAATCACAACTCACAATTATACAACACCGATGTTGAGATCTTTCCTCATTGAACATTCATTCAAGCTCATCAAACTCCAACTCAAAGTACCAACTGTCACTGCACCTGAGAACTATTATTTTAAAGCAGGAAACCAATATAGAAAATGCACATTAGACGACGATGTATTCATCACAATTTCAGTACAACGGTACAAGAACAAGGGGAGTCATCGTCTGTCAGGTTGATTCGTTCAAACATGATACTTTTATCAACACCCAATCCTTAGCATAAAGTTGGACAAAAGGGATCATCCATTAGAACAAGTCATTAGAAATCCTTCTCAAATCAGTTAGAACAAGACGTCAGCTAGAAACAGATGGTGAGATGTGTATGTTCGCACTCACCGTGAGTCGAACTGAACCAAATAACATCAAAGAAACCATGGCTGATTCTACATGGATTGAATCAATGCAGGAAAAACTTCATCAGTTTGATCGATTAGATGTATGGGAATTAGTCGACAGACCACTTTGCAAAAATGTCATTAACTTAAAGTGGCTCTGGAAAAACAAACATGATGAGGAAAATACTGTCATTCGCAACAAATCTTTTCTTGTGACAAAGGGATATGCTCAAAAAGAAGGAATTGATTTCGAAGGGTCATTTGCACCCAGTGGCTCGGTTGGAAGCTGTATGTTTGTTGATTGGTATGCTGAACACAATATCATTTACAGGGTACCAATGGACGTTAAAACAACATATCTTATGGACCTCTAAAGGATGACGTGTTCGTAAAACCAACCAGATTGAATTTGTTGACCAATATCATCCTGACAAAGTTTACGTCTCAAAAGCTTATATGGTCTCAAACAAAGCCCCAAGGCGTGGTACTGATTGAACTCTCCAAACTTCCTGGGTATCATCCTAACAAAGTTTACCGTCTTAAGAAAGCATTATATGGTCTCAAACAAGCACCAAGAGCGTGGTATGATGAACTCTCCAACTTCTTGGTATCCGAAGGATTCTCAAAAGGTTCTACGAACCCAAAACTTTCAAAATGATTTGGAAAACTAATGCACAACAAGTTTGATATGTCTATGATAGGGGAGCTAAAATTCTTTTTAGGAATTCAGATCCATCAATCCTCTCATGGTATCTTTATAAACCAAGCTAAGTATGCTCAAGAGATACTTAAAAATCATGGTATGACCTCATGTGATAGCATTGGTACTTTAATGGCTACAAAACACCTTGATGTTGACTTGAGTGGTACTCCGGTTGACCAAACGAAATATTGTAGTATGGTCAAAGCAATCATGTACTTAACAACAAGTAGACGAGATATTGTACATGCAACATGTTATTGTGCTCGCTATCAAGCGAAACCGACTGAGAAACATCTCACTACGGTTAAACGAATCTTTTGGTACCTTAAAGACTCGATTAACATGGGTCTTTGGTATCCGAAGGACACCAGTTTCGAACTAACTGCTTTTTTAGATTCGGATCACGCGGGCTGTCTCGATTTACGTAAGAGTACATCTGGTGGCATACAATTTCTAGGTGGTGATAAGTTAGTCAGCTGGTCATCCAAAAAGCAGGACTGCACCTCAATGTCTTCAGCAGAAGCCGAGTATGTGTCTTTATCTGCGTGCTGCGCACAAGTTCTATGGTTGAGAACTCAGCTCACAGATTATGGCTTCCACTTTGATAAAATACCTATGTATTGTGACTCAAAGGCAGCCATAGCCATCTCGTGCAATCCAGTCCAGCATTCCCGTACCAAGCACATCGATGTCAGATATCACTTCATAAAGGAACAGGTTGAAAAGGGTATTGTTGAATTATTCTTTGTCGGAACTGAATACCAGTTAGCTGACTTGTTTACTAAAGCTTTATCGGAAGATAGGTTTAAGTATCTTGTCAGACGACTCGGTATGAGATGTTTGACTCCAGATGAACTGGAGGTTCTGGCAATTGAATCTGCTTGATCCATCAAACATCAATTTGTAAATATTTTTATTCTCTCTTTATTTTTGATTTATAAAAATTTTGAAAAAGAAAATAGAAAAATATAAAACCTAGAAAAACAAAATATAAAATCAGAAAAATTTCAAAAATACCAAAAAGAATCTTCTCGACATGTCTCTTGGAATCGATAACATTTACGTACCTAGAAATGTTGATTAACATCGACACGGGCGTGTAAATGAAGTTCGAACAGGAGTTTCAAATGCTTTCAAAACATGTCATTTCTAAATTTTTCTCAATGACTTATGTACATTTCAGTACATAACTCGGTCCCGAATGTAATAGGGAAGTGTACGCTTCAGTGCGCTTACTCTAAAATAGAAGAGAAGTCTTCTATCATGTTTTTAAAATCGTTGAACACAATTTTTCAAAAAGAACTTTAAATGTCAAAATTGTCTACAATATAATTTGTGGTATGTTTTTCCATAAAAAGTGGTATTTGTTAAAATTGTGTGTTCAACACTCCCTTCCTCGAATAATTTTCAAAGAATTGTAGTACGCAGAATGTCATTTTATGTGAATCAATTTCTGAGGGGGAGCTTTTTAAAACAAAGCCTTTTAATGTGTCGGATACATCTCATAAATGTCAATTTTATGTATCCAAACACATTTTGTGAAATTAAAGGCATCTCACTCCGTCTTCAACATTTTGTGGTGTCATATCAATTTTTCATTCCAATGTCAAGTTTTAATAAATATTGGTATCCCACATATACTGTTGAAGGGGAGCAATCTGAAAAATGAATTCATGCAATATCGTGGTATAATTTTTCTCCCCATGGAATTTTTCATGTCAAATTTTAATCAATTGGTATTTCAAATACTAAGTGTTTTATTATTTAAAATAAGGGGAGAAAATGTGATTAAAATATGCTATAGACGAATGTGATCTTTAAGACTCTAAGTGCAACTCTTTCCTTCATGTGCTAAACAATTTTGAATCTCGGAGCACATGTGTAAGGGGGGGTATTTGAAAATAACTATGTAAGAAAATGGTTTTATGGTTCGATCTCATACCCCCCAACAACCTATTAATTTCATGATGATTCTGAAGTCATAAGGTGATTAGGTTAGGTATAAGTCCTAAGATCCAACCAGAACCGGAGGGATCTACCCAAGGACACTCCATAGTTAGAAATAGCAGTCCTTAGGTATGAATGGAGAAGAATGTGTATAAGGGAAAAATGCCGACTAAGATTGAGCTAACACTGAAACAATCACAACAAGGTGTTTGGAACAATCACAACAATGGTGTTAGTAATGACGTCTTGGTAAGCATTGAAGGGGTTGTGAAGAATTAAAAAAGAAATGTATGGAATTAAAGGGTGAAAGGAAGAAAGATGCCCTCTTTACACGTAGGAGATGGAAAAACTGGGGTCAATACATAATCTATCTAAATCACTAAAGATGATGTTGATATTGTTGAAAGTCGTCATGGACCCAGTGATGCAATGCACTACCCTTACCAGCCATTCGAGGGGGGGGGGGGGGGGAGTTTCTTCAAAATAGAATCTTGTACTCATTGTCACGGAGATACACACGTTATCTTGTAAACATCTAACTCCGAGATTGTTGTTATTGAATGTGTGGCAGTTGCTCCAGCCTCCGCTTACTACATAACCAAAACTACACAAATCGAGTTCTAGAGCCAAGGAAGAGATCAAATTATAAATCTCAATTAGGACACAATGTCAAAATACACTTGTTGAACACACAAAGTTCACAAGTTGTATCAAAGAGTCTACGCATTATCTTGAGATCTTTGCAGAACATTCTGGGTGATACTTAAGTAGTATTCATTGTGAAGATGTAAATCCTGCTTGAGCCATCATCTCAACACGCTCTTGGTAGGTGGACTTGCAAGATTCTTAATGGATCAAGCTAGTGAATAACTGGATATCAATTTAGTCCAGTAAATGAATTGACGACTAATCAAAACAGATAGTAACTATCTGATTCTCTCTTACCGTGTTGTCTGCTTTGAGCGTCGTTCCGGGTAATGAGAATGAAATCCT
This sequence comes from Tanacetum coccineum, assembly GCA_026074375.1. NCBI lineage: Eukaryota > Viridiplantae > Streptophyta > Magnoliopsida > Asterales > Asteraceae > Tanacetum > Tanacetum coccineum. The sequence continues at coordinate 160,794 of BQNB010000145.1, read as the reverse complement.
GCAAGCAGGTGAAATCTATATCATCTGTATTTGAAGATCCTACGCTTTGACTAGAGAAAACCTGTCAAGGATATTCTTGAATCTACCTGATACACAGGTATAGTATTTATACTATAAAACGGGAAACCGCTGAGTGTTAATTGTAACTCCCCCAAAAATACGATAATAAACAGCGGAATAATATATTGGGGGGTAGATACTTCATAATACAAGCACACGAGTCCCTGTAATCGCTTTTAAGATACGTTTTATATGGACATCTTTTATTTTGTTTAAAGAAAATAGCAGAGTTACACAAGATAGGTCCCAAATATACAAGTCAATCTTAGACTTGATTCAAAAGGTTTTCATTAATTTCTTAACCTTGGTCACCCGAGAGCCGTCATTCTTGATATCCGGTTCCGTCCATCTAAATAATCTTCATACCCAAAACTGAGAAAACATGCTTTTAAAGAGCTGGTTCAACATAAGTTGGTGAATTCATAGGTTTGTGTATTTAAATTATTGCAGGACCGCAAGGACCTTTCCGTGATGTACAACTATGCCATACAATCACAAAACAGATTACTGTTGCATCTAAGCTCATGGGGACACTGAAGCTCAACCTGTATTTTGTATTTTTAGCGTATTTTGCCGTACAGATGTTGTAACCCGCAACATCTAAGTCCGACATGGTCACGTTCGTTCCCGGTGATAGCTATATCACCCAAAACGGGGTGGTTAATCCCAATAGATCTATTATAACATTCGCGCGCACATTATGTATTAGCTATCTACCTCTAAGGCATTGACAGTTATGAAAATGGCTCTGGGAGGGTATTATCGCTATTAGGCAAACACATAATCAAAATTATTTAAAACACTTGCGTCCAATTTATAAAGACAAAGATGTCTCACCCCAAATAATAATTAATCAGTAAAACTGTAAAAAGTTTAGGCTATGAACTCACCTCGAGTGAGTAAACTGATAACAAAATATCCCAAAGTTAAAATAACGCGTTCACGCTAACGCCCGAATGCAACCTAGGTATATATAGGTCGAAAATCAGTATTCACAAGTAGTTGTCTAATCAACAACTGATATAATCCTATATAGTTATCATCGTAATATCGTTAGGGCTATCATAATTTAAGATGGGTCATGGACCAGGGACGTACGAGGAGTTAGGACCACTTTTAATTCGTAATTCCAACAACTGTCACTACGCCATCCGAAGAAGCATCATCTGGAAATTCCCTTAGTAATATAGCACTTCGGTTAATAATAACATATATTTATTCTATTTAATTTAGGCTACATACATATATGTGATGATGAATAATTCACTTGCGCGTATAACCTTAACACTTAGCATATTTTATATACTATTTGCCATTCGATCCCATACTATTTTATACTTTCCCTTTTTAGAATCGACCAACGGTCTCAAAAATAGTTACTTACGATAGTTTTGTAACTGATATGTTTTTATTAATCAAAAACATCTTCACAACCCGTGAACGTTTATTAAAGTCTTCATTGACCTTTACGTTTGACTTTTATAAAATATATATTTATTTTCTAAGTCTGATCCGACCAAAACGCCCCACTAGATCACATTTTCTCGACTCGGGTTCTAAAGAGAACTTATGCGAAACGATATTCCGAACAACTTTTTAGTTTTAGTCGAAACCCGAAACCCAACAGAAAATGACCAAACTGCCCCTACCAGTTTCAGCCGAAATATATTACCAAAACGCATACCTGCGTTTGCGTTTTTGACCCGTTATAAGGCGTTTTTAATTCTAGAAAACCTCGCGGAAAGGTAAAACGTCATTTTGAACAACTTTCCAGTTTTGTCCGAGACCCGAAACTCGACCGAAATGGGTGAAAACGCACTCGCATCAAGTCTGATGCAGTGGGTTAATTACCAAAAATCCAGATTTTTGCCCCCGCCTTACGACCCGTTATCACTCGCTTTTAGACTTAAAGAACCTCGCGGGGAAGTAAAACGACCTTCCGAACGACTTTCATGTTTCGGCCGAAGGCCGAAACGGACTCGAAAGTGCCCGAATCGAGCTTTTAAAATCTGGACAGCAAGCGCCCTATTACTAGTGCCGAGTTTTTATATTAAGGATATATATCTCGTTTTTGCCATAACATTTTCGTTATTAGGAGTTACAAGACGATCCTTATATGGAAACGATCGTCTAAGCAAGCTCTACCATATTTCATAGCCTAAAATCAGATTTACCAATTTCTCGATCCTCGTTTGGCATGCCAAACTTTCTGCTCACAGTGAGCTTATTACAAACCACGCCAAAATCGGTTTTTGACCCAAAATCTCATCAAAACTATGTCTAATATAGCCTATAATATATACTTAGCCCACTTAATCTTCTTATATCAGAATATACTAGATGTCTAATATAGCCTATAATTTATACTTAGCACTCGTCTCGTCCTTCTTGGCCTTAGCCGCGGCTCACCCTCAACCGACCCGAACCAAAACCAACTTTAATCAACCAAGCAACCCATTAACTTTCAATAAATCAAACACACCCTTTGTGTGTCTTGCTTGCTTGGTTCGAACCCAAAAGAAAAGAAAGAAGGAAGGAGAAAACAATTACCACTTGGTCTTTTCTTGGTTCATATAATCTTTTTAGTGATGATTGAGTGCATTACCAAGATCAAAAATCCAAAAATGGTATGTGTGGGTGTGTTATAATATTCGGCAGAACCACAAGCCAAAGAAGAAAGAAAAATGAATTTTTTTGACATCTAAACTTGTATATATATAACAAATATCTAATAAATATCTTTTAGATATTTTGTAAAATATCTAGTTAATTTAACGCGAGCTTTAAACGCGAGCTTTGGCCAAGGTCTTAATCATGGAGATTGAATCTTACCTCACCTCACAATATTTGGTAGCTTAGAAAATCAAAAACACCAAAAGTTAGGGGTGTTTGTTCATTCTGCCGAACCCAAAAAGGAAGAAGGAAAAGAGGAAACAACTAGAACATGGTTCCTACTTGGTTTAGATCATTGTTTAGGTGTTATTTGAGTGTTTCTAAGATTGAAAATCAAAAATGAAACAATGTGTTGTGGTTTGTGTTGTTCGGCAGAACCACAAAACTAAGATCAAGAAAAAAAATGATTTTTTTTTTTGAAATGATAACTTTATATATATAGTAAATATCTAAAAAATATGCTATAAATAATCTTTAGATATTTTGATAAAATATCTTTATTAATTTAACGCGAGCTTTGCCAAGGTCGAGAAATAAAGATGACACGTTCATAAAATGATATTTTATGATCATAAGAATTGAAATATCGAGACATGTCGTAAAATATTTACGATCTCCCAAAACGATGAACCGAACGCGCGATCACCGTTGACTCGCGAAACTGTCAAAAATAAAAATTATCATTCCTCTCCAAATTTTTTCATAACACAATAAGAAAATATTGTTAGCGACAAATAAAAATTTTAAATGTCCGAAGGCCGCTCGTATCACTATGGAAAACTCGAAAATAATATTTAACGACATCTGGGCACGCAATCGCCGTACAATAAACACGAAGGTTTAATAGTCTTCCCCCAGAGTTAAAATGAGCTTGTCCTCAAGGCTTAAGATGCGGCACTTGACACCGGTGCGGTCTTTGTGAAGAGATGTGGATATTTCTTTGGAAATTGATCCTTGCGTTCTCATGTAATCTCAGGGCTCGCTAGAGTATCCATCGAACCTTAACAATAGGTATAAATGTCGGCTATTGATTTTAAAATATCGTTTAATGTCACGATCCCTTGATTACTACAGGTGTCACATCACAAGATGAAACTTGTCATCAATATGGAGTCCTTCCAACGGAATGGCTAATGGATCTTCAGAACAACACTTCTTCAAGTTGGATACATGAAACGCATTGTGAACCCTGCTCAGCTCTTGCGGAAGCTTAAGCTTGTTAGCAATGGATTCAACTCGTTCCAACCCCTTGAAAAGTCCAACCTATCTAGAGTTTAACTTCCCCCGTTTGCCAAAGCGTACTTCTCCTTTCTAAGGCGATACCTCAAGCATAACTAGGTTGTCAACTTGAAATTTTACAGGTTTACGCCTCACATCGGCGTAACTCTTTTGGCCGAGCAAATATTAAATATCGATGAATTTTCCTAGGGCGACTAGTGATGTGTCTCGGCTTCTTGGCTTAGGATTTGGTATAAGATGACGTCGACCTTATAGTAAGATGGTGTAACGGTTTGCTTAGCTATTATGATTGTTAGTTGGTTCCTCGAGATACATACGTTTTATGAAAACGCCCCACAAAATCTAAATAGAAAAATTGTTTCACATGACAAGAAGATTTAAGGTGACTACTCCCAGCATGCATGGACCTTCTTCCTGAACGTATAGATGCTCAGTCTTATACCCAAATATACTAGGTGATCAGACTAAGTATATTATGAGGGCCAACGATGCAATGCCCATATTTTCGTCAAAATGAATGTTATAACTTGCTTTGACTTAACAAAATAGAAGGTATAAAGTTAAGTATTAACGAAATTATTTCACAACGACGGGGGTTGCGGGATTGATAGATAGACGGTGTGAAGGATATACGAGGAGTATGTTAAAAATCACGGGGACGGGGGCGTGAGTCATCTGGTCAATTTGCAAGCGGCAGGTGAACCAATCTTAATCATACGAGAATTCTCAAACAGGCGATACTTTTAATTTAATTAACTAAGCTTACGAGGGTTAGGTGCGGTGAACGTGATAATCTTCTTCCTCCATGACTCGTGCGGTACATGGAGGCTATGCGATTTCGACGCTTTCATTCTCCTCCACATGAGAAACCAATGCAACCATCTACCACGGCGAGCGAATGAAGCCATATCAATGCTCCCAGACTCTACATTCCCTGATGACAGATTCTGATCTCGTTGATATCTTCATGCTAGCGGGTGACAAATCAACATATACTATACTGTAACTGCCCTCATAGATATCCGCTACATGTCATATTCAACGAATCTCTAAGACGACTGTCTAGGGGATCATCCTTCAATGAGGCGAGTCGCGTCTGTATGACTAGATAGACTAGTGGACGTGCAGCGGCAACTTTGACTACTTCACTTACATGCAATTACTTCCAAGTCACATGATCGCACATGTATTGGGGGGGGAGGGGGTATAGGGGGTTTTTGGGGTGTGCGCTTAATACCGAATACAGACGGACGATTAAAGGAAAAGCGCTAGGGGGGGGGGGTTTCAGATGGCCCAACAGGTTGCACTTGTGGCATTTGGAGCACATGAACCATTATGGTGATAGTTGTATTTAAAATACAACGGCCTAGATCTGCTGTAATGTTTCTTCTCCCTGTGCCCTGCAGTGTAAGCCCTGCTACTATTTTGCCTCTTGTTCGGCTGTTGTTGGTTCTGATTGTTATTAGAAGTGCCATCCTGCTTCCTCTTGTTATCGGCAGATGGTGATCGTGGATTATGGTGTTAAATAGACATCCGTACTGCACGGGATTTGGTCTCAGAAAACAAGATGATATGGTGTGGAGAGGATCATCTGTAGGTATAGCAGAAGGGTCGGCCGGAGCTAGATGCTCCTCCTCCTCTTCGTCCTCCTCATCCTCTCAACATCATAAACATCGTCGTCATCATTAGATGACCCATTTTCATCATTGTCTCCTCCGTCGGCAGGATAGTCAGCAGGATCCTCCTCTGGTCCTCCTCATTATCCTCCTCTAGATCGGAGTCAGAAATGTAGCCCGATGATAGGGCTATAGGTGAGGCATCAGAAGGTAGAAGCTGATCCTTCATTAGTTCCTCTAGCTCCTCATCAAAAGCTCACTGGAATCTCCATGACTCGAAATTAATATAGGCAGATGTGTAAGTAACCGTCGATGATGAAAGTATGACTGCTTGCAATGAGCAAAACTTAACTTATATAAGTATATTATATAAGACCGGTATAGTAAATATGACTATGCGCTCCTGTCATAAATGAATGATGGTAAGGTATCATATTCGATAGCTTAATGTTTATGCTTCGCTTAGGACCTACGAGCTTGTCGTACTATGATATTTGCTTAATTGTACATTAAATTACCCGGGATTTTGCCAAATAAAAGCTAATAAAATGCCAAAAGAATAGAAAATGTGTGCTTTTGTGTCCAATTGTGCAGGAAAGGATTGAAAAGACAAAAAGAAGCAAAAACGATCAAAAATCAACAAGAAACGGGAAAAAGACAAAGAGTCAAGAGCAAGAGTGAGAAATCAGCCAGAGATCACAGCCGGATCAGCCCGACTCAGTCAAAGAAAGAAACAATGAAGTCAAAGATCCAAGATAAAGTCAAAAGGGCCAAAGTTGACAAGTGTTCAAAGTTCAAAGGTTACTTTGAAGATAGAAGTTTCAAGGACCAAAGTTGCCAAGAAAAGAAAATGTGATTTATAAAGAAGAAAAGAGAAGTATACAAGCACAAGGGGTGAATTTGCAATTTCAGAAACTCCTTTAACACTACAAGTGGGCGGATAGAAGACAAGGACCAATTATGTCAATACTCCAAACATTCAAATAAACACCCCGGCTTTCTCGCAACTGTCTAACAGCTACAACAGCATTTCCCGCCAAAAATTCCCACAGCCCAATCCCGGTTTTTCCCACACCCCGCTCCCTTTTCTCTTATAAAACCTCTTCATACACCTTCACCAATCACAATAAAACATGTGGCAAGCCCTCATTGGCCAGGACACCTCACCAAACCCATCAAACGGCCACAATTCGACTTCAAAAGATCAAGGGCCAGGATTTAAAGGAATCCTCTAGAAATCTTTCCCTCTCTTCACCTCTCCTCTATAAATAGAAGGCTAGGACATCATTTTTCAGTTGTTAAATTTTTGTTTTAAACTTTTACCTTGTAATTTCCCGTTTTTAAGCAATTCTCTTTTACTTCAAGCAATTAAGCTTTTAAGCTCTTGTACTCTTCCTTCTAAACTTGTACTTGTCAATTCTAGTAATATCAATCTATTTTAAAAGTGTTTGTGTTCTTTGATTTCAATTCCAATACGTTTTTGATCAATAAGCTCTAAATAAGCTAGTGTGAGCTTATTGATTCTCATAAGCTCAATATTAGTTAAACTTTGTTCATTAAGCTTTCATTTACTTATTTTTACCTACTCACATTAAAAACATGATCACTTGAATATATTTGAGTTCATTTTGGGAAGCAAAGAGCTAATAAGCTCAAATTTCAGCTTATTGAGTTTTAAGCCTTGGTTTAGAGGCAAGGTGCCAATAGGATCACCTAGACTCTTCACTTGGATGTCTAGGTGAAGAAGACTCTTCAATTTCAGGTTACCTTCTCTTATTTTCAATTTAGCCAATTCATAGCTTATCTCAATTTGCTTATTGATCTAAATTTTTGCACTTAAATCTTGTCATTAGTTTACTTAGTTCAGAATTGAACTAGCTTTAGTCTGTTATATTTTTAAATCAAGTTAGTTTTCATTTTTACTCTTTATTCTTTAGCTAGAAGTATAACAAGCACACAGAAGAAGTAGCTTATTTTTACTTATAAGTCTAAGGTTTTATAGCTTAAACAGCTTTATTAGGTCATATTAAATAAGAGTAGATAAAAAGCTTAGGTTGTTTTAGCTTTTCTATGGATTTTAAATGCTAATTTGTGTTTGACAGCTTACCTAAGGGAGTGTTTGGATTTGGCTATATTTGACTCAAAAAGTCAAATATAGTTAGTCAATTTAGTCCTATTAGTTGAGTTAGGGTATAAGTTGAAGTTTTAAAAAGCTTTTGGAGATTAGATAGTAGAATTCAAAAATTTAGAGCTTAAAATTTCTTTTCTAGCACCAGGGCAGGTTTTACAGTTTAAGTAAGTTTGGATTTTAGGATTTTATAAGCATTTAAGGCTTATATTTAGTTAAGGCAATTAGAAAAGCATTTAGTACTTTGTTTAGAGTTCTCAATTTGAAGTATAACTTGCATTTGACTGTCCTTGCCAAACACATCAGCAACAGCATATCAGCATAGATTTTTTTCATTTTACTTTTTGAAATCTTTCTATTTCCATGAAAACTTTGAAAAATCCTTATACTATGTATAATAGATACTATTAGCTTAATTACCAAAATAATCAGCACCTAAAGGTCCAAAAATAAGCTTCTTCAAAGCTACTTGAAAAAAGTTCTAAATCAATTCTTTACTAAAACTACACTTTTCTCATGTCCAATTTTCTTTCTAATGTTGTTAACTCTAGGTAAATTTTAGTGGAAATCCTTTTCATACTCATCTTAAGCTAGAATAATCATCTTTCAGTTTCAGCTTTCATCAAGTTTTAAGCTCAAAATAAGCAAAAATCCAAAAATCTTGTTAACTAGCTACTTTCTGTAACAGCCATTTATTTTCTTATTTTCTAGCTTATTCCTTTGTTAAAAGTTAGAAAGTGTCTTTATTAAAGTTGTATAAAAAAAGCAGTTGAGTAACTTTGTAGTTTTAAGTTTGTCTTAAAAATCATTTTTTCAATAAGCAAATTAAGCTAGCATCGCGGGGTCTAGTTGGTACTTTTCTTTAAGTTCAGGGTTATTCGTTTTCACTGAATTGTAAATTTGCTAAAGTTACCCCGCCTACCCTATTGTTTCATTTCTTACCATTTCTACCCTGTCTTTCTTATTAAATAAAATAGAATTAATATTTTAGTTTATAGTTTTATAAAATTAGGGTTCTTAGTTTTAATTACATAATTAGGATGGTCAATTGGGGTTTTTAAAAATTTGAGGCTTTTGTTCATTTAATTTTTCCTAGCACATTTTTAGAGTTAAAAAACCATTTTTTTATATTATTCAAGATTTAAATTGTAATTGTTTCTTAAATACGCATTTTATTTACTTTCGTAATTAGTTTTAATTGTTATTAGTTGTTTAAATTGTGCCCTTTAATTTTAGTAGCATAAATAAATCCAAAATATCTCTTTTCTTATTCAAATCATCATTCCAAACGAGATCAGAGGTTTCCATAGCAATGATTCGTTGGGAGAAACGACCGGGTGATCATACTTACCGGTCAAACAATACTTATATATTATATTATATATATTTTTGAGAGTGAATTTTATCAAGGTAACTTGGTAACTTTCTTAATTACTCTCGGGATTATATTATTTTATATTATATTTTAGGTATATAAAACCGCAATCAGTTTTTGGCGCCGTTGCCGGGGACTTGTGTAAGCGATCATCCGTTTCGAGTGTGAATTTGGTGAAATCCTTTCGGTCCTCGAAGTTAAATTTTTGTCATAAATCCAAAAATCCAAAAAAATTAAAAAATATAAAAAGTAAAAAATATTTTCTTTTTCTTTTTAGTATAATTATCATAAAAAAAAATAGAAAAAATCAAAAATATAAAAAAAAAATTTGTCTTAATTCAGAAAATAAAATTCACCAAGTTGGTAACCGAACACCAACAAATAATATCTTCTATTGAGATATTATCATTTCAATTTCCGGTGAACTTGCAATTGTTCCCAAATCGAACTAAAGATTTAACACTTGCCTTTTGTGTCTCTACCAAGTACGGCTCACCTTGAAAAGCAATTTTCAAGAGCTACCGTGAAGTAGTTGATTATTTGGTTTAAGTCTCTTTCGTGTAACCGTTAAAATTTAAAAAAAAAAAAAAAAATTTAGTGTAAAATTTTGCTTTTTAATTGTTAGTTTTCCTTTTTATGCGCACTCGTTCGCAATCTCGTAGACGTCGTCAACAACAAACTCTTCCGGTTGAACCAATTGTTGAACAAAACGTTGTTCCAATGGCCGACAATCGAACAATGGCCCAAATGTTACAAGCACCCATCGAAGGGTATGAAGATGCTATAGTTGTTCCACCGATCAATGCTAACAATTTCGAGCTTAAGCAACCTTTAATCAATCTTGTGCAAAGCAACAAATTTACGGGTAGACAAGATCCCCACAATCACCTTCGATTTTTTAATAAGGTCACTTCAACGTTTAGACATCCAGAAGTTCCGAATACTTCGGTTAAGCTTTTGCTTTTCCCTTTTTCTCTAGACGGTGAAGCCCGAGATTGGTTAGACAAAGAACCACCAAGATCAATTCTCACATGGGACGACCTTGTTTCAAAATTCATAAACCAATACTTCCCACCTTCAAAAACCACTTACTATCGAAATGAGATCATTACTTTTTACCAAAAACCAAACGAAGCCTTTAATGAAGCATGGGAACGTTTTAAAGGACTCCTTCGTCAATGTCCTCACCATGGCTTTTCGGAACTCCACCAACTCGATACTTTTTATAATTCTTTGAATTCAAACGATCAAGATGCCTTAGATTCTGCAGCAGGTGGCAATTTCTTAGACAAGATGCCTCAAGAAGGTTTAGCAATCATTGAAAGCAAGTCAAAAGTTCGTTACTCCAGAAGTCGTGCTAATGATTCAAGAGTGAGTACGGATGCTCCTCTTTCTAATTCTTCATCTTCTAATAATTCTTTCGATATGCAACAAATAGCCGCTTCTCTCGAGGATAAGATGACTATCAAGATGAACCAAATGATGAATCAAATGAAAGCTTTAGTTGTTACTACTCCTGCACCCGTCAAAGCAGTTGAGGAAGTATGTGTCACTTGTGGATCAAATCACCATTTTAACCTTTGTCCGTTAACTCGAGGTGGAAACGATTTTCCTGTTTTTCAAGACAATATCCAACAATTTCAACAAACCGCAGCCATTGGTAATTTTCTCCAAAGAAACCAACCTTCAAATTTGGCAAGTCAAATGAGACCACCGGGTTTCAATCAACCAAATGTCCAAACCAATCAAAACCGATACCAAGGAAACAATCCTAATTTCAACCAAAACCGTGGAGGAAATTTTAATCAAAACCGTCAAAATCAAGTTTATCAAGCTCCACCATATCAAACACCAACCAATCAACCACCAATCAATCAAGTTTTACCTCACCAACTTCCAACAAATAGTGTTTTGAAAACAGATTTTGAAAACTACGTCAAAGCAAACGATGCGGTGTTGAAGAATGTTCAAAATCAAGGTCAAAATTTGCAGAATCAAATGGCTAATGTTACAAGTTTGTTGACAAGTCTTTGTGATAATTTCAAAAATTCAGCCTCTACTTCAAATTCAGGAACTCTTCCAAGTCAAACCGTAACTAACCCTCGTCAGCAAATTAATGCTATCACCACAAGGAGCGGTAAGGCTTTGGAAGAACCTTCGATTCCTCTTGTTCCTTCACCCGATGTTTCAAAACCTCAAAAAGAACCTGAACAAAACCCGGAGACGTCAACGGAAAAAGTGCAAAATCCAAAATTGGAAAATACCGCACATGTCCCATCTTCGGGGGAAGAAGATTCCATTTTCATTGAAATCCCAAAACCAAAAGCAAAAGAAACCGTTAGTCTTGATCCTAATTCGTACCCATCTAAACTTCCATATCCTGAGAGAATGAAAGTGAGAGAACACGATAAACCAAGTGCTCAACATAGCCGGTTCTTGAAAATGTTCAAACAACTTCGTTTAGAGATTGCTCTTGTCGAAATGCCAAAGTTTAACAAATGGTTAAGCTCGTTGCTAAGAAACAAAGAGAAGCTTGAGGAGATTGCTATTACGACTGTGAATGCCGAATGTTCCGCTATCATCATGAATAGGGTCCCCGAAAAGCTCGAAGATCCGGGAAAATTTCTCATTCCATGTGCTTTACAAGAGCTCGATAGAACCAGTGCTTTAGCCGATTCAGGAGCTAGCATTAATCTTTTACCTCATTCTATCTACAAGAAACTTGGGCTTGAAGCATTGACTCCTACTCGTATGACACTCGAGCTTGCCAACCGTTCCATTTCGCACCCGATGGGTATAGCAGAGGATGTTGTAGTTAGAGTCGATGGTTTCACTTTTCTTGCGGATTTTGTGGTGGTTAATTTTGAACCCGACCCGAGAGTGCCTATTATTCTAGGAAGACCTTTCCTTCGAACCGCAAAAGCTCTAATTGATCTGTATGAAGAGAAATTGACTTTAAGAGTAGGAAAAGATGAACTTGTTTATTATGCCGATAAATCTGAGAAAAACAAAGATAAGAATTGTGTTTCACGCCACTCTATTATCCGATTTTTCGAAAGAAGATCCGTTTAGTGGCAGTACCACTAATTCTCTTCATCCTAGTTCTTCTCCGATAAAGACTAGTGATAATTTTGAGAATTCACCGATGAACTTGCTCCCTTGGGATTCGTTTTACCACATCGGGTAAGTTGATGACTCCACTCTAAGAAGAATCATGGAAGTAAAATTCAATCTACTCAAATCCTCTTTTCGAATTCGATGAAAGTTTCAGATCTAGCAACGTGAATCCGCTCTTTGAAGAAAATAATAAGGATGTCGAGATTAAGTCTTCTTCTTCCTCCACACTTACTTCACCGGAAGCAAGTGAATTAGAAGATTATCTTGAAAAAGATTCGATTCCACCGGGAATTGATCTCACCCCCCCTACCACCCTTGAAGTTTTAAGTAGCAATCCTACTTTCCCTACTCTCACCAAAGAGAAGGTTTGTGCATGGGAGACGCCGATGTTTTTCTCGTTAGTCCGATTTGTGTGGAAAATGATGACTCGAATTGCGATTAGGAAAAAGATAATTTGTATCTTGGCAACTTATTTACATAAGAAACCAAAAATTCTTTCTCGTCCTCAAGAAGTTGAAGAAATCAAGGAAAAAGAAGATGAAATTTCACGTGATGTTCCAATCAATATCATTGTCATGCCAATTCAAATCACTTTTGATAATCCAATTGATTTTAATGATCATTTTTCCAAACTAAAGGATTTGAAAAAGGACTTACCCATTTCATTTGACTCTACCACCACAAGTATTTTACCACATCCTTTGTTAGATTCCGACTCGCCTTTCACTGCGGAGTTGTCGGCTAGTGTTACCTTGAATTCTCTCGGAAACGAGGACAAAGTATTCAAACCAGGTATACTAGTTTATCATGCCATTCATGATAAAAATCTTGTAACATTGGAGGAGAATTTAAAAGAGAACATTTCCTCCGGGACTCTTTTAGTTTTCAAAGAACCATCATTTCTTCTACCTCCGCCAGAACCACCAGATGAATGTTTGAAGAATGTTGTGCTTAATTTCTACCAAAACCAGAAGACGATACCTCTACATGTTGAAGATGTCGATTCCTTCACACGTATTATTTGGATTTTTCTTCCATATTTCACTTATTCCGAGGAACCACCTTTGATTTTCTCCTTTAGAAGTGAGAATTTTGTTTTTGATCCCGGCATCATCACGTTTCATAATCCAGTGGCAGTTTCAATGAAAGTTTCTATTTGCTCTCCCTAAGGACGAATTAATTCAGGGATCGAGTCGAGCTTGCGACTCGGTTACCAAAAACAAGCCGCTTCGTGAGGAGTTCACCCCATGCTTATCATTTCTATTTTTTCTATTTTCTATTATCTTATGTGTTGTGTTGAGAGAGGCTTGTACTCTTTCCGATTTCTCGATTTGATGTTGCTTGCTTATTGTTTTGTTCTCACGTACCCGTTTTCCCACAAAAATAGCAAAAATTTTAAATTTTTTAGTCTTGTTATTTAGTTAAATATGTTAAAAAAAATATAAAAAAATAATAAAAATAAAAAATAATAATAAGTGTTAAAAACATAAATGTAGGTTTTCCGTTGGTAAGAATAAGAAGTAATTTTTGACCTGATCGTACGTGTAGAGTTCTAGCTTTCTCCCTTAACAATTAATGATGATAGTTTGTGCTAGTCTCACGTAGACTTAAAATATGCTAGACTTGAATCGTTAGTAAATGAAGACTTGTGCTAATCTCAAGTAGATTTTAAATATGCCGAGTTGGAATATATATAGGCTAAGTGTTCGCAAATTTCTTTATTAGAGATTTTAAATTGCGAAGAACAAGAAATGATAGTGTTATTTATAAGTCATGACATTAAACATAGAATAGTTGGTTTTCTTTCAAGCTCATATGTATTAATTGTGGCTTTTTCTCCCATTAGCTTGTTTCACCTCTATATATAAATGTTTAATAAATAAAGTTGTATGGTTTTTTGGTTAATAATTAGCTAATAGAAGTTTTCTTTAGGTCCTTTGTAATTAGGATGAGTACACACCAGGAATACTTAATTTGGCATATTATATGTATCATATAAAGAAATATTTTACTTATTCCTTAAAGAGCCTTAGGGTATATGGCTAAACAAATTTTATTTGAAACTTAAAAGGCTTATAAGAATAACTTGTGGTTTTTCTTCCCCGAAGTTCTTAAAATGATTAATTATACGTGTTCTCTTTAATTTTTACAAATTAGAGTTTTGCTCTTAAAAGTCTAATCAACATATTCAGAGAAAAAAGCTTTATCGATGATAAAGTAAACATCATCATTGGTAAATAAGAATTTTAGTTCAAGTTTATACTTTGGTTTTCTAAAATGAAATTTTTCTATTTGCAAAAATAATGTGTTATATTAAATAAAAAAAATGTGTAGTTAGTAAATAAAAAGGATGCAAGTTATAAATCCTTAGTGTTAATAATTAATATACAAACTCCATCGCAATAAAGTACATGGGCATTTGTCGGTTCGCTCCCGATGTGACATCGAAAGAAAGGGTGGAGGATGTATATTTAGGGTTGGTATCATAATAAGTACGCGAGCTCTTGTCGGAGGCGTGGCCGATGTGTCGTCGAAAGAAAAGTGATACCGATTCCTAGCCTAATAATGTAAATAGTAATAATAATGTTGCAAGTTAGAAAATAAATAGTAAAAGTTTCATTTTCTAAAACCAAGGTATTCTTTTGAACTAAGGTTTGCAAAAGTCTACAAGGCTTTTTCATCGGAAGTTCATGAGGGTCTCAGATTATATGTCTCCTATGGGGTGTCAAAAGCCTTAGCCCTATACCCGATGAACGGTGGGAGCTAGAGAGAAATTCAGTTCATGAGACAATGAAACTAACGATGCTTAGCTATGGAGTTTTTGTTTGCTTAATGTTGTAATCTTACTAATCTGATTAATATATTAGCCCAAAAGCCCATGTGTAAAGCTTGTCGGAATTCACTATTTAAATAGTGTATTTAATGTTTGAAATTAATTTGAACACTACACACTTAAATATATGATATTGTGTCGGGAAGAGAAATTCACAGTTGTAATTTATAAAAGTAGTCTAAGCATCTTAGTTCGTAATTAGCATGATCTTATTTATACTCTTAAGCATGAAAAAGTAAAAAAAACGGGTAATGATGAGTTATCTTTTTAAAGAACACTTAAATGTGCTTTTTTGTTCATTATGATCCTTCAAGTTACCATTGAGTAATAGAAAACAATACATTATGTCAACACAAGAATAAATGTAGTTAGGTTGTTATTATTGAGAAAATCATAAAAAAGAGAAAAAAAGTTTTGAAAATGAATTTCGGTGTTTAATAACTTGTGATCCTCTTAGCTCTCTCAACAAAAATCATAGCTAACTTTACAAAGGAATTAGTTTGGGAAGTTTTTTGAGATATTTGGTTATAAGGCATGTGATATTGCGTGAGGACACGCATCGTTAAGTTCGGTGGAATTTGAAAAGTGTAAAATACACATAATCCGTGTTATTACCTAAAATAGCGCCGAATTAAACTAACCAAAACATCTATAAATGACAAAAATATACTTGTTTTGTGTTTTGTGTGTGGCAGGTAGCCGGTATATCAACAAATCACAAGATAACCCGTCCAAGAAACGGGCAATACACGGACACTAGAAACGGAATGAGTACAAAGAGAGTCCCAAAAAATCAAATCCAGAAAGTCCAAAAGAAATCAACTCAGTCAACTATGGTCAACAAAGTCAACTCAACTAGAAGACAAACTCCCAGATGTCTTACCACCAAAAAATCCCTCAAATTTCAAAAACACAAAAAAACAAACGGTCCCCTAAAACCTAATGGGCCATACCCATGAGTCTCCAAAAGCCCAAAAACCCAAAACCCATTCCCCTTTTAATAAAACTAAAAGACCCATTACTGCCATTTTTCTTAAAGTTGTTTTACACTACAACTTTTAATAACACAAAAAGAGGGACTAAAGTTGCAAACTGCCCAAAGTTTAAACTTGTTTTACCCCGATTCAGTTATAAAGGGCGCGAATCCATGGTTACTATTCATCGTCCCCTTCAATTCACCACACAGGGTAAAACAAAGGGCTTTCCACAATTAAGGGGTACATTGGGCTATTCAAGTGAAGTACAACACAATGGTAGGGTCAAATCGGTCTAATCAAGTACTCTCATTAGCTATCTCAAGCTAGAAGGCCACGTGGCTATGAAGAAAGCATAAGGAGAGGTGGGTTTTACTATATTCTCACTCATAAAACAAGCACAAGCTCTCACATCAAGGAATGACAGCTTGGCAATCCGTGGGAAAAAGATCATGATCCAAGGGCTCTAAATCATGATCCAATGATTAAGAAAATGAATGACAGAGATTGGTGATGCAAGCAAGGGCCTAGAATCTTCATCAACAGGCTATATATAGCCTCACTATCACACACACAGTACCTAGTTATTAGATAGTAGCTTTTATTTTAGCTTAAATTTTGTTATTTAATGTAATTTTTCTTAAATGGTTTGTATTTTCCTTTCTAAAGTAATGTAATGAAAGTTTTATGTTAATGAATCAGTTTTACTCTTAATCTTTCTCAAGCTCTTTTGTTACTCTAATAAGCTCTCACTTTTTTCTCCATAAATAAGCTAAAGCTCATATAAGCTCTCAATAGCTCTAATAAGTCTTTAAGCTTATTATTGAGCTTAAACAAACCCTAATTACACCTTAACTTTGAAATCAGAAGTAATACCTTGTCTTATTTGGGATTTGAGCTTATGGAAGGGGAGTCAATTATGGAAGGACTCTCAAGGATTTTTACTGGCTTATTTCTAATAAGCCAGAGCTGTTGATTAAGCTCAATTGAGCCATAGCTTCTGTTTAGCTGAAGCTAAAGGTTAGTTTTCATTTAACTTCTTTCTGTCCTTTAATTCCTAGTTAAACTAGTGCTTAATAGTGTAGATTTGGTTTATAGCTTAAATTGTTTGCTTATTAGTGCTTATTACTCTTATTATTGTTTATTAAGTGCAATTGATTATCTGTTCTTGCTTAAGTTAGTTTAGATCTTGCTATAGCTTAGTTGTACTTAAAATCAGTCATAATTTCATAAAAACCAAAAATATAGTTAGCATAGTTTAGTTCTTTGATTATTGCTTATCTAGTTGTTAGATCATGTTTATTAAGGTTGTTTTAAGCTGTTAGTATACTGGTAATTAGGATGTGTACACTAGTTTACAAATTCTAGTTAATAAATCGATCATAGTCCTAAAGGGTGGTTTGGAAAAATCTTATTGACCCTCAAAATCAAAAGTTATATGTAAAATTTCATCTAGGAACAGTTTGAGTAATACAAATATGATAGGATTTAAGAAGGTTTGGATTACTAGTTTAAGCTTTTAAGCATTTTATGTTTAATTCTTTATGCTTCCTACAAACAAGAGATTTTACTTTCTTAGGTTTGCTTAAAATTTTGATCCAAGCTCATGTGGCTTTTTGTGTGTGAATGGTTCAACACACTCCAAATATATTGTGAAGTGCATTATTTCCTTAAAAAACCCTGCTCATTTTGTTTGTGGCTTTGCCATTTGCACTAGCAGTAGTGACCTTAGTTACTATTGTCTGTTTTTCTTCTTGCTTTTTCTCAGCTTAATTGATTTTCATAATGTTTTTTAAAAGTTGTTTTAAGTAATTTTCCAGGTAATAAAAAAGGTTTTATAAGCTAGGAGTACATAAGGATCCTCTAGCTTAATTAAAAAGAAGCCTAAAGTCCCCCTCAGGGACTGTTTGATACTAAGCTAACATTACTAACTTCTTAGTTAGTACTATTGGGCTTATTTAGCTTTTATTAATAATTTTAAGTTGTCAAATCTCTTTTAATTAGCTTAGTAGAGTAGTTTAGATTAGAATTAAGCTTTCTTAAGTTAGAGTTAAGTCTGATTTAGCTTTTTCTTTTAAAAAAACTCCAAAAAGCCAAAAACAGTAGTATTAGCTTAATGATTTAGATTTTTGATTTACTAGCTTATAGTATAGGTTTTTATGATTAAGTCTTATAGTTTAAGCATCATTAGTTAAGTTTTCAAAAGGGTAGCTTATGTCTCAGCTTATTAAGCCTTTTAGCTTGTTTTAATTTTTAGCTCTTTGAGTCATAGTTTGAGTTAGCTACTTTCATCATCAAATTCAGTTAACTTTTAGTGGTTATATGTTAAATAGCTTATCATTTTTAGTTAAAGCACATCATTAGCTTTCTAGAACTTCTTTTGGTTTTGAAAACGAGCTTATATTAAAGCTTGTGCAAGCTTTTAAGTGTCAACTAAGTTTTTTAAGCTCAAACCTTTAGTTCCTGTAAACAGCTTAAACTTAAGCTGTTTCAGAGCTTATTTTTCATTTTCAGACAAAAAGTTTAGTTTTAAAGTTGTTTAAAATCAAGTTTTTAATAAGTTTGGATATTTAGTTTTTGTTAGAACCAAATAAATAAAAAATAGCAAAAAGTGGTGTCTGCCAACCTCGAACCCACGACCTCACACTCAACAACCATACGTCTTAACACTTTGCTACATTAGCTCATCCGTTACCTTTTCCTTTCATTAAACTCTTATACTCGTTTTGGCTATTAAAGCCAAATAAGCTGTCTAGCTTATTTCGGGGCTTATTTGATAAGCTACCACTTCAGGCTTATTTTTCCTAGGATTCTTATAGTTTAAGCTATTTTCTGTCTTTATGCTAGAATTGTACTAAAGATATAGTATATTTTTAAATCACTTATTTTTCTTTAAAAACTTTAAAAAATCATAAAAAATAGAAAATTAATCAGAAAAATAAAAATCTTTTTTATAAAATTTTCTTTTATTATAAAGTTTATAGGAAAATTAGTTTCACTTTCGTAGGGTCTAATTTGCAAGAATTCACTTTTTAAAGAACGGGTTTTGATCCCGTTCTCGGTTTTAAATTTTTAATAACCTCGTTTTAACTCCGTTTTCGTTCTAGTTTTTTTTAAAATTTCATTTTTAGGCCAATTAAATACATTTTAAAAGAAAATAAAAATTAGGTTTAATTTTGTAGAATTTAGGTTTTTGGCCTTAGTTTCAGTGTCCCGTTTCGCGTTTTTAGTTAAATTTTGAGTTTCCATTAATTATCTTTATGCTTAATTGTTAGTACTTGTTTATTTTAATCTTTTTAGTAGTTAAACAAATCAAACTTTGTTCCCTATTCAAATCACAATCCAAGCTAAAGTAAGGTTTCAATTTCACAAGTCGTTGGGAAAACGACCCGGGTGATCATACTTCCCGGTTAAATATACGTATCATATATTATATAAATATCTTTTAATAGTGAATTTTCCTTTGGGAATTTTCTTAATTGCTCTTGTGGTATTATATCATATATTTTATTAGTGTATTAAAACTTCCACAATCACTACTTCTTTAATGAGCAATCCTAATGAAATACAAAGTTCATCAATGTAGACTAACATTAGGCATATTTAGAAAGAGCCATTTAATCAAGTTAGAGAATGAGTATGAGACTATCACAAGCGGTGCTCAATTCAGGCTAAACATGACCATTTTTATGGGTTATACCACGAACCCAACTTCCTTCCCAGAAGCAATTCAACCGTTAGGTTAAATTGAATTTCTAGTGCAATAGATTCTCCAGTAGTCATTCTCATTTTTGAATAAATAAGAATCCCACATTTTCCTAATGAAGTCTAGAAAAGATGAAATTTGAATTGTCCACTAATACTTGGCCTAATATGACTCAACTAATATGTTTAAATTCCAGTTCTTATAATCCTAATCACGACGTATACAATCCTAGGGTTAAATAAGAGACCAAGCAAGATGTCGTGAGTTTAAACAAGATTGAGTCTTCTAGGACTTAGGAGTATACTTAAGTGTGACATGATGGAATGTGTGACATTAAAGCGTTTTAAGAATGCACCTTTGCATATCTCTTTGAAAGTATTCTTATTAAGGTTATTTACCTCAATAGATATTGTGAATATTCAATTACAGAAATTATGATATACTAAAGGTTAGTTACATATTTGTTAGACCTTAGACAAGTATAAAATGACCAAAGGAATATATTCAAATTTGATGATCACGGACGGATCTACCAAAATCAAAGACGGATCTCCGTATGGAGGATCCATAGGTCGCAAAGTTGTCAGAAAACAGACAGAACATGATTTTTTGTTATTTGGGCGATGGTGTTAAATTTTTAGTAATGGAAGAAGCTTATATATGTTATAAGGGTTCTTGGTTTGAACTTTTGGATTCGACGTCCAAGTTTTGAGCGTAACGTGGAAGTTGTCGTGAATTTCCTGATGGAATTTCAACGATGTCAATCCTACTAGGAGTGTGTTAGCTTTTAGCATATTTTTGACCATTGCTAATAACACAAGCATTATGAACATTTAGACGTAACAAAGCATCGTCAATACAAGTGTGAATTGCAATTCGATGATTATTCTTTTCGTCTTATGATCGATTTCGTAATTTCATGTAATAACTAAAATTAGTTAAACATGTAGACTCGGAAAATATCTATGGTCATTTTATTGATATTTTTGTTATCTAGATAAATTCTAATCTTGACTCCATGCTCATATTTCGAACATTTGTAATTGGATAGAACAATGAGATTAATTATCGTTTGAATAATAATCATCTTTATATTGTAAGTCCACTTACGATCACTTATAGAAAGAAGCAAAATAATGGTTTATAGAATATGTTCCATAATTCCTAATCCTAATCTTAGATAATTGAATTGTTCTCGGTTTAAATACTTAGTTAAAAATAATGTTATGTTTATTTCGTATAGAGAGAAAAGGTTATAACAAAAAGTGAATTTGAGTCTTGATTCGTGCTTTTGAATTGTATGAGCAAAGTTACATATATTGTGCATTTGCTCGTGTTTGGTTTTCAAAAAGACAATCTCCTACCAAATGCATTTCAAGTAAATTACTTGAATATCTCTGACGAAAACAACCAAGTGTCACTATCCTACTTGATCGATCATTTTAACATGTTTATCATTAATAATAGGAACACACCTATTGGACATGTAGACTCAATATAACATCATTATCACAAGTGTGAGTTATGAACCGATGTATATTCTTTTCGTCTTTGAAAGGGATGACATTATTTTCATATCAACCTAGTGTGATTGAGTATGTAGATTTGAGATAATATCTTTTGTTATGATTTTGATATAATCTTGAAGCTAGAGAAATAATGAATCCGATTTCATATCCAAACTCAAAAAATCGGCAATTAGATTCGAAAAATGATATCAATCATAATTTGAATAATGAATTGATATATCTCCAAAATCTTTCTTGACCCTCACAAACACTCTTTTAAAAGAAAACAAAAGATTTTCCTAATGTGTTCCATTAAACCTAAGACTAGTCTTAAGTGTGATATCATTTAAAATGATGAATTTAATTGTTTCTTTGGTATTGTCGTATATTTTACATGTGAGAAAAACTTATTAATTATTGTGCACAATATACTTAGATTTTGACTTCTAAAGAGTACACAAAATTATCTTAGTCATTTTTAAAGCATTATGAATCTTTTTCGAAACTACTACATGTTTATATAATAGTTTCAAGCTTTTGACTAGGGTGAATATTTTCATTTCAAGTTAATGTTAATGTGAAAATTTATTCGAAGATAAAACTTTAAAATGAAAGTGTTTTCTTACCAAGAAAGTTAATCTTTCAAATTTAGAATTACAAGAAATTCTATGTTTATTTTAATCCAAATATTTATTAGTTGTGTTGTGAATCAGACTAATGCATAGCCACAAACTAAGTTCTAAACACCTTGTTCCTTTTAATTATATACTAATGTTTATTATGAACTTTCTCTAGTTCCTAGAACAACCTATGTTTAAACAAGATAATGGGATGACATGATCTAGAGACTTTTTTGAGACTCTGATAAAATGGAAGTGTTGACTATATAGTGGTGACACATTTTATCAGTTATATTAGTAGCACGATAATCATGCAATACAATATTATTCAAAGGATTTGACAAACTTTCTTAGCTCTTAATCCTAAGTGGGTTAACATAAATTATAGGATTTACAAATTGTTGATATAACATCCGTAAACATAGTGATCTATATCTATATGCAATGCAAAAGCAATTTTTCAACTTAGTGCAAGAGATCTTCCATAAAATCAATTGACGCATATATATACGAACACTAATAAATAACACACATGACGAGATTATGCTAATCAACAAAGAAGCTCAAATACAAATGCAATAAGCATATCAAAGATTGATTAACAATATTAATATGCAAAGTAGAACAAATAATCATTTAGCATAACACACACAAATACTAAACTTTGTTTTGTGCATTAAATATAACAATGTATACATAGCTTGATTTTATTTGCAAATAAATTAGTTTTCTCCTCATTAGTAAGTTTGAAAACTGAATTTATTTTCCAATGATAAAATACACCAACTTTCAAAAGTAAACCAACTAGAAGTGTCCGACTCGAAAGGAAAAGTTAAAATCAACTTTTTACGCTAAAACAAAATTTTAGTTTTGGACACTCTATGGCATTTTTCTTATTTGACTAATTTAAATTTTGAATTAATACTTGAGACCCATTCCATTGGAAAGTACATTCAAAATCCTTCAATTTTGTTTTTTGAATCATCGAAATCCGACGCACGGTTGATTTTCTACGAATTTTTGAAGTTTGACAAAAACTGAAAATGTTATAGACGAATCTCATAGACGAATCCACTTTTGGTGGATCCGTGGATTGCGCGAGTGATGAAATTTTGGCAGAATCATTTATCACACTTTTAGACACATTATTCCCTTTGTTTGTGATTCTTTAAAAGACCTTCAAGCTATTGTAACACTTTATATTTAACCCCAAAACTTGTAAGTACAAAACAAAAAACTTTTCACATTATGTGTCGCTTGATAAGAAATTTGATAGATAAACCGTGCTCTATTTTAAAAACCAATTGTTTTGAAAACTAGAGAAACGTGGCTCTTGTACCAATTGTGAAATCATTGGGGGGGGGTGAATACTTTTCCTTTATAAACTTAAGACTTTTGTATCAAACAACCAATCAAGTTTATACTACAACAACTATACTAAATAACATCAAACAAAGAATATCACCAAAACAAAATATACAACACAAACATAGATGCAATGCAAACATAAATATAAAGCGATAAAGGCAAATATAAATGTAAAGCGATAAGTAAATGAAAGTGTAAACCAGACACGATGATTTATAGTGGTTCGGCTACGAAGCTCCTCTTCTCCCTACTCCACTCCTCGAGTACCCAACTCGAGAGTTACTTTACTAAATCAACAAGCTCCTTTTAGGTGAAGAAAACCATACAACGTCCTTACACTTTATCTGGTACTAAGCTAAATACCAAGTCCTACTTCGAGGTAGAACCAACCTAACGTTGCTTACACTTTATCCGGTACTAAGCTAAATACCAAGTCCTTCTTCGGGTGCAACCAAACCCGTTATGTTTTATGGCCAAACATAACAAACCTTATGTTTTTATACCTAAAACACATAAACCACACCTAGACAACTAGTTTTTGATATAATGATTGATACACAAATGTGTAAAATTATTATCCAAGAGACATAATATTTCCAATTGGATGTAAAAGCCATAATCTAAAACAACAAGACACTAAGCATTATGTTGTTCGATAAATCGGAAAGATCTCTTGGCTTGTTTGATAGACTTCATATATGTAGTATGTGTGGAAGATGATGGCAAGATCTCTAAGCTTGCTTGAATGGGAGGATCAGGTAGACATCCATATGCTTGCAACAAATAAGTTAGAAGCATTATATCAAGGGTTATAGGGATTAAGGATGATATATTAATTGTGTTTTTAAATTATAAAAACTTTTTGATACTGATCCTGAATGTGTGTTAATAATGTGAAAAGAAAGTTTGTGAAAAGCTTGGTGAAAAACAAGTAACAAATGGGCGATATTTATAGAAAACCCAAAACTTGGCCGTCAAGGGCTACGGATCCAGGGATGGTGGATCCGTGGGTCGCACGGTCTAATTTCAAAATTGTTAGAAATCTTTTTTAGTCTTTTAAAATCTTTTGCTTAGATCTATTGTACATAATAAAAATATTTGATTTTGTTCTAGAAGAAAAATCAATCTTAACATTAAAAAGGAAAGATTTGTAAGATATGAAATATCTTATGAGATTTGTTTCCAAAAGTGGTTAATCCTAATTTGTCTTATTCACTAATGTGATTAATCATTATTAAGTAAATGATTACTTAAAAGCATTTGTTTAGTGGTGATGTAAGTAAACTTAAAAAGGTTTATTAAAAATGACTTAATGATAAAATGGGTTTTAATCATTAGGCTAGTTTGTAAAAACGTGTTAATCATTTTTAATGGTTTGTTAAATGGGTTGATCATAATGCAACTTAACAAACATATTCGTACCTTTTGTTGAAGCATGAGTAGACTCGAGACGTCGAGAGGTGTTGATGAATGTATGCGTTGATGAGTTGTGGTCACATCTTAAAACTTGCACAATTTTTACGTTGTGTATTAACCAGCTTCACTTGTTTGTCATAATTAAAACCAAGCGACTTGGAGTCAAGATTCAAGACCTCATGCTCATGATCCATCGACAGAGATAAATTCATGATGAAAGCTCAAGTATATGTTTCCAATCCTTCCACAATCTTTGATGTACAAGTACTTCCTCAAAAAAACATTATCGACAAAATTTCCAGGCAATAACAAAGATATATCTTACAAGTGGATCAAGTACTACTCCTTCCTGTGGTACAAGTAATCATGTTAAAGAAAATGTTGAGGGAGATTATTAGCAAGATTTCAAGACCTTGATCATGAGGGTGGAGACACAAGATCGCAAGGAGGCATAAAGATTCAAGGATAAAGATTCAAAGATCTCAGTAGTCAAGACAAATCAAGGCCAAAGACCGCGATATAAGAATTTTTTTAAAGAATATCAAGTTAAAGATCAAGATCAAAGACCACAAGCATGCAAAAGTATCTTTAAAAGAATTCCCAAGAACACAAGGCTTCAAGACTCAAGACGTCACAAGAAGTGATCCACAAGTCAAAGACCACCCCTTTGGGGGAGATTGTTAGCTGTGTTTTTTATGTAAAGTGATGGTCATTATTATTCCCGAGCCTTGTATAGGAAAACATAGTTTTTGGGAATTATATAAGCTAATTGGGCCTAAGTTGGCCATAAGACAAGTATATAAAGCCCTCTCCAAGTGTGGAGAGGGTGTTGCTCATTTTCTATCTATGTGAAGTAACCATTCTTTCTCTAGTACTTTCTCTCTCTAAACATCTCTCTCTCTCTAGAAATATTAAGAATTCGTGTATGTTTATGTGTTTTGATAAGGCTAACATGTTTCTTGTTACATGAAACAAAACTACCTATTCGGGGGGTCTTGGTTGATCAAAGAACATAAGGATAAGCATTGTTGTAGTGAGAGAAAGTAGAGAGACGGTGAATGAACACATGTGTGTTTTATTAGAAAGAGAAAGAAAAACAAGTAATGAACCTCCACCTCCCATGGAGAGTCATGGGGGGTATTTATAGCCTAATACAAAGTTAACTATCCCACTTATATGATAATAACCCATGCATTATACGTAGTGTCTATAGCTAGTCCAATTCATGTGTAAGACACCAGCTTTACAAAATAGTAAGGCTAACAATCTCCCTCCAAGATGGTGTCACACGTGAATTGGTTACAATGTTTCCTACAAGCAAAAATAATGTAAAATGATAAGAATGAAAGAGTTGGAATTACTATTCCACCATCATATAGCAATGCTGAGGACAACAGGTAAATATATACAAAATCAGAAAATCAGAAAATTTCCAAAAAGATTCTTCTCGACATGTCTCTTGGAATCGATAACATTTACGTGCTTAGAAATGTCGATTAACATTGACACGGGTGTGTAAATGAAGTTCGAGCGAGAGTTGCAAATAGTTTCAAAACATGCCATTTCTAATTTTCTAAATGGCTTATGTGCAAATGTCAGTTGTAATAACCCAGACTTCAAATAAAGAAGGTTTTAAACTTAATTCCTCACAACGAGAATATTAACGTTTCTTCTCGATCTGGGAAAGCTGTTCTTACAAGACATTCAATGTTTTTAGCTCAAGAAAAAGGATAGTGTACGTTTCAGTGCGCTTACCCTTACCGTTAGAAGAGAAGTCCTCTAACATTTGGTTTTTCAAAAAGTTGAACACAATTTTTCAAGAATTTCTCGATGACAATTCATAATCTTTCAAAATTGTGTGTTCAACACTCCAACCCTCACAATGTTTTCAAAAGACAACAATTTTTCAATTGGTCCTATTTTTGAGGGGGAGTTTTTCGAAAAACAAAGTTTTAATGTTATTGGATACATCAACAACGACAACTCTTATGTATTCAAAACATTATCAAAATGTTCCAAACCATTCATGCTGATAATATTTTCTCCCACGGAATTTTCAAGACATATTTTAATCATAAGGTATTTCAAAAACTAAGTGTTTATTATTTAAAATAAGGGGAGAAAATGTATTTAAAATATGATCTATTCGACTCAATGTGCTGAAGAAAAGGTTTTATGGTTCGATCTTATACCCAACAACATCTTAATTTCACGACGATTCTGAAGTCATAAGGTGGTTAGGTTAGGAATCAATCCTATGATCCAACCAGAACCGGAGGATCTACCCAAGGATAATCCAAAGTTAGAAATAGCAGTCCTTAGGTATGATTGGAGATGAATGTATATGGGAATAATGCCGACTAAGATTGAGTTAACACTAGAACAATCACAACATGGTGTTAGTAATGACGTCTTGGTAAGCATTGAAGGCGTTGAAGAATGAAAAAGAAATGTATGGATAAAGGGTCTAAAGAAAGAAGCCCTCCACACAACTTAAGGCAGAAACCGGGTCAATACATATGCTGTCAGAATCACAATGTTGATTGCTGACATTGAAGACGACATCATGGACCCAGTGATGCAATGCACAACCCTTCCCAGCCATTCGGGTTTCTCTCAAAAGAAACTTCTCATTTGTCACGGAGATACACACGTAATCTATTGACATCTCACCTGAGATTATTGATATTGAATAGTGGCAAAACTGCTTCACCTCCGAAAGTACTAAAACCAAAATGCACTAATCGAGTCTAGAGGCCAAGAGATGAACAAAATCTCGTTAGTACATTCCATTCAAAACACTTGTTGAACATCATCAGGTCACAAGCTATTATCAAGATCCTACCAAATATCATTGTGAATATTTGCCAAACATTCAGAGTGATACTCTTTAGTATTCCCAATACGAATGGCAATCCTACCAGTGTCATCATCAAACAGCACGTTGCGGTAGGTGACTTGCGAGATTCTATATGAATCAAACTTGTGACAACTGGATATCGATTTGGTCCAGTAAATGAATTGACGGTTGATGAATTTTGATAAAAACATGACACTCTCGATGTGTTACAAAAACTCTTTAACGAGTGACACGTCGATTGATTTTCAAATCAATTTTCTCGTTTATCACTAACGTAAACCTGCAGGTCAAACGGTGGTTGACGGCAACCTCAACCATTCAAATCTCAATCTACAAAGATAAAACTATCAAGAAAGCTCAATATTAAAAGACAAAGAACTTCCGCTAACTCTCAATTAAGCTTCAAGATAATTGAATTGCAAAAGTATGAGCATTGTTGGTCAAAAAACAAACAGATCGCAAGATGGCAAAGACCGATAAAGACAATGACAAAGGCCTCAAAGTCAAGATTCGCAAAGCATGAAAGGAACAAGCCCTAACCAACAAATAACCTAGACAAAGACCAAGAACACTCGAGCTTAAATGACAAAAGCAATCTCACTGATCTCATGAAGGAGTGTCATCAATGAACTCACTTCGGGGGAGATTGTTAGCCTCAATTTTATTGAGTCAATAAAGGAAGCTCGTTCCCGTGTTCAAGACCTCACTTCGGGGGAGATTGTTAGCCTTAATTTATTGAGTCGAACAAGGAAGTTCGGTCACTCTACGATGGAGCTTCGGTCTTTAATTAGTTAATGTTGTAATAGGATAATGTCGGGAATCGGGCTCGATAGATAATCTAATATTGTATATGTTTCGGGTTTAATCCCAAGCAAAACCCGAGCCCGAGTCCTAGTTAAATATCCCTCGCGTCACATTAAATGTGTAGGGGTATATATATAGATATTTTCTCATATGAAAATATCTAATCTCACAAAAATAATCTTTTCTCTTTTCTCTCTCAATTCTCTCTCCTCTTTCTCTCTCTAGAACAACTCTCTCTTTCTATTTTCTAGTCCGATTTCGTGATAGATTATATGTTATGAAGTGATTACGGGATCCTACAATTTGTGTTTATTAGGCTTAATATAAGCTAGTGGTAATCTGGTATTAAGCTTTTGATTAAGAAGATTTCATTCTAATGTTTTTTTTAAATCCTATCAATGCATAAGGGGTGTTTGGATTTAGCTGCTTTGACCACAAATAGTCCAAAAGGAGTTTTGATTTTTGATGAGTCATTGTGCTTTCATTAAAATAAGTATGAATCAGTTTTCTAGCAGTTTAAGTTTAAGTAAATCACAAGTTTGAGATTAATTTCCCTCTCTCAGCACCAAGGGCCTTTTAGCTTAAATAGGATTGCTTTATAGTTTGTTCTAGGATCACTAGGATTTGTTTGTGCTTGTTTTATGTTCTAACACACTTGATAGAGTGTGTCTAGTGCAGCTTTAGCTCTTAGAATTTCCTGCATTTTGGTCCTTGTGGCATTAACCAAGTGCAATCATTAGGAACACTATTGATGTTCCTGCCTGCTGACACTTTTTTGTGTATTCCTTAAGCTAGGAACCTTAGTCTTGAGCTTTTCAAATTAAGGTAGGATATTGTTTAGATGTAGGTTAATATAGAATAGGAATTATCTTTAGGTTTATTGCTTATTTCATTGCTTAATTTTGCTGTCAAAAGTTACTCAAAAAGCTAAAAAGGCAAAAAACAATAGGTTAGAACACTAGTTTCTTAACATTGAATCCTAGCGTAAGTAGTTGATTTATTGCTTAATAGATATTAATAAGTTATATTTTAAGTTCTCAGAAGCTTATAGCTAGTTTAAGCTTTTGAGCTTTTAGCTAATAAGAATTTTGTGCCTTTTTGGTTTATTCCTGAGTTAGCTATCTTGCTTATCAATTTCATATAGGATTAAGAGTTTTTAAGCCTTTTAGTTTTTAACATAAGTAGAGCACATCATTACTTTACAGATCACTTATCCTTTTTTATTTTAAACTTATTTTGACTTTTATAGCTTATTTAGTAAAAAAACCAAGATAAGCCCTCCTCACTGAGGTCAGCTTTTGATAAGTCTTTTTATGAGCTTATCAGTGGGATTCAGGGCCCATCATTAGCTTTTAATTAAAGTTCTCCTCCCAACTTATTCTACAACATTGCTCTTTTGAGTTTTTTAATAATAACACTTATTTAAAAGTTCACCTAATTTGGGCTTAATTTGGCTTAATTGGGCTAAAAATTTGTGATCGGTTGCTGGCTATTCAGGGCTGAGTTTGTAACTTTTAAGTTTTTAGTTAAGTCCCTTCATTTAGTTAAGCTAGTTACTCTGTTAGTCTTCCCGTTGCACGCAAACCGTTAGTCTTAGGTTTAATTTTGAATTAGTTTAATTAATTTTAATTAGTATTTAGGTAAGTTTTTTAATAAGTTTTAATTAAAGTTTATAAAAAGTAAAAAAATAGGCTGTTAATTTTTATTAAATTTCTGCACTTTTTTCATATTTAGTGTAATTTTTTATAAAAAATTTTTGGCTTTTATTTTTAATAGTTTTATTATTTTATAGTTTTTAATTAGTTTAAATTTAGAAAAAATCATATCTTTTTAATCTAAAAAGCCAAAAATAGTAATTTCCATTTTCGAAAATTTTCTTTTACTTATTTTAACTTAGAAAAATATAATTTCATTATTTTCTATTTTTTTATATTTTTTTTATTTTAGGATTTAAATAAATAAATATTTTTAATTGATAAAAAATTCAAAAATAAAATAAAAAAATATTTTTATTTTTCTTTACTTTATCTCTAAATTAGGTGTAAAAAATAGTTTGCAATCTTAGGGTTTTAAATTTAGTCTATTTGCTCTAATCGACGTGTATTTATTTGTTTCCCCCTTATTTGTTTAATTGTTTAATTACCTTTAATTGTTCAATTTTAATCGTTGCTTTTATTTAGTAGATATAGATCATCAAATCATCTATTTTCTTATTCAAATCATAATCCAAGCTTAAACGAGGTTTCAATTTCACTAGTCGTTGGGGAAACGACCCGGGTGATCATATTTACCCGGTTAAATATACGTATTATATATTATATTATATATATTTTTGAGAGTGAATTTTCCTTAGGGAATTTTCTTAATCGCTCTTGTGGAATACTATTTTTATAGTATATTTTATTGTGTATCTAAACTGCAATTAGGCAGGCTGAACTTGCCTTGCACGATGTAAACATAGGGGGTTCTTGTAGCCAATAGCTACCTTATTCACTTCATCATAATAAGACCTAGGTTTACACATCATGTGAACTGTTTGAATAGACTGGCCTTGTTTGAATAATTTATCCTCGACCTTATCTTTTAAAGCTTTTAAGTCCAAAAATTCTTCAAGGTATTTATTTTCTTTCTGATTAAAATCCTTTTTCAAAGATGTAACTTCATCTACCATTAACTTGTTATGTTGGATGGTAGAGGCAAGTTGCAATTTTACAGAATGAAGTTCCTTTTTTCAAATTCTATTCCTTAATAGTACGTCACATATAACTATTTCTTAGTTGCTTCAACAATCTTTGTTGTTCTCTTTCTGTATAATTCAAACCTTGCACGTCCCCTTTCATACAAATTTTGGTTTTTTTTTTTTTTGTTTAACTTGTTCCTTGTATATTGCAAGTTCGCATTTAAGCATTATCATCTACTGTATGTGTTTGGTGCGTTAAAGACAGATTGGCTTTAGGTCTCATGCAAATCATTATCTAATCATCACGTACATATCATTTGTAAACCTGTAGATGCATTGTTTTGGTACAACTACACTAGTGGAAATAGACAACCATAGGCGTAATCCTTTACAAATTGATCATAGAAGTCATATTATCAACACTGCGTGATAATCCATGCATGTGAGCCAACAACGAGCTTGGTTGTAGCATCGTCCTGCATCCCTGTAGTGCCTTCTTGAAGTTTCACAAATAGTATCCTAAAGTGATCATGGTCCATGTACCTCAAAAAGATGTCCGAATAATAAGAGGACCGTCTTCATCACACCAAGGATCTGCGATGATAGATTTGTCAAAAACATAGTTTGTGCCGGGGAGCCTCATCAACGACAAATCGTAAGCATCACAATCATCAGCTGAATAACAATTATCCACATTGAGAGCTATGTATCATGAAACCGGTTTGCACATGACCACATCCTTCAACAATACCATTGTCCCTTCCACCAACTATGAACAAAACTGCTCATCATCCAAGACTACCCCATTCTCTTGAGCATGCAACAACACAATCTGTCTTTGAAGTATTCGGAGTTCTGTGGACGCTTGGGTTGAGTGCAGTTCCTTGCTATGTGTACTACCCTGTTGCAAGTTTAAAGCACTTAACCTGCCTAGCTTTTGACCTGGAAATAGCATTCACCCACTCTGTTCTGTGGCTCTCACCATAACCACTGCACATGTTACCCCCGTGCATTTATTACACCTGTCCTCAGTTCTGTCGAACCCTTGAACATTCTGAACAAACACCCTTCCGTCTTATAATGTAGCTGATTCCTTGGGTTTGATGAAGTTTTGAGTTGATTGTTTGTTTGAGAAGGAAGGTATCGTATGACGGGTGAGTAAGGCCAGTGTGTTTGTTATGGTTCTCGATTAAGGTTGCAGTTGGAGAAAGTCCCAAGTCAGATTGTGAGGTGTCAGCAGAGTATGGTTGATGATATGTGGTCGGTGGAATTGTTGATGATTGTGAATGATAATGTTGAGGTGAAACATTGGACATCAAGGCAAGAGGGTCAACTGTCTGTTGTGTGAGACGTTCCAACATCATCTTATTCTCGTTGGCATGTGCCTCGTGTTGCTTCAAATAAGCATATAGTTGATCAAAGTTTGAATCCTTTAAGCCTTTGTTAAGTTTCACAGCGGTAACAAATCTACCCCATTCAGGCAACATGTTATTCACAAACTTTGAGTTCAACTGTATTTTTGACATTGTCATCTTGATGTTCCGCATGTCATTAATGAGCTTGGCAAACCTGACATAGTAGTCGTGAATGGTTTCGCCTTTGTTCTGACGAAAGTGTTCAAAGTCATCATACAGTTGTGATTCACGGTCTTCCTTTGTTAATTCTGATCCTTCCAAAAGCATCTTCACATTGTCCCATATGTCCTTTGCATCAGTGTAATGATTAATAAGTGAAGATAATATTTTTTGTGTAAACTTGAAGTATGATGTTTGTTGCCCGAATGTCTGCATTGTACCTATCCTTCTCATCCTGTGACAGATCCGAATAGACTCGAGGTCGTTCAGGACCTAGATTGAGTGAACCTTCATTCCTCAGCAAACAATTACTCGCGTGGTCCCCATCTGAAATGGTCCTTCATCAATTGACTTTAAAATGTTTACCCTATTCTCCTTACCTCGATAGTACAATCGAATACGTTGTTGCCATGATGCAAATTCAGTCTTATCAAGCATAGGTGGTTGGGTATCGGAACCGGCACATTGGATGTCCTCTGAAAGATTAAGTCCCCCCAATAAATGATTACTTGTGATATGATTTAAGTTGATCGTCTCAATGATTAGTGAATAGTATGTTAAAGGTGATGATTGTTTGTTGGATTAGGTGATATGTTTGTTGATTGAGATTTTGGTTTGGTTGAAACAATTTAACTTAAAGTCGATAGAGGAAACTTAGCAAATAGCAGTGACGTCTTGTCAAAATGCAGTGAATTTTGATCAAAAGCAAATGAGAAAAATGAGTCCAAAACCGCAGTGAGAATTTGTTCAAAACGCAATGAAAATCTAGAATATGATCAAAACGCAATGAACTCTTGAGACTTGATCAAAACGCAATGAAATCTTGAGACTTGATCAAAACGCAACCAATTAAAAAATTGGGCAAAGATCTCCCTATCAAAAACGCAACGAAAGTCTTCAAAACAAAACCTGCAGTCAAAACGCAATCACCAAAACGCAACCTCAAGGTCAAAACGCAACGACCAAAACGCAACCTCTAATAAGACAAAACGCAGTACAATAGTACTATACAAAACGACAAAACGCAATGTACTTTCTTCACCAAAACGCAACGAAGAATGTCTCAGAAGGTCAAAACGCAACGAAGAAAATACGAACTTTTTCACCTAAAAACACCTAAAAATCACCCTTTTGAACGTTTTTACTTGGTTTCTTTTGCACAACTTGGTCCTAGAAGGTTATAATAACTATAAAAAACACAACTTTAACATCACAAACATGAGAATCAAAGAGTGTCAAGAATAAGACCATAAACCTTCAAAAACCAAACTTTTGATCTAAACTAACCAAGGAAACGCACACACAATCTAGCTAATCATCCCATGGGCTCTGATACCAATTGTAGTATATTGGATATCATAACACAAGCAAGAATGATTGGGTTGGCAAATTATCTAGAGAGAGAAAGTGAAGTATTTCTAGTGAGAGAAAAACCAAATGAAAGCTTTGTGATAAAATGAACAACCAACCCCTTCCCATGGCTGGAAAGGGGTTTATATACATGAGTGTTTATGCCCCAATGGGCTTGAGTATGGGCTTACAAGTGGGCCTATAATGGTCGGCCCAATACTATTAGTCATACGCTTACAATTAGACAATGAGCTATGCTATTCTAGATTATACACGGGGTGACCGAGTCTTTTTCATAATTACCTAACAAAATCTTCGACCTTAGGGTTTTGGTTCACTACCCTTAAACTGTGTGTGAAGTGGTGGTGGTAGTGAGTGATGTTGAATGAGCCAGAGGAGGGCTCTATTTATAGGCTTTGAAAGGTTTATGGCGTAACCCTTATGGGATGTTACGTCGTAACCTTGCTACGTAAGCATCCAATCTTCTAGGCATAAAGTTAGTACGGCGTAACATAGGCGACAAGGTTACGCCGTAGCGTCATTTTTACATGGAAGATTGAAATCCTTTGTAAGCAAGGTTACGACGTAACATCCCATAAGGGTTACGCCATAAACCTTTCAAAGCCTATAAATAGAGCCCTCCTCTGGCTCATTCAACATCACTCACTACCACCACCACTTCACACACAGTTCTAAGGGGTGAACCAAACCCCTAAGGTTCGAAGCATTTTGTTAGGATTATGAAAAAGACTCGGTCACCCCGTGTATAATCTAGAATAGCATAGCTCGTTGTCTAATTATAAGCGTATGACTAATAGTATTGGGCCGGGCCTTTAGCCCACTTGTAAGCCCATACTCAAGCCCATTGGGGCATAAACACTCATGTATATAAACCCCTTTCTAGCCATGGGAAGGGGTTGGTTGTTCATTTTATCACAAAGCTTTCATTTGGTTTTTCTCTCACTAGAAATACTTCACTTTCTCTCTCTAGATAATTTGCCAACCCAATCATTCTTGCTTGTGTTATGATATCCAATATACTACAATTGGTATCAGAGCCCATGGGATGATTAGCTAGATTGTGTGTGCGTTTCCTTGGTTAGTTTAGATCAAAAGTTTGGTTTTTGAAGGTTTATGGTCTTATTCTTGACACTCTTTGATTCTCATGTTTGTGATGTTAAAGTTAGTGTTTTTATAGTTGTTATAACCTTCTAGGACCAAGTTGTGCAAAAGAAACCAAGTAAAAACGTTCAAAAGGGTGATTTTAGGTGTTTTTAGGTGAAAAAGTTCGTATTTTCGTCGTTGCGTTTTGACCTTCTGAGACATTCTTCGTTGCGTTTTGGTGAAGAAAGTACATTGCGTTTTGTCGTTTTGTATAGTACTATTGTACTGCGTTTTGTCTTATTAGAGGTTGCGTTTTGGTCGTTGCGTTTTGACCTTGAGGTTGCGTTTTGGTGATTGCGTTTTGACTGCAGGTTGCGTTTTGAAGACTTTCGTTGCCGTTTGACTAGGGGAGACTCCTGCCCATTTTTAATTGGTTGTCGATTTTGAACAGTCTCAAGAATTCATTGGCGTTTTGATCAAGTCCTCAAGAGTTCATTTCGTTTTGATCAAATCTCAAGATTCTTCATTGCGTTTTTGACAATATCTTCACTGCGTTTTGACTTATATTTCTCATTGCCTTTTGACAAAACTTCACTGCATTTTGACAAGACGTCACTGCCTTTTGCCTAAGTTTCACTATCGACTTTAAGTTAACTTGTTTCAACCAAACCAAATCACAATCAAACAACATATCACCTAATCCAACAAACAATCATCACTTTTAACATACAATCACTAATCATTGATCGATCAACTTAATCATATCACAAGTAATCACTATGGCTAATCTTTCAGAGGACATCCAATGTGCCGGTTCCGATACCCAACCACCTATGCTTGATAAGACTGAATTTGCATCATGGCAACAACGTATTCGATTGTACTATCGAGGTAAGGAGAATAGGGTAAACATTTTAAAGTCAATTGATGAAGGACCATTTCAGATGGGGACCACGCGAGTAATTGTTGCTGAAGGAACTGAAGGTTCACTCAATCTAGGTCCTGAACGACCTCGAGTCTATTCGGATCTGTCACAGGATGAGAAGGATAGGTACAATGCAGACATTCGGGCAACAAACATCATACTTCAAGGTTTACCAAAAGATATCTATTCACTTATAAATTCAATTAACACTGGTGCAAGGACATATGGGGGGGGGGGGGGGGGGGAACTAGTGAAGATGCTTTTGGAAGGATCGGAATTAACAAGGAAATCGTGAATCACAACTGTATGATAGACTTTGAACACTTTCGTAGAACAAAGGCGTAAACCAATTCAACGACTACTATGTCATTGCCAAGCTCATTAATGCATGCGGAACATCAAGAAGAACAATGTCAAAAATACATTTGAACTCAAAGTTGTGATAACATGTTGCATGAATGGGTAGATCTGTTACCGCTGTGAAACTTAACAAGGCTTAAAGGGATTCAAACTTATGAGCAACAATATGCTTATTTAAGCCACACTATTAACATGCCAACGAGAATAAATGATGTAGGAAACGTTCACACACCAGACAGTTGACCTCTGCCTTGATTCCAAATGTGTTTTCACCACAAACATTATCATTCACAATCATCAACAATTCCACCGACCACATATCATCAACCACACTCTGCTGACACCTCACAATCTGACTTGGGACTTTCTCCAGCTGACAACCTAATCGAGAACCTAACCAACACACTTGCCTTACTCACCCAGTCATACAAAACCTTCCTTCCTCAAACAAACAATCAACTAGAACTCTCACCAACCCAAGGAAATAAGCTACAATACAAGACGGAAGGTGTTGTTGTTCAGAATGATTTCAGGGTCGACAGAACCAGAGGACGGGTAGAATAATCACGGGGTACAGGTGGCACTGGTTTAATGGGAGAGCACATACAGAGTGGGAATGGCTAACCAGGTCAAGCTAGGCAGGTTGAAAAAAAAAAAAAAAAAAAGTGCTACAACTGCAACGGGGTAAGTCCACATAGCAAGGAACTGCACTCAACCCAAGCGTCCACAGAACTCCGAATGAACTCAAAGACAAGATGTTGTAGATGCCAGCTCAAGAGAATGGGTAGTCTTGGATGAAGAGCATTATTGTTCCTAGTTGGTGGACAGGACAAGCTATTGATTGAAAGATGTGGATGAGCAACCTTCATGACATAGCTCTCAATGTGGATAATGTATTTCAAGCTGATGATTGTGATGCTTACGATTCTGACGTTGATGAGGCTCCCACGGCACAAACTATGTTTATGACAAATCTATCATCCGCAGATCCAGTGTGTGATGAAGCCGGTCCATCTTATTATTCGGACATCTTTTCTGAGGTACATGACCATGATCACTTTCAGGATACTATTTGTGAACATCATGAAGAACACGGGATGCAGGACGATGTACAACCAAGCTAAGGCGTGGGCGTTGTTGGCATCACATGCTGATTATACGAAGTGATAGTAAAAAGACTTCATATGCTCAATATGATAAAGGATAACGCATCTCAGTTTGTACAAAACAATGCATCTACGGTTCCAAATGATATGTACGTTATGATAGATAATGATTTGGCAATAAGCCTAAAGCCAATCTGTCTTTAAAGCACCACCACATACTTACTAATAATTCATTACATGCTGAAACTTGCAATAAACTGGAACAAGTTAAACTGTATGAAATACGTGCCAGGTTTGAATTAACAGAAAAGAGTAACAAAAATTTGTTGAGTTCAACTAAGAATAGTTATACGTGACCGTAATATTAAGGAAGAGAATTGCAAAAGGAACTTCTTCTGTAAAGTAATTGCAACTAGCCTCTACCATCCAACATAAGCAAGTTAAGTAAGATGACGTTACATCTTTGAAAAGGATTTTTAATCAGAAAGAAATATATACCTGAAGAATTTTTGGACTTAAAAGCTTTAAAAGATAAGGTCGAGGATAAATTATTCAAACAAGGCCAGTCTATTCAAACAGTTCACATGATGTGTAAACCTAGGTCTTATTATGATGAAGTGAATAAGGTAGCATTGGCTACAAGAACCCCCTATGTTTACATCGTGCAAGGCAAGTCAGCCTGCCTAATTGCAGTTTATAGATACACAATAAAATAAACAAAAAAATAGTATTCCCACAAGAGCGATTAAGAAAATTCCTAAGAACATTCACTCTCAAAAAATAATATATAATATAATATAGAATACGTATATTACCGGGCAAATATAATCACCCGGGTCGTTTTCCCAACGACTAATGAAATTGAAACCATGTTTAAGTCCGGATTATGATTTGAATAAGAAAATAGATGATTTGATAAGCTAAGATTACTAAATAAAAAGCAACAATTAAGAAAAAAAAATCAATTAAATGCAATTAAACATTTAAAACGATTAACGGGAAACAAATATAACGCGACAAATAAGCAACTAAAGTAATTTTAACCCCTAAAAATGTAAACTAAAATTCTAAACCTAAGATAGGACAAAATAAAATTTTAGGAAAAAGAAAAACATTTTTTAGATTTTTTTTTATCAATTAAAAAACTATTTAATTCTAATTAAATACTAAAAATAAAAATAGAAAATAATTGAAATTATATTTTTCCTAAGTAAATTAAGTAAAAAGAAAATTTTAGAAAAAGAAATTACTATTTTTGGCTTTTTAGATTAAAAGATATGATTTTTCTAAAATTTAAACTAATTAAAAACTATAAAAAAAAATTATTAAAAATAGAATCCTAAATTTTTTTATAAAAGTTACACTAAATAAAGAAAGAGTGCAGAAATTTTATAAAAATAAAAGCCCTAATTTTTACTTTTTATTTAGAGACTAATTAAACTAATTAAAACTAAAACCTAATTATTAATCAAAATTAATCGAAAACTAAGCAGAGCTTTCTAATTTACGTGATAATATCCATAAGGATAATTATAATGAACTTTTAAACTGGTTTTCCAATCTTGAGGTAAATCACCTAAACTTACAGTTAAAGTATCAAAACCTTAAAGATAGTTTTCAGAATAAACCGTCTTCATCCGTTAATGATACTCCTGATTTTAACTCCGTTTTTGTGATCGGTCAAATGAAAGCTTCACTTCAAGGAAAAGACAACGTCATCCAAAAGCTGAAAATGAAAATATCTCAACTTAAGGAGACCCGTAGTGAACTAGACCGAACACTTGATTTTAGGGCCCGAGACTTTCAGATCTCACAATTAACTGAAAAGGTTAATGGTCTTCAAGAACAAATGAGGCTTTTTTAGGGCGAAACATGCAACGATTAAGCTAGCACTACAAGGGATTGTATGATTCGATCAGATTACGCGTGCTATGATACAGAACAGATAACTGCCTTAAAAAAATGAAAATGAGAGTCTAAAGGCCAACTACATAGTACCGATCTTATGTGTCACTACCAAATCAGGTTAAACAAAATGTACTTGCACAGGAAAGTATGCTATAGATGTTGAACCTATTCCCCTTCCCAATAGGAACAATAGGGAAGTTCATCTACATTATCTCAGGCATCTCAGGAAAGTGTAGATACACTTTGAGAAATAGTGGAAGAAGCCAAAGTTGAGGTTCCTTTAGATAGCTCACTTGGCAATCTGATGCCGTTACACTAAGCATTCTTAGGAAACTATTCGAATATGTGTTTGGCACACTGTCCCAAAGTGTCTTCAATCCACAAGATAAGAAGCCTGGGGGGGGGGGGGGCCCCCCCAACACCCCTAGGAAAAAGCAAGTTACCTTTGAGGACCAAATTGCAACATCAAGTAGTACTACACACAAACATGTAGAGCCAATGCACACTCAGCAGTCTAATGTCCCTGTGCCTCCTTCTACAGGAGTAAACAGTTGCACTGATGCTAGCGGATCTCAGCCTAGGAGCATACTCAAGAAACATCAGAATCCCGCAGCAAATGTGACAGCATAAAGAAGTAGTAGAAACACCCTGGACAATAGCTTAGTCTTAAAACCATGAATCGTGTTGATTCTAGTAATAGCTCTAAGCGTACTGTAATTAATTCGAATTCTCATTCTGTGTGCCAAACATGTAATAAATGCTTATTTTTGGCTACTCATGATATGTGTGTGGTTACTTATTTGCAATCTGTGAATGCATCCCCCAATGTTAAAAATGTTGTGCGTCATGTTAAGCAAGTTTGGAAACCTAAGCAAGTTAAACAAGTGTGGAAGCCTAAACATTTCAAACAAATTTGGAAACCAACTGGCAAAACACTTAACAATGTTGGTTATCAATGGAGACCCACAGGAAGAACATTCACCCTAGGTGATCAGTGCCCTTTAACTAGGCTCACTAAACCTACCAGAATGTCAGCCATTGCTTGTGCTAACTCAACGGAACCCAACCAACATTGGGGATCCAACTTTCTAAACTCTCATCTTTTGTCTGTTTTAAATGGCAGGTCGTACAAATCGTCCTTTGGTATTTGGACTCAGGCTGTTCAAAACATATGATGGGGGATCGCTCAAGGCTCATGAATTTCGTGAAAAAGTTTATCGGGACAGTTAGATTCGGGAATGATCACTTTGGTGCTATTATGGGTTATGGAGATTATGTCGTTGGTGATAGTGTAATCTCAGGGTTATTATCATGGAAGGTTGCGGGCATAAATTTGTTTTTGTCGGTCAATTTTGTGATTCGGATTTAGAAGTTGCTTCAGAAAGCATTCTTGTTATGTTCGTGATACGGATGGTGTTGAATTACTTAAAGGTTCCCGTGGTTCTAATTTATACAATCATTTCTGTTGAAAAATGATTGAAGTCCTCCCCAATTTGCTTGCTATCCAATGCCCTCCAAGACAAATCATGTTTATGGCATCGGCGTTTAAACCACTTGAACTTCGTACCATCAATGATCTTGCAAGAAAAGACCTTTGTCAGAGGCTTACTGATTCGAAGTTTGAAAAAGAATCTTTGTTCTGCATGTCAATTAGGAAAGAGCAAAAACTAGCATTCCCACAAACCAAAACTGAAAACAACCAATTTGGAAGTTTTAAACACCCTTCATATAGTTTATATGGCCGATGCGTGTGCAAATTATTTAATGGAAGAAATACATCTTGGTCACGTCGATGTTACTCTCGGTTTTACGTGGCGTTTTTTTCTTTTCTTTCTCTTTTTTTTTTTTCTTTTTTTTTTTTTTTTTTTTTTTTTTTTTTTTTTTTTTTTTTTTTTTCTTTATTTTTTTTTTTTTTCTTTCTTTTTTTTTCTTCATATTTTTTTTTTTTTTTCAGTTTTTGAGATCAAAGGATGAAAACACTAACGGTTGTCATCAAATTTCTGAAGCAATACAAGTCGGTCCTCAACAAAACTGTCAGATTCATCCGCACTGACAATGGAACTGAATTTGTCAACAAGACTCTGTATGATTATTATGAAAGTTGGAATCTTTCACCAAAAGACAGTGCCAAGGACTCCACAGCAGAACGGCGTTGTCGAAAGACGGAACCGAACTCTTGTCGAGGCAGCTCGGACAATGCTAATCTTTTCCAAGCACCGATGTTTCTTTGGGCTGAAGCTGTGGTATGGCCTGTTACACCAATACCGTTCCCTAATTCACCCACGTCACGACAAAACCCCATATGATCTAGCTTACACAAGAAGAAGCCTGATCTCCATTTTTCTGGGTCTTTGGTACTCTTTGTTACCCTACATATGACAGTGAGGAATCTTGGAAAACACAATATAACCAAAGGGCTGATATTGGAATTTCATTGGATATGCACCGAGCAGAAAAGGTTACAGAATCTACAACAAATGAACTCGAAAAATCAACTATTCAAGTCAATTCGATGAGCTGACTGAGCAAATGGCTCCTGTACAATCCAGTCCAAGACCCGCTCCTAACCTGTTGACGCCTGGACCTATAAGTTCAGGGCTCGTACCCAATCCTGCTCCTGCTATACCATATGTACCTCCCACAAATAAAGAATTGGAGATGTTATTCCAACCTATGTTTGATGAATATTTTAATCCACCGGGTATCCGTCAGGATCCTATTCCTAATGTAGTACAAGACCCGGTCATTCCTACAGGTCCATCAGTGTCTATTTCTATTGATCTCGACGCACCATCGGGAAGTCATATATCATCACCACTGGATCATCATTCCTCTTCGGTACATCATGGTGTAGCAGGTGAGCAATATGCAGAAGTTAATCCATTTGCTGCAGCTGATCCCGAACCATTTGTTAATGTGTTCGCCCTAGATCCAACCTCTAAAGGCTTCTCATTGGGGAAATAAACAAATATGATGCCAGAACCCAACCAATCCACTCAACCTCATGAACATATCCGGAAATGGACCGACTCTCATCCTCTTGATAACATTATTAGGAATCCCTCTCGACCGGTATCCACTCGGAAATAGCTTGCTACGGATGCTTTGTGGTGCTTCTACAATTCTGTACTGTCCAAAGTCGAACCAAAAAACTTCAAATCTGCAGCAATGAAGGACTGCGGTTTTCAAAGCCATGCACGATGAATTCCCATGAATTTGACCGACTGGACATATGGGAATTAGTACCACCTCCAGACAGTGCCATGATTATTGCTCTCAAGTGGATTTATAAGGTGAAACTTGACGAGTATGGTGATGTGTTGAAAAACAAGGCACGTCTTGTAGCAAAAGGATTTCGTCAAGAAGAAGGTCTAGATTTTGAAGAATCCTCGCCCCGGTTGCTCGTCTTGAAGCAATCAGGATATTCATTGCCAATGTCGCCTTTTAAATCGTTGCATGATTGATTTGATATGTAATCATGCTTTATTTTGCTTTTGACTTCGTCTCATTAGTGATTAAAAGTACTTTGCATCAAATAAGTGTAGGGAAGATTATTTATGGTTATTAGGAACTTAAATTGATTGTGTGATGATTTGTGGTTAATTTCTATGCATGCTTTATTTGATGTTGTTTGTTTGTGTCAAATACTTGCAGATATGTTTTGTGAATTTCTATAGGAAATTTGGACATCAAAATATATGGTTTTCCAGAAAACGAAAAAGCAAAAATCTGTTAGATATATTTTGACGGCGTCATCTTGCAAAAAGACAAAATCTACACTTTTTCGTAATTTTTGAAAACTTATTTTTATAATTTCCAAAATTTTAAAATCCATATTCTCTTGTATGTGATTTATAATCCGTGTCACAAGTATTATATCCTTTATTTTTAGTTTTGTTTCTAAGTTTGGATTTACATCTTGTTATGATCTATCTTGGTTTGATTTTACGCTGGGTATAGTTGTTTGTCTTTGATTTTCATGTTATATTGGATAAGGAAAGTCTGGGAGCTCTTAGGATTTTACTTGGACGATTCTTGGATGAGGATTTAGTCTGTCTATCTCGTTTCTTCTTCAATATTGAGCAAATCAGGGGAGTACTAGTTTCTTTTGCTTTTCATTAATTCTTACCTTTCTTGTTTTCAGGTACTTTTAGAACATTAGGGACAATGTTCAATTTAAGTGTAGGGATGGTAATGAAAGCCTTAGAAACTATCCATTTATTTGCATTTGCTTTATCCTTAAAAATGTGTAATATACCGAAACATAGTTTAGGATGGTAACTTTGGTCTAAATTTAAAAAAATTATGGCATATATTGGTGAAACTGTAATTTTAGAAGCGTCTCATGGATAGAAATTATATGACTAGCACAAAAACCCTACCACTAAAAAATTTCTACCCCAAAAATGTGAGGTTCGCCCCTAGATCTTTAGGAATATAAAAGCATTCATCTTTAATGCTTGTGAGTGTACCGGTAGTATATTAGATTCTATAACTTGTTTTAGTGATGCATCCTGAGACCGCTAGTGAGATCACATTCGTCTGATTAGGATTTACTAAGTGATAAGAGGCATTAAGATAACCATTT
This sequence comes from Tanacetum coccineum, assembly GCA_026074375.1. NCBI lineage: Eukaryota > Viridiplantae > Streptophyta > Magnoliopsida > Asterales > Asteraceae > Tanacetum > Tanacetum coccineum. The sequence goes on along the minus strand of BQNB010000145.1, from coordinate 116,902 downwards.
TGTAGCCTGCATTTGTTATAGTTATTATGATCTCATTTGTCATATAACTGCCCCCACACCCTTGCTATGCACTCATTTTTAGTGCAAGAACCCCTAATACACCCTTTCGAGCCTATCTTTTCACGGTTCTCATGATTTTCGATGGATTCCGGTTTATTATTGAAGAGCATTCTTTACACCCTACTAAAATGTTACACCCAAATTGCCTTAGCCCCCCTTGTATGTACTCATTTTTTGTACATTATTGTTATCACATTTGTTTAACCCTAGTTAATTGTTTGCTTACTTACATGGTTGCTAAGTCGAGTCATTTGGTAGTGTCTACAGTTTTGGGACGATTGAGATTCATGGTAGTTTTTATTTTATGCAAAAATGGGGAAGAAAGTCAATTTATTACACCCATGTGCGTTAATGTACTTTATGTTTATTGATCTTTCTAATTCGGGTAATTAGTTAGTTTATTATTGAGTTATGTAAAAACTCAAGTGTAGGGATGTCAATATAAATCCTTAGTCATGTATATTTGTTTATTTAAGCAAATTTAAGATGATAGGGTAAAAGTATATATAAAAAAGAAAAAAATGAAAAAAGCAAAAAAAATATATGTTATAATATACATACTGCCATCCTGCTTATGTTTAAGGCAATAAAGAGTCTAGAAAACAAAAGAAAGAGTTTGATGTTGAGTTATGTACGATTGTTAGAGTTTGTCTTGCCTTAGCAGCGCCTTTTACATGTAATTTTGTAAATATTTAACTTACCACCAGTAAAAATATCCCCCATCATCCCTTATCGCGTTTTCCATACCTTACACCTAACGCTACAACCATGTGTAAAGACCTTTTTGATAATATTTCCTAGGTGTTTACGCCAGAGTGGTGGAGGTTTGATCGTTTATCAAGCTTATGGTAATTTATTTGCTACTATGACAGGTAGTGAATGTAAATTTTTCTCGTTTCCTATTATGTAATAATTCATTATACACCCGAGAGATGTGAGAATCCAAACACTTATGTGAGGTGGTAGTATATATTTTCCAGTGCTTTTAAAACAATGTTGATCTGATTGTGCCATAAAGTATCTGTGCTTAGTAAGTTAAATGCCCTTGACTTTGCTATTTATTAGGTAGAAAAGCTCATTTGCTTGAGGATAAACAAATCCCAAGTGTAGGGATATTTGATGAGGTATCATTTTATAGAGTTTTTTAGAGTCATTTAACCCTAAAATTCATGCAAATATGCTCTATTAATGCAGTAAAACCTTTTTTGTTTTGCGTAATTAGCATTTGGGAAGCACTTGGATGGAATACACGTGACTTAGGCTCGATTCAAGAAGAAACAAGGCAAAAACACAACTTTTTAACTTTGCGATCACCAAATGACGTGGTCACCAAAAGTGCCAAGAAAAATGATTTTTAAGTATAATTTTTGATAGCTCAGTGTGTGGAGACGGCGTAGCCAAAAGTTCATGATGGCGTCATAAACCTAAGATGACGACGTCACAAGAAGTCGTGATGGCATCAAGATCAAGTCGGTGCAAGAAACCCCAAGTCAATTTCGACGGGGTAACGACGTCACAAAACCCTAGTGACGTCATCACCAGCTATTTCCTATAAATACAAACCCTTTATTTTCATAATTCGTGTGTGGAACTTTAGAAAGTCTTAGTGTAGCTATTATAGATGAATTTTAAGGTTTTTTATGCCCTTTGTACTTACATACACATATGTTTGTTTGAAGTTAAGTAATTCAATCTTTAATCATTCAAATATGTTTGATGATTAAATGCTTTTCTTTTCTTCTTATTAACATGTTAGTCTAAGTTAATTGTGTTTGCTTATGATTGCATGAAACTTAGTTGTGAAGTTTGATATATTGTTTCTTGTTAATGGTGTGCACGTTAGGCATTAGAAAACTAGCTGCAAATATTTTGTGTGCGAAGACGTCTAGTGAAACGTGGCTAGTTAATAGAAGCCATTTTGGTAAGATATATGGGTAAGTATTTAATGTGTGTGGTTTAATTATTGGGTAGGAAGAGTGTTTTCATGAGCTGTTTACTTAGGTGATCACGCAGGTGTGTTTTTTACAAATTCACAATCGAAAAAGGGGAATACTTAGCATTACACTAACGAGGGTGACAAAACAATAGGTTAAATAGATCAACTAGGGATTAGTGCATGATTAAGTGAACACGTTTGTTTACCTATACGAGTCCATCACTAATTTTACTTTTCTTGCATAATTAGGAGTATTTTAGTTTAGTTTAAAATCACCTCTCTCAAAATATTAATTTACTTGCTTTCTAAAAGATATAAAAAAACAAATATACTCTTCTCTTAACCTTTAGATCTTAGTGACATACAATTCTAACATACCTCACTATTCCCCTAGAGAATGATCAATCCCCCCGAGTCTTGCCTATACTACACTATAACGATTAGGTACTCTGCATAGGAGGATTGTCAAAATTTGATGTTGCAATCTACTGCATCAGCTATCACCGACGATCCTGGAATTATGAAAGGAGCCAGACATTATCAAAGGAAAGATCACTACATTCGAGAAGTTATCGAGAATGTAATATTGTCCTTAACAAAGTTCACACAAATGACAATGTAGCTGATATGTTTACGAAGCCAATACCGTTAACCAAGCATACTCAATATGCTATGGGGATTTGACTTCGTCGTACTAGTAGTCTCATGTAAATTTATGATGTATTTATTATTTGGGTATTTGGATGAAGGGATGTTAAAAGATTATTACTAGATTGAAATGGATTAATATACTTGGTATGCTTGTTTTCATTTTATAATAAGTGTATCATATATTTGCATGTTTAAATCCATAAATGACTTGTAGCATTCTAAATTTGTCCATTGTCAGTCAACAATACGAGATTATTGTTGAGATAAGACAAATGTGAGCGATTGACTATATCCTATTGAATATTAAATGCTGTGTCTGCCAAACTCATATGTTATTCAATGAGGTTTCATATTGGACTACCCCAACCTGTGTGAATTTACTTCATGGATCGATGTCATTTAGTGAATTCCACATATGGTAGAGTTTTTGCTCATCCTCATACTTGAGATGCAAGCATGTCTTGCATGTGTGGATAACATTTCTTGATTCAAGTCAAATGCTATCCGAAATAAGATAGTTATAAAGGCTACTTTCAGAAATGTTATGAAGCAAATGAATGACACTTGTAGTTAAAATAGAAATTGTTCATCCACGTGTTAGTGTCACACCTCGACTACGACGGAAACATGAGGCGTGACAGAGGATTGATCGTCATAACACAAAGCGTCACTATAGAGAAAACTAATATGCACAGAAACAAGTATTACCAGATCATCCGACAACAAGCATGGAACTTGTGTCAAAATAAGTTGAACCACATCACATAGTCTGAAATTTATTACAATCAACACCTTACATCCGGAGGGATACAAGTCTAACAGAAATCAAACAGGTCGAAACTGAATCATAGTCTAAATGCAACTCCAAATGATAAGATCCAAAATGGATGCCCTTAGGTCTACTTAAAGTCTCTAAACCTGACTTCATGGATCATTTACATCACTTGAAAATGATACTCGAAAAGGTCAACATTACGTTGGTGAGCTCGTAGGTTTAGAAGTAAACCCATTTGCTGTGCTAGAATATAAGAGTGGACAGTTGTTCAATATGAAAGCAGAATGCATATAACTGTATTTAAATCATCAACACATCAACATATCATACCAGGGTATCCCAACCCAAATCATCAACTCAATAGAATCCGCGCGCGCTTATAGTCCTCCGAACTTATCGCCTACCAGCTGGAGCTACACAGTCGGCTAAATTGTGTGGGGGCAGAAATTCACATTGGAACTTCGCATAGATTGATCTCATAGTATTCGCATAGCATTAACATAGTGTTCACATAGCATTCATACACGCAATCATAGGCACATAGCATTGTCCAAAAAAAAGAGATTTTGCACAGTAGTAAAAGTAGTTGAAATAGATTTTGAGTATCATTTTCCCCCAACAGAAAATAGTTTGAAAAGTAGGGCTACGAGAACTCACCTCAAATAAGCTAATGGTAGATAAAAGTAGATGATTTCTAGCTACATGCGCAATGGTACCTGGCCACGACCTATTTAATAAGTTTTACTTAGTAACATATTTTACGAACACAACCTATTGTACAAGCGTTTGCATTAGAGTTTGTAAAAAAAGTATTGTGTATTTGTTTATAAAAGATTTCATTAAGTATTTTGACTCGATGAACTTAGGTCAAGGTGCGATGTAAGTATTATTTGAAAAGAGAATTTCGAGTTTGAAGACTGGATAAGATGCTAAGAATTTAGAAGTAAATCGACGAGAACTGGTCAAGGAAGGAATAACAATATGACAGACGAGAGATTCATTGTGTTGACAAAATATAATCCCTAAAAACATTATTAATATTTTTCACGTCTTTACGTTTTGATAATCATAAATATAAAAACGTTCAATGTAAAATTAAACGTAAACAAGTAATTAGTAGTAAATTTTCATTTCGATAATTATATCACTTAAAGGTATGAATAAATAAATGCTTAATGCATTTTATGATCAAAGAAAATTTTTATTCAACCTCAAACTTTTATAAAATGTTGTAAACATTTTTATAAACATTACAAAACATTTTATACAATTAAAATAAATGTTTTATTCAAAATAAACATTTTGAAATTCAAATTTTCGGACCTAAAACGGCTAGAAAAGTTCCAGAAAATTCCCCCTACACAAAAGACAAACTGGGGAGGCCCTAGCCTAGGGCGGCCCCCTTAATTTTAAGGGGACCGCCCACCTATTTAAGGGGACCGCCCCTAGGTAGACGCTCCCCCAGTCTGTCCTATAAATACTGGACTTTTCTCCACTATTTTCTCACCTTTTGCACTCATTCTTTCTGCCCAAAATAGCCCACATATCCTCTTTAAAATCCTTTGATCATTTAATCATAAAGCTTTATTTCCAAGTGATCCAAGCTCAATTCCTCATGTTCAAGAGAAGAATACTTCTATCATCAAGTGAAGAAGTATTACACCTTTGTGTGTTATTGCAATCTTATTGTATCATATCATAACTTGTAAATCTTTTGTAAATTTTGTAAAGTTGTGTAGTTGCTAGATCTTGGGGATCTTTGTAAGTATAGTTAGATCGTGGTGATCTTACCGAGCAAGATAGTTGTGATATAAGTAGTGTTGTGAAGAAGTCTTGAAGTTGTGAAGAAGTCGTGAAGTTGTGAAGTCGTGAACAAATCGTGAAGTTGTGTTGTGATAGATTGGTTCTAGCTAAGATTAGAACTCGACATTTTGCTTTGTGTCGTAAATCGGTGTAAGCAACGTTGTGTACGGTTTTCTCTGCCATAAGAGAGCTTGTTGACATAGTGAAGAAAACTCTCGAGTTAGGTGCTCGGAGAGTGGAATAGGGCGAAGAGGTGCTTCGTTGCCGAACCACTATAAATCCTCGCGTTGTGGTTTGATTGTTCTTACTCTTATCTCTTGTCTTGCATTACTTTCTCATACTATCTTATTAATTGTTTAGATAGGTATATTGTTTATTTTATGCAGGAATTAAATTCACATAAAGTCGAATCTAGAATTTTTACAAACACTTTAAAACCTTAAATTAAAAAGCGGTAAACTATTCAACCCCCTTCTAGTTTTCCACAAAAACATTTCAAAACACATTTGAGTATCATTTTCCCTCAACGGAAAAACCAGGGGCTACGAGAACTCGCCTCAATCAGCAATCAAAGCAACCGCACTATCTCAAAAAAAGCAGGACACAATAAATCTCTACATAAGCGCACAATGTACCTGGCAACGACCTAATATATATACTCACTATATTAATACTTGTACAAAATTATCTTATTGTACAAGTGTTCGCCTTAACTCACGCAAAATCCTTATTTTCATCCCAAAATCCCATTTTCAATTCATATCATTCGAACACGTTACCTTAAACCTTAAATTTCTTACAAAAACCATCGTCTTATTACCAAGACGTTATCTCATTATCAACATTTTATCTCATATTATGGTTGTGTGGTAATTACGCGAAAACGACTTAAAAACACTTGGGCAAAGTGTGACACCAATACAACAAATCTCAACACCTCAAATTCCCGAAAAATACAATCGACCAAAATACTCCGCGAAAAACTGATGAAAAGAAATGTTTTGTTAGACCAAGGTAAAGCAATTAATCCGTACTTCCGAAATTCATATGCTAGGATATACCATAAACACACACACACACACACACACACACACACACACACACACACCCACACACACATATATATATATATATATATATATATATATATATATATATATATATATATATATATATAAGCTCAAATAAGCCAAAACCAAAATAAGTTAAAACCGAATAAGTCAAAATCCATTAAGCTATAAGCTTAATATAAGCCAAATTCAATAAGCGAAAATAATAAGCCAAAGTCAAATGGGCCGAGCCCATTGTGGCACCCAAACCAAAACTAAACGGACCCTTGTTGGGCCGAGACCAACCAAACGAACCCTTGTTGGGTCGAAACCAACCAAACGCACCCTTGTCGGGCTAGAAACAAACCGGACGCACCCTTGTTGGGCCAGTCCAACAAAACATCCCATACCAAAATCACATAAGCCCAAATAAGCTATATCCTAGCTTATTGAATAAGCAAAACTTCCAAATAAGCTCTTATAAGCATTTTTATAAAACAAAATATTACCACAACAACCAATTTATTTAAACTCAAAAACCTTTTCTTCCTTTCCTTCTTAAACTGACGCATAAACACCCCTTTTTATATTTTTGATTTCAAATTTTGATCTTTTTGGCAATCAACTTGTACAACTAGCGTCTAGACATCTCCATAATCACAAAAGTACAACTTAAATTCAAAGTTTTGTAAAAACTTGTTTGATGAGCTTGGTTCGATCGAGATGCGCGTGAAAGACTAAAACCTTGTTTCTACAACCCGTAATTATTAAATATCAACCCAATAATAAAATCTTAACTCATGTTCTTGGCAAAATCTTCAAAATCTTTGCTTTTCTTCTCCTTTGTGGTTCGGCCGGATATAGAGAAAAAAGAGAGATATTTTTTTTTGATTTCAAAATGATGCATGTATGTGAAAAGGTTGAGGTGGTGGAGGTATATTATGGTACTAGGTGAGACATCATAGCAAAATTTTAGCCATCTTGTCCCCTTATCTCCTAGGCGTCCAAAATGGGATCCAAGGATGGTCTCGGGTTTTCCTTTTTGTGTCGGGATCACTTAAAACTCAATTCTCATTTATTTAAAATGTCAACCAAACTTAGTTATCATTTCCATTGCGTTTAAAATCATTTTTCCATAAACCTGGGTTATTCACATGACACTTATCACATTAATTTACTACAAAAATCCATTTTTGAGCCGTTATCGGCCGACTCCGGACCGAAAACATAAATGTTTGACAAAACTCAACCGAACTGTTAGGATTATGAAAAAGACTCGGTCACCCCCGTGTATCGTTTAGTATAGCATAGCTCGTAGTTAGAAAGTAAGCGTATGGATTTCGTTATTGGGACGGGTCTTTTACCCAAGTGTAAGCCCATACCCAAGCCCATAAAGCTCACAAACACTTGTATATAAACCCCTTTCCAGCCATGGGAAGGGGTTGGTTGTTCATTTTATCACAAAGCTTCCACTTGCATTTTCTCTCACTAGAAATACTTAACTTTCTCTCTCTAGATAATTTGCCAACCCAATCATCCATGCTTGTGTTATGATATCATGTATACTACAATTGGTATCAGAGCCCATGGGATGACTAGCTAGATTGTGTGTGCGTTTCCTTGGTTAGTTTAGATCAAAAGTTTGGTTTTTGAAGATTTATGGTCTTATTCTTGACACTCTTTAATTCTCATGTTTGTGATGTTAAAGTTAGTGTTTTTATAGTTATTATAACCTTCTAGGACCAAGTTTGTTCAAAAAAAACCAAGTAAAAAGTTCAAAAGGGATTATTTAGGTTTTTGGTGAAAAAGTACGTATTTTCTTCGTGCGTTTTGACCTTCAGAGATATTCTATTCGTTGCGTTTTGGTGAAGAAATACATTTGCGTTTTGTCGTTTAGTATAGTACTATTGGTTACTACGTTTTGTCTATTAGAGGTGCTTTTAGGACGTTGCTTTTGACCTTGAGGTTGCGTTTTGGTGATTGCGATTTTGAACTGCAGGTTGCGTTTTGAAGACTTCGTGCGTTTGACTAGGGAGACTCATCATGCCCAATTTTTTAATTGTTGCGTATTTGATCAGTCCTCAAGATTACATTGCTTAATGATCAAGTCTCAAGAGTTCATTGCGTTTTGATCAAATCTCAAGATTCTTCATTGCGTTTTGACAATTCTTCACTGCGTTTTGACTCATATTATTGGTTGCGTTTTGATCAAGTCTCAAGATTTCATTGCGTTTTGATCAAGTCTCAAGAGTTCATTGCGTTTTGATCAAATCTCAACGTTGCGTTTTGATCAAGTCTCAAGATTTCATTGCGTTTTGATCAAATCTCAAGATTCTTCATTGCGTTTTGACAATTCTTCACTGCGTTTTGACTCATATTCTTCATTGCCTTTTGACAAAACTTCACTGCCTTTTGACAAAACTTCACTGCTTTTTGCCTAAGTTTCATTATCAACATTAAGTTAACATTAATTCAACCAAACCAAATCACAATCAAACAACATATCACCTAATCCAAACAGAACAATCAACACTTTACACAACAATCACTAAACAATTGATCATATCAACTAATCATATCACAAGTAAATCACTATGGTTAATCTTTCAAGAGGAACCAATTGTGCCATGTTCCGAACCTGACCACCTATTCTTGATAAGACTAAGACTTTGTCGTCATGTCAACAACTATTCGATTATAACTGTCGGGGTAAGGAGAATGGGGTAAAACATTTTAAAGTCCAATTTGATAAGGACCATTTCAGAAGGGAACCACGCGAGAAATTTTTCTGAAGGAACCGAAGTTTCACTCAATCTGGTTCCAGAACGACCACGAGTTTTTTCGAATCTGTCACAGGATGAGAAGGATAGGTAAAATGCAGACTACGGCGCAACAACATCATACATCAAAGGGGTTGTTTTACCAAAAGATATTATTCACTTTATTAATCATTACACTGATGCAAAAGACATATGGGACACTGTGAATATGCTTTGGAAAGATCAAATAACAAAGGAAGACGTGAACACAAATGTAGATGACTTTGACACTTTTCGTTAGAACAAAGCGAAACTATTCACGACTAACTATTCCTGTTTGCCAAGGCTCAATAATGACAAATGCGGAACATCATGATGACATGAGTCAAAAATACAGAGAACCTCAAGTTATTGAAAAACATGGCGCCATGAATGGGGTAGATTTGTTATAGCAGTGAAACTTAACAAAGGCTTGAAGGATTCAAACTTTGATCAACTATATGCTTACTTGAAGCAACACGAGGCACATGCCAAAGAGAATAAGATGATGGTTAGGAACGTCTCACACAACAGACAGTTGATCTTCTAAGCCTTGATGTCAAATGTTACACCTCAACATATCAAGTCTCATCATCAACAAATCCCACCGACCACTCTATCATCAACCACATTCTGTTGACAACATAAAGAGGAAAACCATCACAATCTGATTTGGGACTATCTCCACTGACAACCTAATCGAGAACCTAATCAACACATCTTGCCTTACTCACGGCCAGATCAATAACAAAACCTTCCATCAACAACAAACAATCAACTCAGAACCTTAGTCCAAACCCAATGAATAAGCTACAGTACAAGACGACAGTGTTGTGTTTAGAATGTTCAGGGTCCCCGACCAGAACAGAGGGCAGTGTAATAAAGCACGGGTGCAGGTGCAGTTGTTTTATGGGGGAGCACAGAAACATAGTTGGAGGCTAATCCAGGTCAAGCTAGGCAGGTTAAGTGCTACAACTGCAACGGGGTAGGCCACATAGCAAGGAACTGCACTCAACCCAAGCATCTACAGAACTTCGAATACTTCAAAACGAAATTGTTGCTGATGCAAGCTCAATGAGAATGGGGTAGTCATGGATGAAGAGCAGTTATTGTTCCTAACTGTTGGACAGGAAATGCAAATTGAAGACGACGAGGTATGGAGCAACGCGGTACAGGACTTAGCTTCCAAAGTGGATAAAATGTGGATAATGTATTTCAAGCTGATGATTGTGATGCTTACGATTCTGACGTTGATGAGGCTCCCACAGCACAAACTATGTTCATGGCAAATCTATCATCCGCAGATCTAGTGTGTGATGAAGCCGGTCCATCTTATGATTCGGACATCTTATCTGAGGTATAAGACCATGAACACTTTTAGGATGCTATTTGTGAACATCATGAAGAACACGGGATGCAGGACGATGTACAACCAAGCTACGTTGTTGGATCACATGCTGATTATACGAGTGATAGTAATATGACTCCATATGATCAGTATGTAAAGGACAACGCAGTGCCAGTTGTACAAAACAATGCATCTACGGTTCCAAATGATATGTACGTGATGATAGATAATGATTTGCATGAGCCTAAAGCCCAATCTGTCTTTAAAGCACCAACATATACAGTAGCTGATAATTCATTAAATGCTGAACTTGCAATATACAAGGAACAAGTTGAACTGTATGAAAGACGTGCCAGGTTTGAATTAACAGAAAGAGAACAAAAGATTGATGAGCAACTAAGAATAGTTATATGTGACCGTAATATTAAGGAAGAGAATTTGAAAAAGGAACTTCATTCTGTAAAATTGCAACTTGCCTCTACCATCCAACATAACAAGTTAATGGTAGATGAAGTTACATCTTTGAAAAAGGATTTTAATCAGAAAGAAAATAAATACCTTGAAGAATTTTTGGACTTAAAAGCTTTAAAAGATAAGGTCGAGGATAAATTATTCAAACAAGGCCAGTCTATTCAAACAGTTCACATGATGTGTAAACCTAGGTCTTATTATGATGAAGTGAATAAGGTAGCTATTGGCTACAAGAACCCCCTATGTCTACATCGTGCAAGGCAAGTTCAGCCTGCCCTGTATAGTGGTCATGTAATTGTCACACCCAATCATGCACCGGCCGTAGTACGTGACGGGGAGGAGACCCTAGAACTTACTGAAATTTCTAGGAAGAAAATGCATGATAAAATGAAAGCTAATGAATGTGTGGATAATAAGGTCAATATCACACCGCCTAATTACTCGAAAGAGAATTTTTTAGCGACCTTCACACCACAGAAACAACTGACCCCGGAACAAATATTTTGGTCTCAAGATATTGTTAAGATGAAAGCTGAAGCTCTCAAAGAGCAGAACACCAGACCAATCAAAGCGTTGACTGTGTATCCTCCAAATACACCTGCAACGCTTGTCCCCAGAGTGCTTCCAACCAAAAGTCAAGTGAAAATTAACATTTTTACACTTAGACAACTTTTTTCCGAATTTGAGAAAACCTGTAAAAAGAGAATCACACCAACTGGGATCACTGAAGGGGAAAGGGGTTTTGAACAAACCAAGACATGTTACCTCACGGAGGTCATTCCATTTTTCAAAACTCTTCAAGAACATTTTGAGGGCATTCAAAAAGCTCTAACAAAAGAAGTTAAAGAAATGAGTGATGCCTTTGATGAGTTGGAAGCTGAACTTGACCAAAGTATTGTTGATAGGAAACATGATGAGATTGAACGGAAAAACCTTCTTATTGAACATGATAATATAATCGCTGATGGTTTGTCTAAAGAAGTGTTTTATGTTGCATCGAATTCTGAGCTTAATGTATCTAGATTTACTGAAATGCAAAAGGCTCATAATGTTGTCAAAGCCCGTTGTCTGGAACTTGAAGCAGAGCTTTCTAATTTACGTGATAATATCCATAAGGATAATTATAACGAACTTTTAAACCGGTTTTCCAATCTTGAGGTAAATCACCTAAACTTACAGTTAAAGTATCAAAACCTTAAAGATAGTTTTCAGAATAAACCGTCTTCATCCGTTAATGATACTCCTGATTTTAACTCCGTTTTTGTGATCGGTCAAATGAAAGCTTCACTTCAAGGAAAAGACAACGTCATCCAAAAGCTGAAAATGCAAATATCTCAACTTAAGGAGACCCGTAGTGAACTAGACCGAACACTTGATTTTAGGGCCCGAGACTTTCAGATCTCACAATTAACTGAAAAGGTTAATGGTCTTCAAGAACAAAATGAGCTTTTTAGGGCAGAAAATGCAAAGATTAAGCAGCACTACAAGGAATTGTATGATTCGATCAAGATTACGCGTGCTAAGCATACAGAACAGATAACTGCCCTTAAAAATGAAAATGAGAGTCTAAAGGTCCAACTACAGAATACGGTCTCATGTGTCACTACAAATCAGGTTAAACCAAATGTACTTGCACCAGGAAAGTATGCTATAGATGTTGAACCTATTCCCCCTCGCAATAGGAACAATAGGGAAGTTCATCTAGTTTATCTCAGGCATCTTAAGGAAAGTGTAGATACACTTCGCGAAATAGTGGAAGAAGCCAAAGTTGAAAGACCTTTAGATAGATCACTCGCATTTGCTTGCCGTTACACTAAGCATTCTCAGGAACTATTAGAATATGTGTTTGGCACCTGTCCAAAGGTCTTCAATCAACAAGATAAGAAGCATGCACACACCCCTAGGAAAAAGCAAGTTACCTTTGAGGACCAAATTGCAACATCAAGTAGTACTACACACAAACATGTAGAGCCAATGCACACTCAGAAGTCTAATGTCCCTGTGCCTCCTTCTACAGGAGTAAACAGTTGCACTGATGCTAGCGGATCTCAGCCTAGGAGCATACTCAAGAAACATAGGATCCCGCCAGCTAAGTGGACAGCTGGAAGAATGTATAAGACACCTCTAGGGACAATTAGATCTAGTCTTAAAACCACGAATCGTGTTGATTCTAGTATTAGCTCTAAGCGTACTGTAATTAATTCGAATTCTCATTCTGTGTGCCAAACATGTAACAAATGTTTATTTTCAGCTAATCATGATATGTGTGTGGTTACTTATTTGCACTCTGTGAATGCATCCCCCAATGTTAAAAATGATGTGCGTCATGATAAGCAAGTTTGGAAACCTAAGGCGTATTAGCACAAGTGTGGAACCTAAACATATCAAACAAATTTGGAAACCAACTGGCAAAACACTTAACAATGTTGGTTATCAATGGAGACCCACAGGAAGAACATTCACCCTAAGTGATCAGTGCCCTTTAACTAGGTTCACTAAACTTACAGGAATGTCAGCCATTGCTTGTGCTAACCAATCGGAACCCAACCAACATTGGGGATCCAATTTTCCAAACCTCATCCTCTTCGTTGTTTTAATATGACAGGTCGTACAAATCGTCCTTTGGTATTTGGACTCAGGCTGTTCAAAACATATGACGGGGGATCGCTCAAGGCTCATGAATTTCGTGAAAAAGTTTATCGGGGACATTTGATTCGGGAATGATCACTTTGGTGCTATTATGGGTTATGGAGATTATGTCATTGGTGATAGTGTAACTCCTGGGTATAATAGTGGTAAGGACTGGGGGCTTAATTTGTGTTTTGTTGGTCAATTTTGTGATTCGGATCTAGAGTTTCTCTTCAGAAAGCATTCTTGTTATGTTCATGATACAGATGGTGTTGAAACTTTTAAAGGTTCCCGTGGTTCTAATTTATACACTATCTCTGTTGAAGACATGATGAAGTCCTCCCCAATTTGCTTGCTATCCAAAGCCTCCAAGCACAAATCATGGTTATGGCATCGGCGTTTTAAATACTTAAAAAATACACTTTTCGGTACATTAATGATCTTGCAAGAAAAGACCTTGTCAGAGGATTACCTAGATTGAAGTTTGAAAAAGATCATCTTTGTTCTGCATGTCAATTAGGAAAGAGCAAAAAGCATACCCACACACCCAAAACTGAAAACACCAATTTGGAAGTTCTAAACACCCTTCATATGGATTTATGTGGACCGATGCATGTGCAAACTATTAATGGGAAGAAATACATCTTGGTAATCGTCGATGATTACTCTCGGTTTACGTGGGTCAAGTTTTTGAGATCAAAGGATGAAACACCAATGGTTGTCATCAAATTTCTGAAGCAAATACAAGTCGGTCTCAACAAAACTGTCAGATTCATCCGACACCGTACATGGAAACTGAATTTGTCAACAGGACTCTGTATGATTACTTATGAAAGCTGTTAAATCTTTCACCAAAAATGACAGTGCCAGGGACTCCACAGCAGTATACGTAGGTCGAAAGACGGAACCGAACTCTTGTCGAGGCAGCTCGGACAATGCTAATCTTCTCAAAGGCACCGATGTTTCTTTGGGCTGAAGCTGTGGCTACTGCCTGTTACACCCAAAACCGTTCCCTTATTCACACACGTCACGACAAAACCCCATATGAGTTAGTACACAATAAGAAGCCTGATCTCACATTTTTCTGGGTCTTTTGGGGTTTGGGGGCTCTTTTGTTACCATACAATTGACATTCAATAAATCTTGGGAAAAACTATCAAACAAAGGGTGTTATTGGAATTTTCATTGGATATGCACCGAGCAGAAAAGGTTACAGAATCTATAACAAGCGAACCTGATAAATCATGGAAACTATTCACGTTCAATTTGATGAGCTGACTGAGCAAATGGCTCCTGTACAATCCAGTCCTGTTGACGCCTGAACCCATCAGTTCAGGGCTCGTACCCAATCCTGCTCCTGTTCTACCATATGTACCTCCCACAAATAAAGAATTGGAGATGTTATTCCAACCTATGTTTGATGATATTTTAATTCACAACGGGTTATCCGTCAGGATCCTCTTCCCGAATGTTGCACATGAACCGTTCATTCTACAGGTCCTTCAGTGTCTCTATTTCTATGAATCTCGACGCACCATCGGGAAGTCATATATCATCACCACTCGAATCATCATTCCTCTTCGGTACATCATGGTGTAGCCGGATGAGCAAATATGCAGGAAGTTAATCCGTTAGCTGCAAGCTGATCACGAACATTTGTTAATGTGTGTCGCCCTAGATACAACCTTAAGTTTCATCATCTGGGGAAATCATGATGCCCGAACTCACCAATCCAACTCATCCTCATGATATATCGAAAATGGGCTGGACTTCTCATCCTCTTCGATAAACATTTTTGGGAATCCCCTCTAGACTGGTACCCACTCAGAAAACACGATTGCTTCAGGATGCTTTGTGGTGTTTCTACAATTCCGTATTGTCCAAAGTCGAACCGAAAAACTTCACATCTGCAGTTACTGAAGACTGTTGGTTTCAAGCCATGCAAGAAGAAATTCATGAATTTGATCGACTGGACGTATGGGAATTAGTACCACCTCCAGACAGTGCCATGATTATTGCTCTCAAGTGGATTTATAAGGTTGAAACTGACGAGTATGGGTGATGTGTTGAAGAACTCAAGGCACGTCTTGTAGCAAAAGGATTTCATCAGAGAAGGTCTAGATTTTCGAAGAAGCTTCACCCCGGTTGTCATCTTGTAGCATTCAGGGATATTCATTGCCAATGCCGCCAGCAAAAACATGACAGTTTATCAAATGGACGTGAAAACTGCATTCTTAAATGGCGAGCTCAAAGAAGAAGTCTATGTCCACCAACCGGAAGGCTTTGTTGACCCAGAACATCCACATCATGTCTATCGTCTGAAGAAAGCACTTTACAGGTTAAAACAGCTCCATCGGCATGTTGGAACATTGTCAAAGTTTCTTCTGGCACAAGGATTCTACAAGGGTGTCGTCGATCCAGCCTTGTTCATTCGGAAAACAGGCAAACACACTCTTCATGTTCAAATATATGTTGATGATATCCTATTTGCCTCTCGACCGACCCCAAAGATTGTGACCGTTTTTCTAATGAAATGAGTTCTAAATTTCAAATGTCGATGATGGGTCAAATATCATTTTTCTTAGGCTTACAAATTTCTCAAAATCCTAGAGGCATTTTCATTAATCAATCTAAATATGCAAATGAGATTTTAAAATTTGTTTCATAAAAGTGACCCTGTTGACCAGACAAAACTGGATGAAGACCTCTCAGGGACCCACCTGTTGGGACAGACCAAATATGCCAGCTTGCTTGGGTCGTTCCCCCACCCCCCCCCTGTTGTACCTCACAGCGAGTAGGACTTGACCTTGTATTTTTGTGTGCATAGTGTGGCCTAGATATCAATATTGCCCACTAAAAGCACCTTGAGGCAGTTAACCGGGTCTTTCGGTATCTCCAAGGAACCATCAATAGGTCCTTTGGTATCGAAAGACACGCCATGGCACTAATAGCATACGCAAGACGTCGATCATGCCTAGGTTGTCAGGACACTAGCAGATGTACATTGGCAGTGCTCAATTTCTTGGTGATTAAGTTAGTCAGTGTGTCATCAAGAGCAACACTAGCACGTTCCATTTCGATTAACGAGGCTGAATACATCGCGATGTCTGGTTGCTGTGCCCAAATCCTATGGATGCGGTCTCAATTATCAGATTATGGCTTCGCTTACAATCGCATCCCTCTGTATTGTGACAACAAGAATGCCATAGCCCTCTGCTGCAACAACGTTCAGCACTCCAGGTCTAAACACATCGACATCCGACATTATTTCATCAGAGAACAAGTGGAAAAAGGAGTGGTTGAGTTGTATTTCGTAAGGACAGAGTATCAACTGGCAGATATATTCACTAAGGCGCTGCCCAGAGAACGATTCGAATTCATTCTCCCAAGGCTTGGCATGAAGTGTATGAAGCCGGAGACACTCAAAAGTCTTCAGGATGATCAGGATGAGTAACGGATTGGCTTCAAGTATCCTATGTAAATATGTACATACTTAAACCCAAAAAGAAAAATACAAAAATATAAAACCATCAAAAATCCATAAAAATCAGAAAATAGAAAATGCCAAAAATAGTTTTCTTCAAGACATGTCTTCCGTTTATCGATAACATTTACGGTCCTAGAAATGTCATTCAATAATGACACGGGTCTTTAAATGAAGCTCGAACGGAAGTTTAAACCTTTCAAAACATGTCTTAATGGCTTGTAGTTATTTCAGACTGCAACCCGCTTTTCAAAATGAGGAAAGCACGTCGCCAAAAAGACGGCTGTTCCTAACAACGGGTGATTAAGTTCTCCCGGGCATGGATTACTTTATATCCTTGCAACCTCGATCTAATGTACGCTTCAGTGCATTATTTCTTGATTAAGAAGAGAAGTCTTCTTTTATCCTCATAATTTTCCGTCTATGATTCTTCAGAAAATTATTTGGATCTCACATGGTGGTTTAAAGCGGATTTTTTAAAGAAATTTGTCTCTCAATCAACGACTACAGCTCTTTAACTAGAAGACGGGTCATTGATTGAGGGGGAGAGTGGTTTTTCAAATTTATGACATCTTTCAGGCAGTTTTTCGTAACTAACGGGGTGATGGGTTAAGGGGGAGTTAAACTAGTGTTAACTTAAAAAGGTCCAATTGTGTCAATTATATGCATGTTTAGGATCATATGTGCTATTTGCTACTTGTATCCTAGGTTCATTAAATGTGTAGGACTAATTGTGTCACTTCCTAAAAGTTACTCAAACCATTAGCGTAACTTAGCTTACATTATAAGAAATAAGAAAGAGAGGGACCATATATGCCAAATGTGGAAAGTGCAAGTTTTGAACAAAAAGGGGGGTTGCGTTTTGACAAAGTCAAACACAAAAAAATATTTAGTCAATATTTCCATTATTCTCTCTCAAGCATCTTACTGCGTTTTGATTCAAACTGAGATCTCTTGGGCGTCTCTTTGCATAGACACTTGTGTGATATCCAAATCGTGTAACAGGTTAGAGTTTGATTTCGTGTTTTAATTACTAAGGCATTAGAAGCTTTGTTAATGCTTGAATTTGAATCCTCGCCCTTTCCATAAAAGCCCCGATGATTTTCGAAGTAGTGGTTGCCTCTTAAGAATAAGTTCATGCTGCGATTTGTTAGATATTCGTGGTTGCGTTTTAGGATTTTAAAGGATAAATTCATGTTGCGTTTTGTGGTTATGATTGCTGTTGCGCTTTAGGTGTTAAAGGCCACATTCATGTTGCGTTTTGTGGTTATGATTGTTGTTGCGTTTAGAATTTTTAAGGCCATAATTCATGTTGCGTTTTGATGATATAATAATTGACTGCGTTTTGATTATTTGATTCAAAACAGGTTCAAAACGCAACTCGTTGCGGTTTGATTTAAAGAACTTTTAATATTAAAATATAGAGCCCTCTATTTCAAAATTTTCTAAAAGGGTTGCGTTTTGACGTGTTTTGAATATTATAATCATTGCGTTTTGATTCTTGCGTTTTGACTTTGTTGCGTTTTGAGAATGACTGCGTTTTGACTTTCTTGCGTTTTGAGTATGACTGCGCTTTTGACTTAGTTGCGTTTTGAGAATGATTGCGTTTTGACTTTGTTGCGTTTTGAGTATGACTGCGTTTTGACTTAGTTGCGTTTTGAGAATGACTGCGTTTTGACCTAGTTGCGTTTTGAGAATGACTGCGTCTTGCCCTAGTTGCGTTTTGATATCCTGCGTTTTGAGTCTGAGCATGTCAAAATCCTTGCGTTTTGGGTCATAATCTTGTCATAGATTAAGCGTTGCTTAGAGTGTCTCAACCATTGCATCTTGTTCTGCTTTGGTTGTAAACTGCCTTTGAATCGTGTGGTTATTTCAGTGTGTCTTGTTCTCTCTTTGATGAGTTATCATCCGTTAACTCTAGAGTTGATCAATCTCACTGATTAACACTCTAACATGATCTAAGTGTTCTTTATCTCTGATCGTGTGCATACATACTTAACTTCCGTGCATTTGCTCTCATCTAACAACCATTATCTGCATGCTCGTTCGTCTATGATTGTAACTTTGCAGAATCAATGGCTAATGCTGAACAAGCTCCCGCAAGGGCCTCACCCGTTCGTACTGATGAACAAATCGTGCCACGCAATCAATGGGTGCCAATTGGGAAAAGCAACTGCTATCTGAATGAAGAAAAATCTCAACGCAATCCAATTTTCAAGATAGCTGTGGACATTCTCAAGCAAACAAACTTCTTCAGAGCTTTTACAGCGTCATCAACAATACCGGCTATCTACATTCAACAATTCTGGGATACTATTCGTTTTGACAGTAAAGCTAGAAGTTATAGGTGTCAACTGGACGAGCAATGGTTTAATCTCAATCAAGACACACTCAGAGATGCCCTTCAAATCACACCAGTCGACAACAACCGGGCCTTCTCTTCTCCTCCAACTCCTGATACCCTTGTTGAATTTGTCAATAAGTTGGGGTATCCAAAGGAAGTCATGCACTTGTCCAATGTCACCACTAATGACATGTTCCAACCGTGGAGGGCACTAGCAACCATTATCAATCTGTGCCTTACGGGAAAGACTTCTGGATTTGAAAGGCCGAGAGCCCCAGTGCTACAAATCCTTTGGGGTATTGTCAACCGGGCTCACATCGACTATGCTGAAAGGATGTGGGAAGAATTTACTCAATCCATCCACACCTTCACAGAAGACAAAAGGAAGTTGGCACAACATACTCTTGGGAAGAAGAAAGCAACTTCTTATCCTTTTTCCAAGTATCAGGTTCACCATGTTGATCATATTTCAACCTGCAACGGCATGCACAAACTTCCACCCTAAGACCAGAGTCTCCACTCATTTTGGCTACCGAGGAACCTGTATTGGTCCATTCAAGTTCAGTGCTAAGGGAGCAGACGAGGAAAGTATTTGGGTGCAATACCTAATGATCTCATCAATGATGTCATTCGAGGAGCAGACTACTATGATGCTTATCTTGAAAAAGTTGCACAACATCAAAGGTACATCGCGGGTGAGGAACTAAGTGATCCTGAATCTCCTGAACCATAAGCCAGCCAAACTTACCAAACAAGCAAAACCAAAGGCAACTGAGCAATCAACCGTCAAATCTAAAGCCAAGGCGTCTAAACCTGCACCGGCCAAACCTAAGGAGAAGAAGCGCAAGCCAGTGTCAGAACCGTCTGAGTCCCAACCATTACCCAAGCGTGCTAAGGCAGGGAAAGTGACCAAGAAGAGAACTATTAAGAGTTCTAAGCAGCTGATAGATGAATTTATTGATGAAGGGGTTCCTGTAATAAAACCCAGCTTTGAAAGACACAGAAGAGGCAATACTGCAAAAGGTTCTAGAAGAAAGTTTAACAGATGCATACCCAACTCAAAAGGGTCCTCTCCCTCCTGTGGTTTTCAGGGAGCCTGACACTGGGAAACTTCAACCACTACCAGAGGTGCCAGGAAAGGGGAAAGAGAAAGTAGGTGAGGAACAAGCAAGGCCCAAGTTCTCCTCAACCTCCAAACTCCAAAGAAGCAGTTGGTCGCACAACAGTATATCCTTCAGAGACATACTCCCGTACCACATGAATCAGCGGGCCAAGAGACTTCCTCTCTATATGCTAACAGCCAGTCGTGAAGAATCTTCTTCCTTATATGCCGAGCTCGGATTATCTGGCAGTGACACGGAGTCTGATGAAGAAATGCCTTCAGTGATTAGAAGTGGGGCTCAAGACGAAGGCCAGGCTGGACCAGACCCTGGTACACTAGATGAAGGCCAGGCTGGACCAAACCCTGATGACATTAACACTGCTGAATCTCTACCATTACCAACTCCGAGTGTTCTCGCTGGACCAAACCTTGAACAATCGGATGTTGAGATCACTGCTCCCTCCAGTCAACAACAACCTGAGCATATGGATGAAGGATTCACAGCCGAGGCATACCCTGATGTACAGGAGAATCTAAAGCTAACGGCTGATGAACAGGTGATACCAGAAGAACCTGTCAGCTCTACAGGGACACTGTCTTCTCTACAACATCTCGCCAAGGACTTTAGCTTTGGAGATCAATTCTTGAATGACAAACCGTTTGAGGCCGATAATGAGAAGACAACAGCAGACACTGAGGCTGAATCAATGGTGTCCGTCACTATTCAGCAAGACACCTCTATCATCCCTCCTATGACATCCCCGGTGATCGATCTCGTGTCTAGACCTGATTCACCCAATGTTCATTGGCCTCTACCAACCACCACAATCACAACTGCAGCACCAACAACAACAACAACAACAACAACTCTTCCACTACCACCTCAACTTCAACAAGGTTCATCAGAGTCGCTTCTCATTAAGCGCATGGGTGAACTCGAGCAACTCATGGCGGACCGTGTAGAAGAAAATCAAGCTCTGGAATCACGGTTAGACAAGCAGGCGAGCAGGATCCATAAGTTGGAAACCATGGATTGGTCCAACATGATCAGAGAGCAGACGGTGAAGTTTATTGAATCATATGAGATTGACCGAAAAATAGAAGAATCGGTCAAGGAGGTGGTTAGATTATCAGTAAAGCAGGCAATGAGAGCTCCTCTTCGTGCTCGCTTCAAGGATCTCCCTACGTCTGACATGAAGGACATTCTGCTCCAACGCATGTTGGAGGAGAACTATGACAAGGGACATGTTGACCACCGAGTAGCATATGAAGCACTGCGGGACTCCATCCGTCAGGATGAAAGTGAGGGCTTTGATGTAGATAAGGCTCAGGAGGAAACGAAGAAGAAAGGTAAACAAGACTCTCCAAAGCCTCCCCCTGGGTCACCACCTTCACCACCACCTCCTCCTCCACCACCGTCAGGTGCATCAGGTGCTTCTGGCACAACCGGAGCCTCTGCTTCTGCCCAAGCTCCTCCTCCACCACCTCCGCCCTCATCCACTCATCAGGAAGATCAGTCAACTGGCACTGCAGCCCCAAGTTCTTCAAAGACAGCTGCATCAGCTGCATACTCTGCGTGGACAACGACTGACACCCAGATTAAGCCTTCAATCACACAGATTCCTGATGATCTCTATATGGATGAGGGAACCACTGCAGATGAACAAGCACTCTCTAGTGATGATGAGGTCGGACGTGATCATATTCCTACAGTCAACCTGAGGCAAAGCTGGTGGAAACCTCTAACTGAAGACAGACCGTCCACTCCAGAACCTGCTTGGACTATTCCATCTTTTGATCTGTCCATGCCAACAAACAACTGGGCCTCTGCTCTGAAGTCGACATATGAGCCTCCACAGGACAACTCGCTACTTGCTCAAACCGGGGATATGGCGACATTTATGGACTGGTTTTGTAAACAACGAGGAATCTCTGAACTTACTCCCAAGGACCTGGAAGGCCCTGCATTCGAAATCATCAAAGTGTTTCATCCTGACGTGATTCATCTCCAATTCCAAATGGAAGAATGCCACAAACTTCTTACAGATCAAGTGGATGATGCAATCATCAGGTACAACGTCAGCAAGCCACTTCACTGTGAGGGTGAAAACCAGGCCATGTAAACCATACAAACGGACTTTTCTTCAACAAAGACCTGGAGTTATTTACGATATGTCGCAGCTGGCAGACCAGCCTGTCATCTCGAAGATGAAGGGGCATGTTACCCTGATGTCGGATTGGAAAACTGGTTGCTGGATCAGTTCTGGATTGAAGAGAAGCAAGTATTTGACATTGCGGTATGTATGGGTATCTCTCTTGGTGGGTTCAACGACAACGATTCTACATTTGACCAATTATCATCTGAGGGACCGCCGGAGCCGTTAGGGACTCATTGCGTACTTAAGCGTCGTCCGAATCGAAGTTTTATTCAATGTATGGGTACTAACTTATGAAGAAAATAGTCCTCGTCGCGCTGATCTCAAAGAAATACATTTATAGCAGAAAGGCGAATATCTAATACCACTGTACCCAAGTGACTTGAAGATCTGTACTTGTTAAATCTTTAGGTCACTGGAAACACCTATCACGAAGACAAAAAGAATTCTAATACAGCTGTAACCCTAGGGACCAGAAACTTGGTTATTCGACACCGTGTAGAAGACTTTCAGTTGGGAATAGAGAGTTACCAAACACAGCTAAACCTCACCAAACCTCGATGGGAAGCCACTGGATTTGAATTCAAGCATGACTACACAGTCATAGACTCTCCAAGGGCAGTGACATTCAGAGACAAATACGGGGTTCAGATGATCATGAGGTTTAATGAAATACACAAGTTCAGTGATGGCACTCTGCAACCAGATTGACGAAGCATTGGGACTATCGGAGCAAAGGAATTCCAGATCAACAGGTCTATCCAGGGATGCAAACACAGATTTTGTCGAAGAAAAGATGTGGACAGGAGCAGGACTTTATTCCTATCAGAAAGAAACGGCTAAATACGGACGTATCTTTCGGAATATGGAGAGCTTTGTGGGTGGAAGGAATCCCAGAGGAAGGCGGACTACGGTTGCTGAAAAGAACGATGAGGGGTAGTCTATATGTAAATACGTTTTGCAATAGTACATTCCTATAGTAGGTGTTCTAAAATTTAATTAGCTTGTATATTAAGTAAACTATCTGATTCACATTCGGATTTTCTAACCGGAACGCGTTCTCCCTCATTTCTTAACTTAAATCATGAGACCCAAAATCTCAACGGATTTGGAAATTTTTGCTCGGGGGATGGAAAATTAGTGAATTTCAAGTATGAAAATCTGATATAAAAAATGTGATATTTTGAAACTAAAGTGTAGGCTCCTCTTTATGTGCGAAACCTTCTTAGAATATCGATCGCACATATTTAAGGGGGGAGCGAAATGGTATATGAGGCGAAGAGAACAGTAACAAAAAGACCGACCCCGTATTTAATTTAACGAGTTATAAGGATGGTATGGTTAGGTAATGTTCCATGATCCCGCGCGCGGCGGGGGATCTTCCCAGGGGAATCCACTAGTGTAGTGTAGATGTCCTTAGTATGATTACAAAAGGAGTTATGTGAGAAGGAAGGGATTAGTGCGGACTGAGTGAGCTAGTTACGGAATAAAACCAACAAGGTTCTAGTAATTGAAGTTCGGTAAGCAAATGAAGGGGTTGAGGATATATGAAAAGAAATGTTAAAGTAAAAGGGTGAAAGAAACGCCGCCCTCCTTTAATAATTAGGCAGAAAAGGTCAATACCATCCTGCGTCGAATCACAAAGTGATTGTGACATTGAAGACAAGTATCATGGACTCCAGTGATACGTCACAACCCTCCCTAGCTACTCAAGATCCCTCAAAGGATTCTTGTTTCATTTCTCACGGAGATCAATACAATTCTATCGTCTCACTCACTCCGAGTTAGTCAATATTGAAAAGGTGGCAGTCCGCTCCAGCCTCCGGCCACTAAAACCAAAAATGCACAATTGAGTCTAGAGCCTTGAGATCATCCAAAAGTCTCGCTAGGACACTTATCCATAATGTGCTTGTTTCTCACACACTGTGACAACAAGTAAAGATTTTAAGAGTCCTTCGCATTATCCTCGTGGTATTGCCAGACCATCCGAGTGATACAAAAGTACTCACGATGAAGATGGAAATCCTTCTAGAGCCAACATCAAACAAGCTCTTGGTAGGTGACATGTGAGATCCACTATGGATTAAGCGTGTGACAAATGGAAAGCAACGATGGTGTGATTCCTTGAGAATCAAACTTGTTCCAGAATGTGAATTGACGGATCGGTTTGGAAAACCTCTCGATGTGCTCAACAAATGATTTTCGAGCATATTGACTGTGTATACCTTTTAAAACAAATGTATTTATGATAAAATTTGATTTTGTGAAATAAAACTCTATCGATGTGTCACAAAAATTCTTTCTCAAGTAACACGTCGATTTATTTTCAAATCAATTTTTTTCTTTAATCGGTAAGATAGTAACTAACCGATTCACTCTTATCGTGCTGTCTGCTTTGAGACGTTCCGATACAGAGAACAGACAAGTATGGAGATTCTGTTGGTTACACATCAGATGATCTGATACTTATACTGGAAATCCTGTCAAGGGGAGTCGTCTTAAGATGAATCTACCTGATCACAGGTCGGTCCTCACGGATCAGGAGGTTAATCCAACCAGACTCGGGCGAATGACAAAGCCATATTCGCCCACAAGCTTTATTGCTAACTGTTTTATTACAGGATCAAGCAAAAATGGAGATGGAGACACCTCGTTCCAGTAGAGTCAATTCACCACCCAATGCTCACTCTTAATGCTTCCAAGTAAAGACATCATGACAACTGAATGAGAACCCCCCCCCCCCCCCCCCCCCCCCCCCCCCCCCCACCCCCCCCCCCCCCCCCCCCCATACATACACAGCTTCCGCAACTCTGAGAAGTAATTCCATGATCAAGAAAAGTGTGAGCATGTGGGTCCGAATGTCACAAAATCACATGAAGGCAATGCTACTTAACAAGGATAATCAAGAGATTAAAGATGAAAGATGATCTCAAGGAAAACTCAAAGATCGCACAAGCCTAAGAGACGAGTCTCACGGTTCTACATGTCAAAGACATCAAAGATTGAAGAATCAAAGACTTCGAGCTACAGACAGAAGGTTAATGATGTAGAATGCTAGAATTCTGAATGTATTTTCTGGGGTGACCTCCCTTAGGGGGAGATTGTTAGGATTATGAAAAAGACTCGGTCACCCCCGTGTATCATTAGTATAGCATAGCTCGTAGTTAGAAAGAATCACTTGTATATATACCCCTTCCCACACATGGGAAGGGGTTGGTTTTTTGTTTCATTTCATGAAAAATATGACTTGCACTTTCTCTCCAAATAGAGAGTTTCTCTCTAAGTCAAATTAGCCAACCCATCATCCATTACTTGTGTTATGATCTCTTGTATACTACATGCCCCGTCACAGCAACACCAACCAACATAACCAACCAACATAATAAAAAACGATGGTATGCCGATAATCAGAGTTCAAGTGTCATGGCCGCAAGCCCAACAAAAGCTCACAAACCACCATTGGATCACATTCTACTACATTCTACATAGATTTCATCCTTTGCCATCGCAATCGTCACACACCTATCACTATCGTCACACGTCATTAGTAGCGGCAACGAAAGGATCGGTGAAGCTTGTTAGCCTATAAGCATTGTCACATACCCATCACTATCGTCACACGCCATGGATAGCGGCAACGAAAGTATCGGTGGCATCGAATAAGTATAAGCAAGCCAAAGTGTTTTATTGACATACATATTTGCCACAATACACGTTTCCCGAACCTTCAGCTTATGAGCTTATTCGACACGGCTTATATATGAGTCTATTTTCTAACCCTACTTCTTAGTTTATGAGATTAGCTCCCATTATCCATAGTCTATAATAAGCTGTAAGCTAAAAAAGCAGCAAAAAGTAACAATCACCAAAACACCCAAACAAACAACAACTTTTATAAAAAGTACCTTATTCGTAAGCCTTTCCTGCCTATGCGTTTGTGGAGGTTGCTGATGCGAGAAATTATCACGCTCAACCGTCCGTCCACCATACACAGCAAGAAGCAAACCCTTAGCTGCCAACAGCAGCATGAGCAACCTAACCTGCAACAACCCTTCATTTTTGACATAAACCCTAATATGAAAATCAATCAATACACATAAGTTTGGTCAACAAAACACAGTTGATGATTTTTCATGATTCCTAAAACAATTAAACCCAACAATGTAACATACCCACGCTTCTTAAAACTATCAAAAGCAGCAACATACACTGTCTTATAAATAAGGCATAACCTCAACAAACCAACCCCATAAGCCCAAAAAAAAGAGCATGAGTTTACTAAGCAAATCCAAATACTATTTACTAAATTACTTATAACTAAGCAGTTTATAATAAGTTTTTGCACTTTATATAACAAATAGGCACAAAATCAAACCCCTATTCGAATACAAAATAAATTAGGAAAAAAAATACCTGCTGATTTTGCCGGTTGCTGTGAATCAGTTCCTTCACTCCATGAAGATTTGCGCAGAAATCAACCCTAATAACTTTCAATATTATACCTTCATTCGAAGTTGTGTATATGTGTCTCTTGTGTGTTTTTTGTTAACGTTAAACAGAAACAAAGAAACATACACGTATCCTACACGTGTATGAAAACGGGTTAGGATGGTCGGGGTATAATATTGATTATTAAATCATCGGGTCGGGTGGTTTAAGAATGGGAGACCATAAATGCATTTATGATGCTCTAGGATGGACATCTTGATGGTTAATATATAAAGGTGCAGCTTGTTAGCCTATAAGCATCGTCACACACCCATCACTATCGTCACACGCCATGGATAGCGACAACGAAAGTATCGGTGGCATCGAATACGTATAATCAAGCCAAAGTGTTTTATTGGCATACATATTTGCCACAATACACGTTTCCCGAACCTTCAGCTTATGAGCTTATTCGACACGGCTTATATGAGTCTATTTTCTGGATCTTCAGTTACCTTATTTTGTAAACGACTTCTTGGAAGCCTTAACACTGATATCATTTGTAACATAACATCATAGCGGCTGGTGATACTTTTTCAAAAAAAAATTATTGGCTCAGAAGGGTAGACCATCGGAGAAACAGAACACATCTGCCATGGCTGCAACTTTAGTAAATTGCCACGCCAAGATGCAGACCGCCTTGCCTCTGTTCCTCCCTACCAATAAACTCATCATTGCCTTCATAGTTTAATTTGTTAGGCTCAGATATGTCAATGTGGGAACAAAACACTTTTTTTGGAATTCAGTCTATTTTGAGAATAAGCCAGCCATGGCAGCAACCTTACCAACGCTGTCCCGTCACAGCAACACCAACCAACATAACCAATCAACATAATCACAAACGATGGTATACCGATAATCAGAGTTCAAGTCTCATGGCCGCAAGCCCAACAAAAGCTCATAAACCACCATTGGATCACATTCTACCACATTTCACATAATCGTCACACGCCATTAGTAGCAGCAACGAAAGGATCGGTGCAGCTTGTTAGCCTATAAGCATCTTCACACACCCATCACTATCGTCACACGCCATGGATAGGGGCAATGAAAGGATGGGTGGCATCGAATAAGTATAAACAAGCCAAAGTGTTTTATTGACTGGCTCATTTTACACATAGCCTTTCATAATCGATATCACCAAAACTATACCTTTATTATTAATAGGCAAGATTGTCACCCCGAGGAGGCTTTAATGCCCCTACAAACCCGGTTCAATGTCCGGTTCATCACAGCCTCGTTAACAGTGATTGCACAACATTACATGTACACCTCAATAAACAAAGCTAATAAAAAAGATTACAGAACGTGCCTTATATCCGAGGCTCAGATTTCTCATGATATAGAGAGAAATAGAAACTGATCAAAAACGCACCATGGTTGCGAGTCTATGAAACTTGCCCTGCCATAATGCATATAGACAATCTTGCCTTATCTGAGTCATTCAAGCTGATGACAGCCAATTATAACAATTGTTATCGGAGGCTCATATTGCACATAGCCTTTATACGTCTTAATTTTATCCTGTTAGCTTGTTTTACAGTTTATGATCCTATCACCATCGTCACGAACCCGTCACTATCGTCGCACGCCATGGATAGCGGCAACGAAAGGAGCGGTGGCATCGAAGGAGCATAAGCCAAAAGTATAA